>JAVIAB010000051.1:157402404-157714904 GCA_032433765.1 Megaustenia siamemsis | reverse complement strand
TATATATATGTATGTATATATATATATATGTATGTATATATATGTATGTATATATATATATGTATGTATATATATATATGTATATATATATATATATATGTATATATATATATATGTATATATATATGTATATATATATATATATATATATATATATATATATATATATATATATATATATATATATATATATATATATATATATATATATATATATATATATATATATACCATGAGAGTACCATGGACAGCTAAGAAGAATAATGAAAATGTTCTGAGAGAGGTCAAAGCAAAAAGAGAGCTAATTTCCAATATTAGGAAGAAACAATCATCATTTTTTGGCCGTGTAATGAGAAGAGAACAACTGGAATATATTGAGGGACGAAGAGATAGAGGGAAGCAAAAAGAAAAAATAACAGACAGCTTAAGAGAATGGCTTGGCAGAAGGTCAACAACAGAAATGATAAATAGCTGCCGAGATCGAAAGTTGTGAAGAGACATGATCACCTACACCAGTAGGCACGGTACTTGATAATGATGTGATATATATATATATTATGATGTATATCATCAGGTCATTTGGTTGGTGATATCAGGTCATATTGATAGGTAATATCATCAGGTCATATTGATGGATGATATCATCAGGTCATATTGATGGGTGATATCATCAGTTCATATTGATGGGTGATATCATCAGTTCATATTGATGGGTGATATCATCAGGTCATATTGATGGGTGATATCATCAGGTCATATTGATGGGTGATATCATCAGGTCATATTGATGGGTGATATCATCAGGTCATATTGATGGGTGATATCATCAGTTCATATTGATGGGTGATATCATCAGGTCATATTGATGGGTGATATCATCAGGTCATATTGATGGGTGATATCATCAGGTCATATTGAAGGGTGATATCATCAGGTCATATTGATGGGCGATATCATCAGGTCATATTGATGGGTGATATCATCAGGCTTTAGTTGAAAAGTTGCAGTTAACTTCTTACAGCCTCTAAATGTTTGCTCTTGAAAATTGATGTAAAATAAAGAAAATATTTGGAATGATGATGATAGTGATTGATGTTCATGATTGATGATGATGGTTTGTGATAATAATGATTTGGTGATGATGATGACTGATGAATGTTGATGATGAATGATTAAGACTTCTGATAATGATTGATAATGATGGTTGATGATGATTATTGATGATTATGATTGATGATGGTAATGATGATAATTGATTATGATGATGATTGATGATAATGAATGATGATGACTTCTGGGAGATAATTAAAATGAAGATTTGATTCTGTATTTGGTTGAGACATCATAAAACCTGATTATAAAATTCTCATATTAGTTCTTCCAACGTGTAGTTCTTCCAACCATGTAGTTCTTCTGACCATGGTTATGAAGCAATAGACAAATAGTTATAAATGATTATTATTATGGAGGGAAACTTCCGAGGCGAACATACAGACCTTCATAAATGGATGTTTGCGCAGAATAAAAAGATGGAAATGGCAGGACAAAATCACTAACATAGAATTATGGAAAAGTGGGGGCCTCGGTAGCCTAGTTGGTAAAACCACCCGACTCAGCTACCAACTTTCGGACAACCCGTGTTCGATTCTCGCTGGAAGCAGTGTGAGCTGTACTCGTGGTTGAAAAAACAAATACCCCCGCGGTCGATCCAGCCGCTGGCAGAAATGGGCACCAGGGGAGTAATCTGGGAAGGTAAGGAATGCTGCCTCACATCGTAAGTTTTGATGCTTGAAGCGACACTATGCAGAAGTCTCTGAACACTTCTGGATAGGTGACTGAACACATGGTTGAAAACTTGCATGCTAAGATGCCAATTCAAGTCTCTGTACTTTACCTTTACCTTTATCTTTACCTTTAGATCAGCGAATCATTTAAGAGGTATGTTTACAACACTTAGTAAGAAATCACAAATTATTATATTTATCATTTGTAATTTTTTTTTTCAGAGTGTTGTAAACATACCTATTCCCTTTAAATGATTCGCTGATTGAACAATAGTAGCTAGACCCACATTTATTTTTCTTAGCTCTTTCCGTACATTTCAAGTTTCAACACATTGTACATCAAGCTGATTTTGGTCACGTATGTTTAGCCGCAGAGTGCATCACTGTCGATTTAATTTGCGCAAACCATCATCAACCCGTATTCTTTTTGACATGCCTTGTATCATCCTGGTATTGGTGAAATGTAATTCCTTGTTCAATTATGTGAAAGTTCATATATAATATGTTATATGTTAGATAAATATAAAGTATGTAGATTGATATTTAGAACCATGAAAAATGTTGTCTCTGAAATCTCTTCCATTGCTTTGATAAAAACCTTCCATATTGAAACAGTTAACCTTGAAGCTTCTTTCTTCTACTTTTGACAAGCACAATAGCTCTTATATATAAAATTGTGATCGTTCACAGAGACTTGTAAGTCAGACTCCAACACTTGTAGAAGCTTTCTTCTGTCAGCAATAAACAAGAATCATGATGAAAAATTCCTGATAGCATGAGAACAATACTCTTTGACAAATCATCTGTTTTGGCTACTGGGGCGCTGACTACAGTCAGGGGAGAGAAGAATAGAGCCACTGCCACTGTCACCTGTCACATATTGTAAGAGATGACTAAGGAGGTTGAGGTCAAGATCTTTTCTGGTTCTACAGAATTTGTGCATCTGAGCTGAAGTTATCTTTCTTGCTTCTGTTATTGTTTGGCTGGCGTGTTTCATCCTGGAGATGGTCTGAGCATCACGGAGTTGTCCATTGTGCAATGAAGATGATCTGTCCACTAAACTAAACTTGTACAAATAATTTAATTGAACCAATTTTTATAGAAAGTAACATGTAAGATGCAACGTCCAACAACAAACTAACATGTAAGACACAACATCAAACAGCAATCTTTAACAACCAGATGTTGCAACAAAAAAAGAAATGTGAAGACATGCCAAAAGATGCAGACCAGTTAATTATCATGCCACACATGAGCTTCTGTGTAAGAATGAAACAGTAGAGCACACTCTTCAATTTTGTGAGGAATCAAAGGGCAGATAAGAGATAGTTGCAACATAAATGTTTTCAAATTCTGATATCACTGCACATGTAGAGATAATTTTTAAGTAAACATGCAAGAGGAAACAGAAGTGCCTGTTGTTAGGTATTAAACATTTGTGCATTTAATGACATTAGATTTAATGAGGAAATACAATAAATATGATCAATACATCCTCATAGATTGTCCAGCTCAGAATGAAGTAATATAGTGAATACTCCATCTTGTATAGATCTTGTATTCTCATTTAGATTTTTAAAAAAAACCTGCTATTATAAAATTAATTTAAATTCCCTTTGCTGTAGCTATTAACTTCCTTTCAGAAAAATTGTTTTAAAAGATTTATCATGATTTTGCCACAATTTTGAATGTTCCCTTCCCTAGCAAGTTGCGCAGAGAAAACTGTTGATGGTAAGCCATTGGACAAGTTAGCCTTTCTGGCCTCACTCACTTAGAGTTTGCCATTAACATTACTGTTATCATGGATCATGCTGTTACTAAGACCAACAATATCACATACCATATCAACCATCTATATCTATACAAATAATTTCCAAGATCACAGTTTTCACATACTGTCCTGTATATAGTATTACTTTCCAAGGTCACAAACTATACAGACCTTGTATATTTTAACTTGCCAAGGTTGCTATTATCATATACTAAGCTGCCTCAATAAGGTTACATCTCATATTGTCATATCCTTCTGCTAATGGCCACTTTGATTGTCTTAACTGACATGAAATAAAATTGAAATAATTTGTGTTCCTTTTTTTTGTTGTCAAATGTAAACTGCTAGTGAATACATAGGAATGTTCAGATGCGAGTCATCACAAAATGAAGATGTTCACATGTGTGTACCATTACAAAATACAAATGTTTAAATGTGTTTACTATCACAAATTAAAACTGTTCATGAACTTATGCAGTGATGATAACATATTCAAATGCAGGTTGGATTGCAAACTCTGGTACAATGTAGCCAGCAGCAACATTTGCATAAACCATCAACTTTTTGAAATTGTGAGATTTGGACAAAATATAAAAAGCTGAAGATGTTTTAAACCATCATCTGTGAAGACAAACATTTCTAGGTAATGTTGATTTTGATTGCTGATTTGAAACAGTTTTGAAATCTTGGCTCATTGATAACAAACACTGGAGAGACTATCAGGAAGATCAAAAGAAGGCTGATTATAGTTATGATTAAATTAAAACAACTGCACAACAGTGCATTTTTCCTACAGCATTTCCTACTTTGGGAGCCGAGATAGCTCAGTGGTTAGTGAACTGGACTACAAAGGACAAGAGGTAGGGTTCGATCCCAACCGATGGCTTCCGGTTCACCCAGCCTTTAATGGGTACCTGATTTTTTTTTTGGAAAGTAAAGCGGCGCGGGCGTAATACCGAGCACATTACCCCAAAAATCATGTGCCGAAGGTCTGTAAAATTTATGGTCACTAACACCATATTCCCTATACGCCACTTGGTGTGACGGGGGTACTTTACTTTTTTTTTAACTATTTCCTACTTTGAAATATGGAAAATCAAGATATTTTCAGAAAAATACATCAAGATCTTTGAATGTAAGTGTTACAGAAGAATACTTAGAAAACCGTTGATTGTAGAAAGAACCAGCTTATCAGTTTTGTCAAGACTTAAAATTCTAGATAGAACATAAAAGCAAGGAAAAGAAAATATTTTGATCATGTAAAATGATATAATGGTCTAGAGAAGATAATAGTAAAGGGCATCATCATGTGCTATATCGGTTAACATAGATGATCATGTATTTTCCACAATTCTCTATCCACAGTGCATTTTATCAATTCTGTTGTTGACTGTTTTCCATCTCATGACACTAAACTATCTAGTATCTTCTTTCTTTGTCATCAACAACCTCTTTCTCTGTATTTTGCCAGTTTAAACCAAGTATTCCAACTTTTCTCTTCTCATGATGTGCTAAAAAAAATGTCAATTGTTTCATAGAGGGCAAAGTTTTAGGTAAATGTGGGAAAGGAAGACCTAGAAGATTATAGGTGCAAGATATCATAGATGGGCTGAGGTGACTACTACAGAAGTTGGACATCTCAAAACTTCAGCTTAGTCGTAGTGAGAGTCAAGTTTAGCAAGGACAGGGTAGATGATGATGATGTAGATTTACTTGTCACTTTGTAGCTTTGTGAATGGACGATGTCATGTTATTGTTTGATTACAAGAAGTTGTCATTAATCCCAGAAGCGTTATTATGTTTGACATATTCACTCATTTATGATATGGCCATCAGGTGATATTGATGAAATCAGAGTGTCCTGTCATGCTTTTGGTGGTGTGTGGATAAGATCAGAGTGTCATGTCATGCTTTTGATGGCATTTGGATGAGATCAGAGTGTCATATCATGCTTTTGGTGGTATGTGGATGAGATCAGAGTGTCATGTCATGCTTTTGGTGGTGTGTGGATGCGATCAGAGTGTCATGTCATGCTTTTGGTGGTGTGTGGATGAGATCAGAGTGTCATGTCATGCTTTTGGTGGTATGTGGATGAGATCAGAGTGTCATGTCATGCTTTTGGTGGTATGTGGATGAGATCACAAAAGTGGTTCAGTTCCAAATCTTTCTCCTGTGGTCTCAGTTCCATCACTACTGGTGACCAGTTCTTACTGCAGGTCCTTACTTAGGTGCAGGTTCTTACTTCAGACATTACCATGTCTTGCTGGGACTTAAGTTTGGTACTACTGAACATAGAAGCACTCACGAGTGCTTTCTTAATAACTTAATGAGTATGCTCAGAATGATTAAAATCAGCTGGGCCTCAAGGCATTTCTTGGACTCTCTGTAGAAGTTAAGGCGAATTAAAATCTTTTACATTTTTGTATCAGAACATTCAGGTGTAAGAGGGAAGGAACAAGCAGACAGTGTCCCTGAGATGGCTGTTATGGAGAGTGGGCAAGAAGTGGACTAAGCTTACTTTTTAAATGCATGGAGGCAGAACAAATAAGTGATTTGGGGTATGAATGAGAATCTACAACTTTGAATATTGAATAGACTGCAAGAGTATCACATCAAAAGGGATGATGGCCAGACAAGCGTGCCATGCAGGTAGCCAAAGAAAACTGGGTAACCAACACACAGTTGAGGTTGTAAGTTGCTACATGCAGTAGATTTATTGAGGAGGGGATCTGAGCACTAAAGGAATTGTCTGATGTGCAGTGAGGATGCTTTGTTGGTTAACTAACTAGCTTCTATGATGTATGTTAAGTAGAGCATTTAGTCTACAGATCTTTATAGATTCTATCTTAAGTAGACTGGTTTCCATGTTATATCTTTCACTACTAGAAGTGAGTGTAGTTTTATGATGTCACAATCTTTTTAATTTATTATCTGCAAAATGAATTTCCACCAATGAATTGTGTTTTCTTCTGTTTTCTCCTTCCTTATGCTACATGCAAGCTTCCTTTGTGCCATGGATCTCCCCAGATCCATTCTACGTAGTCTTACTTTCATTATCCAATCAGTGATCTAGAACACCCATCTGGGCACAGTGTGGAGTGGCTTGTAACAAGCTTTTGATTTTCCACTAATTGTCTGTACCAGCAAATGTTGTGTTCATTTTATTTTAAAACAGAAGAGCATAATCTCTAGTTGATTATTCTTACTTAATCTCATGGATTATTCTTTAACCACTTGAATCAGTCTTTAATCCCTAGGATTATTCTTTAACCACTTGAATCAGTCTTTAATCTCATGGATTATTATTTAACCACTTGAATCAGTCTTTAATCCCAAGGATTATTCTTTAACCACTTGAATCAGTCTTTAATCTCATGGATTACTCTTTAACCACTTGAATCATTCTTTAATCCCTAGGATTATTCTTTAACCACTTGAATCAGTCTTTAATCCCAAGGATTACTCTTTAACCACTTGAATCAGTCTTTAATCTCATGGATTACTCTTTAACCACTTGAATCAGTCTTTAATCCCTAGGATTATTCTTTAACCACTTGAATCAGTCTTTAATCCCAAGGATTACTCTTTAACCACTTGAATCAATCTTTAACCTCGTGGAGTATTCCTGGCTATAATTTGATCTTGATCTATGGTTTCTAAAATGTGAGGAGCATTGATCAAGACTCCCAGAGTTCCTCCCAAGGAAACAACAATGTAGATAATCATGAGAAGACGATCAAGGACAGCAGCCACATACTTCCAGTCATCCAGGACCTGGCAAAAAAGATCAATGGATCAATTAGTTGATGCTAGCAGAGATGAAAGTGTGTAAATCATTGGAGAAGGAATATCTTCAAATCTTTCACTCGTTTAGATATCAACTTCTTTATTTTCCCAGATTGTGCTTACAGTTTGGCTCATGATTATAAATAGTTAACATTTTTTGAATGAGACAGATTTAAATGATGAGGTGTTTGATTACATTTAGAGGACAAGGCTTTACACCATGCTGGCTTGATCACTTGAATACGCTTAACTCAGCAACAAGTAGAGCATACCAGTTGACTTACATTGTTATTATGACTTTATCTGGTAAATTTACACAAAAAAATCACCAAAATACATGGAGATAACCTGTTGGGTTTTCTGGCTTGGATTTAAGTATTTAAATTGTATGTTTAGACCTGATGAAGGCCTTTGTGAAAACGTTGTAGTTTGTCTTGTCACTCTTTTAGTTTAGCTGCTCCATACTATGTTTGTTTTTTAACATGGAGATCTTCAATGCTAAATTATAGGTTGGATCCTCTTATATTGGCACAGTTCTAGTAACAAAAAAGGAAATAACAAATGCTCTTCTTATGTGTAAACATAACAAAACAGGGCACAGTCTAATCAGATACAGGCCATGAAGCGTATACCTTTAGCACCTTTAACTCTGAAATCTGGCAACATCAGGAGTTGGACAGGACATAACAGCACGTATCATGAAGATAAAAGACAGCCTTGTAGCCAACATCCTGTGAGGAGACTGCACAAGATGATGATGTTCAATGGAGTCATTGGTACAGGACAGGGAGTGTATTTGAATTATGATTTTCAAGTTTTATTCTCCTGCAAGATTCGGAAGTCAGGAGGGGTGTCAGTGCTTTACTAGACCCATAGAGAACGCTGGCCGAAACATAAATGTGGGTCAGCATATTCTATGTAAATGAGACACTTCTTGTTGAAACTGACAGTCAAATAAGATATTAGAAGCACTGAAAAGTAGTACATTATGTGGTATACAAATGTCTTTAAATATGCTAGTACATTACGTGTAACAGACATATCACTATTAGAGACCTGTTATTTGCAGACAACGCTGTACTTGTCACGTAAGGTCAGGAACAACTCCAGACCATGATACATTGCTTTCCGCGTGCCTGCAGAGACTTTGGTCAAACAATAAATTTGCAGAAAACTAATATACTCGGTCAGGATGTCGAAGCAACACTTGCAATCTTTATTGACAACTACAAACTCGATGTTGTGCAGCAGTATAGCTACCTGGGATCCATCATCATCGACAAATTATCTTTAGATACAGAAATTGACACCCGCATTGGTAAAGCTGCTACCACCTTCGCCCGTCTTTCTAGGCGTGTTTGGCAAAACAGTAATCTGATAATTAAAACAAAGGCTGCAGTTTACAATGCCTGCATCATTAGTATCCACATGTATGGCAGCGAATCATGGACAATGTATGCAAAGGGGAAGAAAAGGCTAAATGCATTCCATATGCGATGTCTGCGCAGTATTCTTGGTATCACCTGGAAGTATAAAGTGATAAACATGGAGGTCATGACTCACACAGGCCTCCCGAACATCTACACGCTGCTCAAACAATGTAGTTTACGCTGGCTTGGCCACGTACACAGTATGTAAGATGGCCGCACACCAAAAGATACACTCTGTGGACGAATAGCAGATGGCAAAAGGACTAGGGGGCGCCCAAAACTTCAATTTGTAGACGTGTGTAAACGTGAAATGAAGACTCTGAACATAAACCCTTCTGCCTGGGAAGATATAGCTACAGACCGCAATCTTTAGAAACACACTCTAAAGCTCCAACTCAAACAAGAAGCAGACAGATTCATAGAAAATGAGAATACACGACGAAAGAAAATAAAAAAATAACATTTCTAGGGGCGCTGGAAGATTCATAGTCAACTATGATTGACGGAGGTTACTACTGTGTGGTACACACATGTCTTTACATATACTAGTACATTATGTGGTACACAAGTATCTCTACATATGCTAGTACATTATGTGGTGTCTTTACATATGCTAGTACATTATGTGGTGCACACAAGTTTTTTCATATGCTACTATATTATGTGGTACACAAATGTCCTTACATATGCTAGTACATTATCTGGTACACAAGTGTCCTTACATACGCTACTACATTATGTGGTACACAAGTGTCTTTACATATGCTACTACTTTATGTGGTACACAAGTGTCCTTACATATGCTACTACATTATGTGGTACACAAGTGTCCTTACATATGCTACTACATTATGTGGTACACAAGTTTCTTTACATATGCTACTACATTATGTGGTACACAAATGTCCTTACATATGCTACTACATTATGTGGTACACAAATGTCCTTACATATGCTACTACATTATGTGGTACACAAGTTTCTTTACATATGCTACTACATTATGTGGTACACAAGTTTCTTTACATATGCTACTACATTATGTGGTACACAAATGTCCTTACATATGCTACTACATTATGTGGTACACAAGTTTCTTTACATATGCTACTACATTATGTGGTACACAAGTGTCTTTACATATGCTACTACATTATGTGGTACACAAGTGTCCTTACATATGCTACTACATTATGTGGTACACAAGTTTCTTTACATATGCTACTACATTATGTGGTACACAAATGTCCTTACATATGCTACTACATTATGTGGTACACAAGTTTCTTTACATATGCTACTACATTATGTGGTACACAAATGTCCTTACATATGCTACTACATTATGTGGTACACAAGTGTCCTTACATATGCTGTCTACATTATGTGGTACACAAGTTTCTTTACATATGCTACTACATTATGTGGTACACAAGTGTCTTTACATATGCTAGTACATTATGTGGTACACAAGTGTCCTTACATATGCTAGTACATTATGTGGTACACAAGTTTCTTTACATATGCTACTACATTATGTGGTACACAAGTGTCCCTACATATGCTACTACATTATGTGGTACACAAGTGTCCTTACATATGCTACTACATTATGTGGTACACAAGTGTCCCTACATATGCTAGTACATTATGTGGTACACAAGTGTCTTTACATATGCTACTACATTATGTGGTACACAAGTGTCTTTACATATGCTGTCTACATTATGTGGTACACAAGTGTCTTTACATATGCTAGTACATTATGTGATACACATAAGTTTTTTCATATGCTACTACATTATGTGGTACACAAGTGTCCCTACATATGCTACTACATTATGTGGTACACAAGTGTCTTTACATATGCTGTCTACATTATGTGGTACACAAGTGTCTTTACATATGCTAGTACATTATGTGATACACATAAGTTTTTTCATATGCTACTACATTATGTGGTACACAAGTGTCTTTACATATGCTACTACATTATGTGGTACACTAGTATCTTTACATATGCTACTACATTATGTGGTACACAAGTGTCTTTACATATGCTGTCTACATTATGTGGTACACAAGTTTCTTTACATATGCTACTACATTATGTGGTACACAAGTGTCCTTACATATGCTACTACATTATGTGGTACACAAGTGTCTTTACATATGCTACTACATTATGTGGTACACAAGTGTCTTTACATATGTCTCCTCAGTGTTCTATGTAAAGGACAATTGCTACCTTAGATTGATGAACTGTGTTGATGTAGCACTCTTCCTTGTCTGTGGATCATCATTCATTACCATTGTGATCAACACAGCAACTATAAATCACAAGATTGTACTGTTCTGTTGATCAACAAAGCAACTATAAATCACAAGATTGTACTGTTCTGTTGATCAACACAGCAACTATAAATCACAAGATTGTACTGTTCCGTTCAACACAGCAACTATAAATCACAAAATTGTACTGTTCTGTTTATCAACACAGCAACTATAAATCACAAGATTGTACTGTTCTGTTGATCAACACAGCAACTATAAATCACAAGATTGTACTGTTCTGTTGATCAACACAGCAACTATAAATCACAAGATTGTACTGTTCTTTTGATCAACACAGCAATTATAAATCACAAGATTGTAATGTTCTGTTGATCAACACAGCAACTATAAATCACAAGATTGTACTGTTGTGTTGATCAACACAGCAATTATAAATCACAAGATTGTAATGTTCTGTTGATCAACACAGCAATTATAAATCACAAGATTGTAATATTCTGTTGATCAACACAGCAACTATAAATCACAAGATTGTACTGTTCTGTTGATCAACACAGCATCTATAAATCACAAGATTGTACTGTACTGTTAATTTTCTGTTTCCTGTTGATCCTGGGTTGTCTAGCCACTATCATACTTCTCCTGAGCCAACAGAATGCCATCACCCCAACTTCTCAAAGATACTGTAAAACTCTTGTCTGTGACAGCTCTTTTTTATATGAATCTTTAGTCCAGGAAAGTAGGGTATTTATTGACTGTCTCATAACAGCACAGTGTGTTTGTCCCTCATTGAAGACCTTTCTAGTCAAAATGTTGGTGTTTCCAGATTGATTGAAAGGAGGCTAGGCAGAGATGATGTTGGTTCATTGAATCAAAGGAACTCACCCAACAAGATCTGGACCTTTAACTGCCCTGTAATGATCAAGGAATATCAGACACTTTGTGCTGTAAAACATTAGACATCCCATGCTGTGGAACATCAGACACCCTGTACTACAGAGCATCAACACCCCATGCTGTGGAACATCAGACACCCTGTACTACAGAGCATCAACACCCCATGCTGTGGAACATGAAACACCCTGTGGAACATGAAACACCCTGTGGAACATGAAACACCCTGTGGAACATGAAACACCCTGTGGAACATGAAACACCCTGTGGAACATGAGCTGCAATTTATAAACAAAATCAATATAAGCATGTGCAGACCAAGATTTTCAGGCACAGATCAGGTCACTGTGGAAAGCATACCTCCACAGAACATCCTCAATGACACTGATGTATGTCACTGAGAGCATACCTCCACAGAACAGCCACAATGACACTGATGTATGTCACTGGGAACACCTCCACAGAACAGCCACAATGACACTGATGTATGTCACTGAGAGCATACCTCCACAGAACAGCCACAATGACACTGATGTATGTCACTGAGAGCACACCTCCACAGAACAGCCACAATGACACTGATGTATGTCACTGAGAGCACACCTCCACAGAACAGCCACAATGACACTGATGTATGTCACTGAGAGCACATCTCCACAGAACAGCCACAATGACACTGATGTATGTCACTGAGAGCACACCTCCACAGAACAGCCACAATGACACTGATGTATGTCACTGAGAGCACACCTCCACAGAACAGCCACAATGACACTGATGTATGTCACTGAGAGCATACCTCCACAGAACAGCCACAATGACACTGATGTATGTCACTGAGAGCATACCTCCACAGAACATCCTCAATGACACTGATGTATGTCACTGAGAGCACACCTCCACAGAACATCCACAATGACACTGATGTATGTCACTGAGAGCATACCTCCACAGAACATCCTCAATGACACTGATGTATGTCACTGAGAGCACACCTCCACAGAACAGCCACAATGACACTGATGTATGTCACTGAGAGCATACCTCCACAGAACAGCCACAATGACACTGATGTATGTCACTGAGAGCACACCTCCACAGAACAGCCACAATGACACTGATGTATGTCACTGAGAGCACACCTCCACAGAACAGCCACAATGACACTGATGTATGTCACTGAGAGCACACCTCCACAGAACAGCCACAATGACACTGATGTATGTCACTGAGAGCACACCTCCACAGAACATCCTCAATGACACTGATGTATGTCACTGAGAGCACACCTCCACAGAACATCCTCAATGACACTGATGTATGTCACTGAGAGCACACCTCCACAGAACATCCTCAATGAC
The DNA here is from genome assembly GCA_032433765.1 of Megaustenia siamemsis. Classification (NCBI taxonomy): domain Eukaryota; kingdom Metazoa; phylum Mollusca; class Gastropoda; order Stylommatophora; family Ariophantidae; genus Megaustenia; species Megaustenia siamemsis. The sequence continues at coordinate 157,701,583 of JAVIAB010000051.1, read as the reverse complement.
ACTGATGTATGTCACTGAGAGCACACCTCCACAGAACATCCTCAATGACACTGATGTATGTCACTGAGAGCACACCTCCACAGAACATCCTCAATGACACTGATGTATGTCACTGAGAGCACACCTCCACAGAACATCCTCAATGACACTGATGTATGTCACTGAGAGCACACCTCCACAGAACATCCTCAATGACACTGATGTATGTCACTGAGAGCACACCTCCACAGAACAGCCACAATGACACTGATGTATGTCACTGAGAGCACACCTCCACAGAACAGCCACAATGACACTGATGTATGTCACTGAGAGCACACCTCCACAGAACAGCCACAATGACACTGATGTATGTCACTGAGAGCACACCTCCACAGAACAGCCACAATGACACTGATGTATGTCACTGGGAGCACACCTCCACAGAACAGCCACAATGACACTGATGTATGTCACTGAGAGCACACCTCCACAGAACAGCCACAATGACACTGATGTATGTCACTGGGAACACATCTCCACAGAACAGCCACAATGACACTGATGTATGTCACTGAGAGCACACCTCCACAGAACAGCCACAATGACACTGATGTATGTCACTGAGAGCACACCTCCACAGAACAGCCACAATGACACTGATGTATGTCACTGAGAGCACACCTCCACAGAACAGCCACAATGACACTGATGTATGTCACTGAGAGCACACCTCCACAGAACAGCCACAATGACACTGATGTATGTCACTGGGAGCACACCTCCACAGAACAGCCACAATGACACTGATGTATGTCACTGAGAGCACACCTCCACAGAACAGCCACAATGACACTGATGTATGTCACTGGGAGCATACCTCCACAGAACAGCCACAATGACACTGATGTATGTCACTGGGAGCATACCTCCACAGAACAGCCACAATGACACTGATGTATGTCACTGGGAGCATACCTCCACAGAACAGCCACAATGACACTGATGTATGTCACTGGGAGCATACCTCCACAGAACAGCCACAATGACACTGATGTATGTCACTGAGAGCACACCTCCACAGAACAGCCACAATGACACTGATGTATGTCACTGGGAGCATACCTCCACAGAACAGCCACAATGACACTGATGTATGTCACTGGAGCATACCTCCACAGAACAGCCACAATGACACTGATGTATGTCACTGGGAGCATACCTCCACAGAACAGCCACAATGACACTGATGTATGTCACTGGGAGCACACCTCCACAGAACATCCACAATGACACTGATGTATGTCACTGGGAGCACACCTCCACAGAACAGCCACAATGACACTGATGTATGTCACTGGGAGCACACCTCCACAGAACAGCCACAATGACACTGATGTATGTCACTGGGAGCACACCTCCACAGAACATCCACAATGACACTGATGTATGTCACTGGGAGCACACCTCCACAGAACATCCACAATGACACTGATGTATGTCACTGAGAGCACACCTCCACAGAACAGCCACAATGACACTGATGTATGTCACTGGGAGCACACCTCCACAGAACATCCACAATGACACTGATGTATGTCACTGAGAGCACACCTCCACAGAACAGCCACAATGACACTGATGTATGTCACTGGGAGCACACCTCCACAGAACAGCCACAATGACACTGATGTATGTCACTGGGAACACATCTCCACAGAACAGCCACAATGACACTGATGTATGTCACTGGGAGCACACCTCCACAGAACAGCCACAATGACACTGATGTATGTCACTGGGAGCACACCTCCACAGAACAGCCACAATGACACTGATGTATGTCACTGGGAACACCTCCACAGAACAGCCACAATGACACTGATGTATGTCACTGGGAGCATACCTCCACAGAACAGCCACAATGACACTGATGTATGTCACTGGGAGCATACCTCCACAGAACAGCCACAATAACACTGATGTATGTCACTGAGAGCACACCTCCACAGAACAGCCACAATAACACTGATGTATGTCACTGGGAGCATACCTCCACAGAACAGCCACAATGACACTGATGTATGTCACTGGGGCACACCTCCACAGAACAGCCACAATGACACTGATGTATGTCACTGAGAGCATACCTCCACAGAACAGCCACAATGACACTGATGTATGTCACTGGGAGCACACCTCCACAGAACAGCCACAATGACACTGATGTATGTCACTGAGAGCACACCTCCACAGAACAGCCACAATGACACTGATGTATGCGACTGGGAGCACATCTCCACAGAACAGCCACAATGACACTGATGTATGTCACTGAGAGCACACCTCCACAGAACAGCCACAATGACACTGATGTATGCGACTGGGAGCACATCTCCACAGAACAGCCACAATGACACTGATGTATGCGACTGGGAGCACATCTCCACAGAACAGCCACAATGACACTGATGTATGTCACTGAGAGCACACCTCCACAGAACAGCCACAATGACACTGATGTATGTCACTGAGAGCACACCTCCACAGAACAGCCACAATGACACTGATGTATGTCACTGGGAGCATACCTCCACAGAACAGCCACAATGACACTGATGTATGTCACTGAGAGCACACCTCCACAGAACAGCCACAATAACACTGATGTATGTCACTGGGAGCACATCTCCACAGAACAGCCACAATGACACTGATGTATGTTACTGGGAGCACATTTCCACAGAACAGCCACAATGACACTGATGTATGTCACTGAGAGCACACCTCCACAGAACAGCCACAATGACACTGATGTATGTCACTGAGAGCACACCTCCACAGAACAGCCACAATGACACTGATGTATGTCACTGAGAGCACACCTCCACAGAACAGCCACAATGACACTGATGTATGTCACTGAGAGCACACCTCCACAGAACAGCCACAATGACACTGATGTATGTCACTGAGAGCACACCTCCACAGAACAGCCACAATGACACTGATGTATGTCACTGAGAGCACACCTCCACAGAACAGCCACAATGACACTGATGTATGTCACTGAGAGCACACCTCCACAGAACAGCCACAATGACACTGATGTATGTTACTGGGAGCACATCTCCACAGAACAGCCACAATGACACTGATGTATGTCACTGGGAGCATACCTCCACAGAACAGCCACAATGACACTGATGTATGTCACTGGGAGCACACCTCCACAGAACAGCCACAATGACACTGATGTATGTCACTGGGAGCACACCTCCACAGAACAGCCACAATGACACTGATGTATGTCACTGGGAACACATCTCCACAGAACAGCCACAATGACACTGATGTATGTCACTGGGAGCACACCTCCACAGAACAGCCACAATGACACTGATGTATGTCACTGGGAGCACACCTCCACAGAACAGCCACAATGACACTGATGTATGTCACTGAGAGCACACCTCCACAGAACAGCCACAATGACACTGATGTATGTCACTGAGAGCACACCTCCACAGAACAGCCACAATGACACTGATGTATGTCACTGGGAGCACACCTCCACAGAACAGCCACAATGACACTGATGTATGTCACTGAGAGCACACCTCCACAGAACAGCCACAATGACACTGATGTATGCGACTGGGAGCACATCTCCACAGAACAGCCACAATGACACTGATGTATGTCACTGAGAGCACACCTCCACAGAACAGCCACAATGACACTGATGTATGTCACTGAGAGCACACCTCCACAGAACAGCCACAATGACACTGATGTATGTCACTGGGAACACATCTCCACAGAACAGCCACAATGACACTGATGTATGTCACTGAGAGCACACCTCCACAGAACAGCCACAATGACACTGATGTATGTCACTGAGAGCACACCTCCACAGAACAGCCACAATGACACTGATGTATGTCACTGAGAGCACACCTCCACAGAACAGCCACAATGACACTGATGTATGCGACTGGGAGCACATCTCCACAGAACAGCCACAATGACACTGATGTATGTCACTGAGAGCACACCTCCACAGAACAGCCACAATGACACTGATGTATGCGACTGGGAGCACATCTCCACAGAACAGCCACAATGACACTGATGTATGCGACTGGGAGCACATCTCCACAGAACAGCCACAATGACACTGATGTATGTCACTGAGAGCACACCTCCACAGAACAGCCACAATGACACTGATGTATGTCACTGAGAGCACACCTCCACAGAACAGCCACAATGACACTGATGTATGTTACTGAGAGCACACCTCCACAGAACAGCCACAATGACACTGATGTATGTCACTGAGAGCACACCTCCACAGAACAGCCACAATGACACTGATGTATGCGACTGGGAGCACATCTCCACAGAACAGCCACAATGACACTGATGTATGTCACTGAGAGCACACCTCCACAGAACAGCCACAATGACACTGATGTATGCGACTGGGAGCACATCTCCACAGAACAGCCACAATGACACTGATGTATGCGACTGGGAGCACATCTCCACAGAACAGCCACAATGACACTGATGTATGTCACTGAGAGCACACCTCCACAGAACAGCCACAATGACACTGATGTATGTCACTGGGAACACATCTCCACAGAACAGCCACAATGACACTGATGTATGTCACTGGGAACACATCTCCACAGAACAGCCACAATGACACTGATGTATGCGACTGGGAGCACATCTCCACAGAACAGCCACAATGACACTGATGTATGTCACTGAGAGCACACCTCCACAGAACAGCCACAATGACACTGATGTATGCGACTGGGAACACCCAAACCAACTCCAGAACAGATGCTATAGAACTGAATCACTGGCACCACACTGAGGAGGTAAATATGCCCCACAGAAGTGATCCTGCACAACAAACTAAGGGAGCCCTTTGAAGAGCTCAAGTGCACCATCCTGTTTGTGACCCATTCTGGATGAGGCATATAAAAGCTAGTAGAATCTGGTTTCCCAGAAAATGTTGTTTGAACAACATTTATTTATATATTTATAAATATTATTAGTAAAGACATATTTATTAGAAATCATGTCTTTACTTCAAAGCAGTAACAAATTTTAGTTATTTTCCTGTAGGATTACAACATTCACATTTTAGTTACTTTCCTGTAGGATTATAGCATTCACATTTTAGTTATTTTCCTGAAGGATAACATCCACATTTTAGTTATTTTCCTCTAGGATTATAAACATTCACATTTTAGTTATTTTCCTGTAGGATTATAACATTCATATTTTAGTTACTTCCTGTAGGATTATAACATTCACATTTTAGTTACTTTCCTGTAGGATTATAACATTCACATTTTAGTTATTTTTTACGTAGTATTATAACATTCACATTTTAGTTTTTTCCTGTAGGATTATAACATTCTCATTTTAGTTTTTTCCTGTAGGATTATAACATTCACATTTTAGTTTTTTCCTGTAGGATTATAACATTCTCATTTTAGTTTTTTTCCTGTAGGATTATAACATTCTCATTTTAGTTACTTTCCTGTAGGATTATAACATTCACATTTTAGTTACTTTCCTGTAGGATTACAACATCCACATTTTAGTTATTTTCCTGTAGGATTACAACATCCGGATTTAATTATTTTCCTGTAGGATTATAATATTCACATTTTAGTTACTTTCCTGTAGGGACACAGCACATACCAGGATGCCTAAAGTTATTTGCAGACAAGTTATTAGAATTGTCTCACATGATGATGATTGATAACTTACAGTGTTATAGTCTTCCTGATTTCTCATTTGGTGGCAGATAAATTTGATAGCATTGCTGGCGCTGTAGATCTGTTTTGTCAGAGCTAGAGGAATGGCTTTCTGAAGCCTATGTGGCTGGTCTAGCAATGCTGTGGCTGTGAACACCTTCTACACTGGTGTCTGCATCCAGGCTGTCATCTGAGTAACTTGTGCCTGAATCTCTCAGCATGCAGTGATGGCTGTTGTTTGGAAGTTTGATGGATCTGAACTCCCTCATCTCAATAGTTGGACTATCTGCAAGAATAATCTTTCTTTGATCTGCCACATCAAGATCAAGGATGTCAAAACTAGGATTAACAGGTGAGAGCATGTACGTCTGTAAGTTAAGAAGTCTAGGGTTAACAGGTGAGATCAGGTACGTCTGTAAGTTAAGAAGTCTAGAGTTAGCAGTGAGATCATGTAATTTTATAAGTCAAGAAGTCTAGAGTTAGCAGGTGAGATCATGTAATTTTATAAGTCAAGAAGTCTAGGGTTAGCAGGTGAGATCATGTAATTTTATAAGTCAAGAAGTCTAGGGTTAGCAGGTGAGATCATGTAATTTTATAAGTCAAGAAGTCTAGGGTTAGCAGGTGAGATCGTGTAATTTTATAAGTCAAGAAGTCTAGGGTTAGCAGGTGAGATCATGTAATTTTATAAGTCAAGAAGTCTAGGGTTAGCAGGTGAGATCATGTAATTTTATAAGTCAAGAAGTCTAGGTTAGCAGGTGAGATCGTGTAATTTTATAAGTCAAGAAGATTAGGGTTAACAGGTGAGATCATGTAAATTTGTATGTCTAGAAAACAAAGTTAGCAAATGAAAAAGAAGTAAAGCAGTATATTTTATCTGAACTGGCAGGACATAATGATTGGCGATTATTTTCTATACTTTTTAATAATATGATAAATGCCTAGCCAAATACAGGACACATTTCCTGAGCAAGACATGTCCTGTGAAGTCCTGAAGTTTGATAACCCTAGTTAGATGGTGCATTATTCTGATTGCACATCGAACATAGGTCCGAAGTGCTAGATCTCCTTCCCAGGAAATCCTGTGGTGTGAATTGATAAACTGGTTCACAAGTCATCCCCTGATTTTTTATTTTATTAATTTTATTTTATTATACATTAAACTGCATTTGTCTTTGACAAAAATTGTTTAGGAAAACAACATCTGTTCAATCTACTCTTAGTTTTAAATTAAATATAGGGGACTGGTTGGTCTCAAGGTAAGACGCCGGCCTTGAGACAGAGAGGTTGTGGGTTCAAGTTCTAGCTGCACCAGTTGGGATTTTTATTTATGATTTCTCTCTGCGGCAACCACCCCTGGTCTCAGCAGCGAGGCCCGGCTTGAAACGTCAGTTACTCATGGACGGAAAATATATGAGTACCTCCGAAGACAGAGTTATCTGCCTGTGTGGTGAGGGACCCCTGTGCACACGGCTGCCAGAGAAAAATGGATTAACATGAAAAATTCTGTTCCTAGTCTCTAGGGACTTTGTCAGTGGTTTAAAAAAAATTATTATATGTAATACTCAAACAATCCTTGACACCATTGCATGTGGTGTCTCCAATTTTGAAAATTGTAATGTTGGTGATTGTTATGTCAGTAATTGTTATGTTGGTGATTGTTATGTCAGTAATTGTTATGTTGGTGATTGTTATGTCAGTAATTGTTATGTTGGTGATTGTTAAAAATGAAAAATATCTTATGCAACAAATCTATGTCAATAAAAATGAGAAAAAGAGTTCATCGGTGCTAGAACCAATTCTGACCTATGGAAGCGAATCATGGACAATAGACAAACAAATGAAAAGATGATTAGAGGCCACAGAGATGGGATTTCTCAGAAGAATGTTGAAAGTTCCCTGGACAGCTAAAAAGACCAATGAGGAAGTTCTCAAAGAGGCCAACACAAAAAGGGAGCTCTTAAAAAACATCAGAAAGAAGCAATAAACATTTTTCAGGCACATCATGAGAAGAGGAAAGTTGGAATACTTGGTTACAACTGGCAAAATAAAAGGAAAGAGAGATTGCGGATGACAAAGAGAGAAAATACTGGATAGCTTGGTGTCATGGCATGGAAAACGGTCAACAACAGAACTGATACGATGCACTGTAGATAGAAGATTGTGGCGTGATCGCCTACGCCAACCGGTGTGGCACATGATGATGATGGTGATTATTATGTCAGTAATTGTTATTTTGGTGATTGTTATTTTAGTGATTGTTATGTTAGTGATTGTTTATGTTAGTAATTGTTATGTTAGCGATTGTTATGTTAGTAATTGTTATGTTAGTAATTGTTATGTTAGCGATTGTTATGTTAGTAATTGTTATGTTAGTGATTGTTTATGTTAGTAATTGTTATGTTAGTAATTGTTATGTTAGTGATTGTTTATCTTAGTAATTGTTATGTTAGCGATTGTTATGTTAGTAATTGTTATGTTAGCGATTGTTATGTTAGTAATTGTTATGTTAGTAATTGTTATGTTAGTGATTGTTATGTCAGTAATTGTTATTTTGGTGATTGTTATTTTAGTAATTGCTATGTTAGTGATTGTTATGTTAGTAATTGTTATTTTGGTAATTGTTATTTTAGTAATTGTTATGTTAGTGATTGTTATGTTAGTAATTGTTATGTTAGTGATTGTTATGTTAGTGATTGTTATGTTAGTGATTGTTATGTTAGTGATTGTTATGTTCATGGTAATTATGTTAGTGAGGATTATATTGGTGATTGTCATGTTTGTGATTGTCATGTTGGTGATTGTTATGTTGGTGATTGTCATGTTGATGATTGTTATGTTGATCATTGATATGTTGGTGACTGGAAAATGTAACTAAAAATAGATAGAGGGAAACATAGGGAGAAGATCAAGTTTAAGAGAATAGTTTAGTAGGAAGTCAACAACAGAACCGATACACTGCTTTAGAGTTAGAAAGTTGTGGACAGACTTGGTCACCAGGCCAGTAGACAAAGTGAATGTTTATTAGTGAATGTTTATTGGTGAATGTTTATTAGTGAATGTTTATTGGTGAATGTTTATTAGTGAACGTTTATTGGTGAATGTATATTAGTAAATGTTTATTAGTGAATGTTTATTAGTAAATGTGTATTAGTGAATGTTTATTAGTAAATGTTTATTATAGTCCGTTCAGAATCGTTTGCCGAGATGTTATGATTTATAATTCAAAAAGTTCTTGATGATTTCACATGATTTTTGGCATACGGTGTTAAAATGTCCATGTCACGAGAACATATGTGTTACTCGATGTCTAGCTATAACGGTTTTCTTAAAGCGGCGAATTCCTTTGATCTTTGCCCATGTAACTATTATTTTGACCCTAATCAAAATGTTTTACAGTAATCTAGTGCAACGATGACCCATAGGCGTGTCCATAAAATTTTACTTGGTGGCAAGTATACAAATTTTAAATTATATATAGAACTTTTGTTCGTAGAGTCAATTTGATATAGTTCCATGCTCTTGGTGTGAGTTTCCCAAATGTTGTCGCTGCCTTTCAAATACGTACATTTAGTTCCTCATCTAAGGAAAGTGTGGCTGTAATAGTGGATCCAAGATAGCTGAACTTCTGTACTGACTCAAGCAGGCTTCCATTCAAAGTAATGGTTGTTGGTTTGCTTATAACATATTTTTGATTGCTTGGGTGGTCTTGAACAATAAACTGTTTAACAAATCAACTAGGAAATTTTGCAAATCAAACTATTTATCTGTAGACTTAATCAGAGTAATGATCATTCAGAATCAGACGAGTCAAATAGGTCGATTACTGCTTTCGGCTGAACAAACAACAAACCATCCTTTTTCCAATATTCCTCTTCTTGTCGTAACACATGATCCTCACATTTTACCCAGTAGTCTTTATTTATATTTGATAGAGCCTGATTTGTAAGTGTCTCAACATCGCATAATTTGAAAGTTTTATTTGTATATGCTACGTGTCCTTTAACTTTTGCCCAAACTAGTTCTATAGGATTTAAGTGTGCATGATATTGAGGTAGTCTTAAACATCTATGGCCATGTTCTTGTATAAATCTTTATAACAATGTTATGCTCAGTAAAATATTTTGCCTTTATATTCATTCTCACATAGACTTGCAGAAGATAATATGGATAGCGCCGCCTCCTTTCTGTAAATATTGAGATTTGCCTCTGAATTATGACTCGAACTCGAGTCTACGGCCGTGATTTTGACGTCACATAATTTCCGGTTTTGGCTAAAATGTCATTTTGTGCTAAACGGGAAATTTCATATGTAACATTTCTTTATAAAAATTTATAGTGGAAACATAACTATTTTAGGACGGTGCGCATTCAGCCGTGAAGGTCATGCCTATATGTTAAAGAATCAGCTGTGAGATGTAAGCATCTACATAATCCCGCCGGTGTTTATAATATCGATTAACTTTTTTTTAATATAGGTTAAATAAGGCATCTTTGAAACTGGATCACATTTCTTTGATAAAAAAATATTTTTATAGCGACATTAGTATTCTAAACCTAACTTCAAAAGATCAATGCAAATGAACAATAAGTTTTTGAAAAAAATAAATTAATGTCTAGGCAAACGAATCTGAACGGACTATAGAAGCGTATCTACATAGTGCTTAATTGTGGGTGTTGTTCGTTATGTGTATTTGCAAACATGAATTCAATTGGTTACAATTAGTGTGGCCGTATTTCTCAATGATTTTGTCAACATGGTACGTACACCTTTTTCTTATTCATATTCTTCACAAGTTGTAACAATTCGGGTTTTAAATATGTGTCGTCAAATTTGACATTTTCATTCGCAAGCCATGTCCTAATTTGCTCTTTTGTATTTGATGCAGTAGGCACTTTGTCCCATCTTGAATTCCCTAAGGAAGTGCTGATATAGTAAAACAGTAACCTTTTGCATAGTTATAAATTTGCATTTCAAACTCATTGTAATTTAGATATAAATGTTGGTATTTAAAGTCAACAAATTGTCTACTGAGTCTTCACAAAATTAATAAAGATACGCCTTCACTTAGGTAATTAATGCCCAGGCCGTGGTGCGTCATGTCATTCAATAACAATTCAGTTTGTGCACGGGATTTTCCTGAACTTAGTGTTTCTGCAATAGCCAAACTATTTTACGTGAACGACAAATTAATGTATATATCCTAAAATGGTGTCAAATTCGAACAGGGTGAATTTAATATAGCCTAAAGAAGAAAACTTTAAACTAGATCAAATTTCTCAGAGCAAAAAATATTTCTATAACGACATCAATATTATAAGATTACATGCAAAAGTTGAAAGCGAAATAACAAACGGTTATCACGTAAAGCTAATTCAAGTGTGGTTATGAATTTCTGAACGGACTATAGTGAATGTTTATTGGTGAATGTTTATTGGTGAATGTTTATTAGTAAATGTCTATTGGTGAATGTTTATTAGTGAATGTTTATTGGTGAATGTTTATTAGTAAATGTTTATTGGTGAATGTTTATTGGTGAATGTTTATTAGTGAATGTTTATTGGTGAATGTTTATTAGTGAACGTTTATTGGTGAATGTATATTAGTAAATGTTTATTAGTGAATGTTTATTAGTAAATGTGTATTAGTGAATGTTTATTAGTAAATGTTTATTAGTGAATGTTTATTGGTGAATGTTTATTGGTGAATGTTTATTAGTAAATGTTTATTGGTGAATGTTTATTAGTGAATGTTTATTGGTGAATGTTTATTAGTAAATGTTTATTGGTGATGTTTATTGGTGAATGTTTATTAGTGAATGTTTATTTGTGAATGTTTATTAGTGAATGTTTATTGGTGAATGTTTATTGGTGAATGTTTATTAGTGAATGTTTATTGGTGAATGTTTATTCTATCTATCTATCTATTGTCCTTTCGAGCCGAAGACGGCACATAGGGCAGAACCACAATCTCAAAAATAGAAACCTTGCGTGCCAAAATGGCACATATTGCAGAGATCACTGCTTCTAAAATCTATGGTCTGTTTCCATAACAATGCTTTTTACAATGACAGCTTGTCAAGCCATCGATCAACCTCCTTAGTCGCCTCATACGACATGCCTGGAAGGTCACAGTGTCACTATTCTTTACATCCCACATAATGGGGTCCCGGTAACACACTGGCTGAATGTTTATTGGTGAATGTTTATTCTATCTATCTATCTATTGACCTTTCGAGCCGTAACCGGCCCATAGGGCGTAGACCAAGATACACCTTCTCCTATATGAATTTTTGTTCTAGCAGTTTTCTTTTAAAGATATTTTATCAAATCTCGCCATCTGTCTCTGTTCTGTGCAAGCAGTTCTATCTCATTGAGGGAGCCGATTCCTGCTGCTCTTGCCTCTCTCATCAATGTTCTTCTCAGTGTCTCCCTGGGTCTTCCTCTTTTTCTTTTACCTGTTGTTTCCCATATGAGGGCTTGCTTTGCTATTCGATTATTATCTCTTCTCATCACATGTCCAACGTATGACCATCGTCTTTTCTTTATTACTGAAGATATTAGTGGTTGATTGGCGATTTCTCTAATTTCCTCGTTTGTTTTGAATTCGTTCCATTCTATACCAAGTATTTTCCTTAGACATTTATTTTCGAATGCGTTCAACTTTGTTTCTATATCTCTTGTTGTTTTCCAGCTTTCACACGCATACGTAAGGGTTGATAGTACATTTGATTTGAATAGCCTAAGTTTTGTGTTTGTGCTAATGAGTTTTGATTTCCACAACTTTTCAAGGCTTCTGAAAGACATTGCTGCTTTAGCCAGTCTGATTCTAATTTCTTTGCTCGTATCCCCTTCTCGATCAATGTGACTTCCAAGATAGATGAAGTGATCGATCTCTTCTACTGGTTTGTTTTCCATGTATATTTTGTCACTTGTTGGAATTAAACTTTTCATGACTTTAGTCTTTTCATGATTGACCTCAAGCCCAATTTTGCTGGCTATTGATAATAGTTCATTTGTGTTTTCCTGCATCGTTTTTATCTGACTGCTGATGAGAACTATGTCATCAGCAAAGTCCAGGTCCTCCAAATGGTCTCCTTGTATCCATTCGATGCCTTTATTACCAGTGCAGCATTTCTTCATTATGAAGTCCATAACAATTCCAAATAACAAGGGCGATAAAATACATCCTTGTTTAACCCCAGTTTCTATTGGGAAACATTCGCTCAGTCCTTCCTCTGTTCGAACTGCACATGTGTAACCATCATACATGTCTTTGATAATATTTATGATTTTTGATGGTAAGCCATATTGCTTCAGAATTTTCCACAAAGAATCTCTATGAATACTATCAAATGCTTTTTTGAAGTCGATGAAGTTAAGTACAAAAGGTTTTTGCTTTTCAATGTGTTCCTCCAATATAAGTCGTAGAGTGAAAATGTGGTCAAGACAGCTTCTCCCTTTTCTAAACCCAGCCTGTTCTTCACGCATTACTGTATCTATTGAATCCTTTATTCTATTTAGGATGATTTTACAGAATAATTTTGAGGCAACTGACAAAAGTGTCACGCCTCTCCAATTGTTACAATCTCTAAGATTGCCCTTTTTTGGGATCTTAACAATGATTCCTTTTTTCCATTTATGAGGCGTCTTCTCTGTTTTCCAAATGATGTTGAACATTTTTTGGAGATGTATTAAATTATGGCTATCAATTGCCTTGAGGATCTCAGCTGTTAACTTATCCTCTCCAGCAGCCTTGTTATTGGTCATTAGCTTTAAGGTGGTTTCTATTTCACTCAAGGTGAAGTCATCTAAATTTACATCTAATTCTGCTGCTGGTGTTTCAGCTTCAAAATCTATTAAACTGTGAGGTAGTGGACGGTTAAGAATTTCTTTGAAGTGTTCCGCCCAACGGGCTTTTATGTCTGCGCTTGTTGTTAGCATTAATCCAGATTTGTCTAGAATTGGTGTTCCACTGGATGTATAGGTGTTTGTCAGCATCTTTTGTACAGTATAAAGAGTTCTGCTGTCTCCTGTAATTGCAGCTGTCTCTGCTTTCTCTGCCAAGTTGTCTATATAAGCTCTTGTATCTCTTCTTGCCGAACTTTTCACTTTGTTGTCTAATTCTTTGTATGTTGCTTTTGCCAGAACCTTTCCAAGATCTGTCTTTACATTAGTCATGGCTCTCTTCGCTTCTCTTCTTTCTTTGATGTATTTCCATGTGGTGTCTGAGATCCAAGCTCGTTTTTCCATTTTCTTCAGTCCAGCACTTGCTTCTGCTGCTGTCATTAGTATTTTGCTCTGTGAGTCCACATTTCATTGATATCTAAGTCTATTTCACCAAGTGCTGAATAACAATTACTTAGCTCTATGTTAAACTTTTCCTTTATTGCTTCATCTTTCAGTTTATGACTATCAATTTTATGTGTAATTGACCTCTTCTGTTGGTTTCTAAATTTTAATCTTATTTTCCCAATGCACAGGTTGTGGTCACTATTAACATCAGCACCTCTGTATGCTCTTACATCTATTAATGATGATCTGAATTGTTGTTTAATACATAGGTGGTCAATTTGATTTGATGTTCTATCATCAGGAGATATCCATGTTGTTTTGTGGATATTTTTATGTGGAAATAATGTCCCACCTATAACTAAATTTTCTATTAAACATAATTCTATTAATCTTTCTCCATTCTGACTTGTTGTATTACAGCCTTCTCTCCCCATCACATGTTCCACTCCTGCGTTATCTTGTCCTACTTTGGCGTTGAAGTCTCCCATTACAGTTAAAAGATCGTGTTTTGGTATTTTGTTTATAAGTTGTTGCAGTTGGTTATAAAATCATCCTTAACTTCATCATCAGCTTCGTTAGTAGGCGCATAACATTGAATAATTGAAAGTCTTCCATGTTTTGTTTTGTATCGTGTTCGTATCAGACGGCTATTTACCGGTTCCCATTCTAATAAACTTCTTGCAGCTTTGTCTGTCATCATTATGCCTACTCCTTCACGGTGTTTTCCATCTTCCCTTCCAGAAAAAACTACTATTTTATTATCATAGATCTCCTACCTGTTCCAGGCCAGCGCATTTCGCTTAATCCTAAAATATCTAGATCGTATCTGTCCATCTCGCTCGCGACCTGTGCATGTTTCGTCGGAGCGGCCATTGTTCGCACATTCCAGAATCCTATTTTTGTTGTTGTTTTAGGCCGAAAAAACTATCACTACTATCTACTGCTAATTTACACATTCTGTATCAGGTCTACGTTTCATTA
Source organism: Megaustenia siamemsis (assembly GCA_032433765.1). Lineage (NCBI taxonomy): Eukaryota > Metazoa > Mollusca > Gastropoda > Stylommatophora > Ariophantidae > Megaustenia > Megaustenia siamemsis. Next base: position 157,686,539 of record JAVIAB010000051.1, on the reverse strand, counting down.
ACAACATCGTTTTTTACGATAGCGGCTTGTTAAACCTCTGATCAACGGTTCTATACCAAGCCGGAGAAATGTTTATTGGTGAATGTTTATTGGTGAATGTTTATTAGTGAATGTTTATTAGTGAATGTTTATTAGTGAATGTTTATTAGTAAATGTTTATTAGTAAATGTTTATTGTGAATGTTTATTGGTGAATGTTTATTAGTGAATGTTTATTGATGAATGTTTATAAGTGAATGTTTATTAGTGAATGTTTATTAGTAAATGTTTATTGGTGAATGTTTATTAGTGAATGTTTATTAGTAAATGTTTATTGGTGAATGTTTATTGGTGAATGTTTATTAGTGAATGTTTATTAGTGAATGTTTATTAGTGAATGTTTTTTAGTCAATGTTTATTAGTGAATGTTTATTGGTGAGTGTTTATTAGTAAATGTTTATTAGTGAATGTTTATTAGTGAATGTTTATTGGTGAATGTTTATTGGTGAATGTTTAATCTATCTATCTATTGTCCTTTCGAGCCAAAGACGGCACATAGGGCAGAACCACAATCTCAAAAACAGAAACCTTGTGTGCCAAAATGGCACATATTGCTGAGATCATTGCTCTAAAATTTATGAATGTTTAATGGTGAATGTTTATTAGTGAATGTTTATTAGTGATAGTTAGTGATGGAAGCAGAGTGCACAAATCCTGGTACACAGACGTCACCATCTGTAGAGAGACGACTTCCAGACGCTGATGAGGACATTGTGGCTCCACTCAAACAAGGGGAGTGACTCTGACTAAACTTGTGTCTCCAGGCCATCACCCTGTCAGCTTCCCTGTAAGAAAAATCATTACATGAACATCAGCACATCATCAATCAATCAATCAATCAATCAATCTCTGACAGAAGTTAGAGACTTCACTCACTGTCTATTACTCTACCAAGCTCCACTTCAAATATAGACCAATTATTCAATATTTTGTATTCTAAATTTGTAAGGATGGACACATACACAAAACATAAGAAAAATATCCCAATAATTGTCTTTGTTTTAATGTTGTCCCTATGTCTCTGGTGATGCCTTCGTAGTCACATTTCTTAATTATATATATTTTTTTGGGGGTGTTTTTAAAGAGATCATATTTCAGCAACTAATTATTTTTCTTAATCTCTAGAGTTACTGCATTCAGACCTGGATGGAGCTGTATTTGCGTTTTCTACTGATGCACACCTACCTTCATCTCCACCTCTCTCCTACCACCATCTCCATCTCTCTCCTACCACCATCTCCACCTCTCTCCTACTATCATCTCCACCTCTCTCCTACCACCATCTCTACCTCCCTCCTACCACCATCTCCACATTCCTCCTACCACCATCTCCACCTCTCTCCTACCACCATCTCCACCTCCCTCCTACCACCATCTCCACATCTCTCCTACCACCATCTCCACCTCCCTCATACCACCATCTCCACCTCCCTCCTGCCACCATCTCCACCTCCCTCCTACAACCATCTCCACCTCCCTTCTGACACCATCTCCCCTTTCTTCTACCACCATCTCCACATCTCTCCCACCACCAGTTCCAGGGAACAGGCAAATAATTGCGATGCTGCGGTGAAGCTGGTAGCAAGAGGCCAGTGGTGAGGAGTGTAGAACACTCCAAGGTATGAAGACAGCTTCACAAGGGAGGAACACAACACAATACTGACGTTTCGGCCAGGGGCCTTTTTCAGAGTTCAAGGACAACGAAAACAAACGATGAAACACAATTATCTATAAATACATGATCAGAAGAAGAGGATAGAAAAGAAAAAAGTAGCATGATGAAAAAATAAAAAAGAAGAGAGCTAAGATAAGAATATAGAAAGAATATGAGAATATATGTATAAAATACAGAATCACTTAGCTTGAACGACTGGTTAATCCGCCGGGAACCAAACGAAAGAATGACTACAAAAGGATCTGCCTAGGCGGGAAAATGGAAACGAGGCTATGACTGACCAGAGTTCATACACCTGAAGAAAGAACTAGAAACCCAAACAACAGCTTCTACAGCTAATGTCGTACAAGAAAAAAAAAGGGGGGGGGGTATAAGGTAACAAGAAATAACGGGGCCTAACAAGGGGGGGGGGAAGAGAAATGAAAAGGACTGAGAGAGTCCGGAATGGGAATATGAGGAGAGGAAGTGAAAGAAAGAAGGAACAAAAGAAGTAGGGCCCAGCGAGGAAAAGAAGTAGGGAACGGAGAGACTCAGGAGGATACTAGGAATATATATACAAAGAGGAGTATACATCAGAGGAGGACAGGTAAAAGATAGGATGAGAAGCGGAGGGTATACACAGAGAATAATACGCTGGCAGGAGTGCCTGGAGAGGAAAGGAAGAGGGGAAACGGAGAAAGCGATGAGGAGGAGAAGGATAAAAAGGTAATACGCAGAAAGGAAAAAGAAGAGGGGGGGGGGGAAAGATGGAAGGGTACAGAAGGATAGGGGTGAAGACAAGGAGCAGATGAGCATAAATATGAGATAAGAAGAAGAGTAGGGGTGGGAGAAGGGTACAGAGGAAGATGGGTCCTCAGAGGGACTGGGATACATTGATGCCACGAGGGGTGAGGCAACCCCAGCGAGCGATCAGACGGTGCTCAAGAGTGAGACAACTATGGTGATCAGAAGAGCATGATACTAAGCCCGTGACCCAGACATCGGCTATATCGTGATGGCCACTCGAGTTAAAGTGATCAGCTACAGGAGTGCCAGCTTCTCGAGTGATGTCGTATAAATGTTCTTGGCACCTATCGCCGATCCGACGACCAGATTGACCGATGTAGCTTAACTTGCATCTCTTGCAGATGATGGCATAAATGATATTACGCGATGTGCAAGTGAATCCCTCTCTGATCTTGAAAGGACCATTAGGAAAGAGAACAGTGTCCGTCTGGAGAACGTGGTCACAGGTTTTGCACAATCTGCGGTTGCAGCGAATAGTACCTCTATGGCTAGGGAGGGAAGCTGGAAGACGACCTCTGACAAGAAAGTCGCGGAGGTGGTGGTCCACTGATTCCCACAGTTTCCTCCACTACGACTCCTCTCATCCTACTTCTTGTAAGAACTCACTTCCATATTCCCAGCTGCTCAGACTTCGTCGCCTTTGCCAAGACGATGAAGATTTCCTTCACAATGCCCACCTTATGCTTGACTTCTTCCGCCAACGCCTCTATCCTGAATCAGCTCTCCTCCCGGCCCTGCGTCGAGTTCTCCACACTTCTCGTCAATCTGCTCTTACCCCTTCTACTCATCCCCCCCTTGGATAGAGTAGTACTCGCCCTCACCTATCACCCTCACCATTACGCTGTGATTAGGACGATTCATCGCTACCTCCCTATTCTCCGATCTGACCCTACTACTCGTCTGCTCTTTCCTGACCCACCACTGGTGGCCTTTAGACGTGACCGTAACCTCCGCGACTTTCTTGTCAGAGGTCGTCTTCCAGCTTCCCTCCCTAGCCATAGAGGTACTATTCGCTGCAACCGCAGAGTGTGTAGAAGCTGTTGTTTGGGTTTCTAGTTCTTTCTTCAGGTGTATGAACTCTGGTCAGTCATAGCCTCGTTTCCATTTTCCCGCCTCGGCAGGTCCTTTTGTAGTCATTCTTTTGTTTGGTTCCCGGCGGATTAACCAGTCGTTCAAGCTAAGTGATTCTGTATTTTATATTTTAATTATACATATTCTCATATTCTTTCTATATTCTTATCTTAGCTCTCTTCTTTTTTTATTTTTTCATCATGCTACTTTTTTCTTTTCTATCCTCTTCTTCTGATCATGTATTTATAGATAATTGTGTTTCATCGTTTGTTTTCGTTGTCCTTGAACTCTGAAAAAGGCCCCTGGCCGAAACGTCAGTATTGTGTTGTGTTCCTCCCTTGTGAAGCTGTCTTCATACCTTGGAGTGTTCTACACTCCTCACCACTGGCCTCTTACCACCAGTTCCACCTCCCTCCTCTATCTCCACCTCTCCCCTACCACCATATACACTTCTCTCCTACCACCATCTCCACCTCTCTCCTAGCACCATCTCCACCTTTCTCCTACCACCATCTCCACCTCCCTCCTACCACCATCTCCACCTCCCTCCTACCCTCATCTCCACCTCCCTCCTACCATCATTACCTTCCTACCCTATTCTCTACTATCCACTAACTCTTACACAAAAAGTTACGTATTTCTGAACCAAAATTTCGAGATAGAAATAAAACTGATAATCTAAATAATAAAAAGAAAACATTATTTGAACGTTAAAGAAAACATTGACGTTAATCTGTTATGACCAAAAGACATTCTCTCAGGGAAAACCACGAGCAATCTAAATAATAAAAAAAAAAAAAGAACTAATGAAAACATGGTTAAAATGGGAAAAATACAATTATATTTTTAAAATAATTTCTTGTCTATTAATTCAAAAGTATTCAAGTATATTATTGCTGTAAAAATGAAAGGGAGCAAACTCCAAAGTCAAACATAAATAAAGGCACATCTATTTATATCTATTTATCATAGTGAGCATGTTGATACATTCATTTGGTACCATCATCATGTGCCAGACCGGTTGGCGTAGGTGATCATGTCCCTCCACAATCTTCTATCTACAGTGCATCGTATCAGTTCTGTTGTTGACCGTTTTCCATGCCATGACACCAAGCTATCCAGTATTTTCTCTCTTTGTCGTCCGCGATCTCTCTTTCCTTTTATTTTGCCAGCTGTAACCAAGTATTCCAACTTTCCTCTTCTCATGATGTGCCCGAAAAAATGTTGATTGTTTCTTTCTGATGTTTTTTAAGAGCTCCCTTTTTGTGTTGGCCTCTGAGAACTTACTCGTTGGTCTTTTTAGCTGTCCAGGGAACTCTCAACATTCTTCTGAGAAATCCCATCTCTGTGGCCTCTAATCGTCTTTTCATTTGTTTGTCTACTGTCCATGATTCGCTTCCGTAGGTCAGAATTGGTTCTATATAGCACCGATGAACTCTCTTTCTCATTTCTATTGACATAGACTTGTTCCATACATTTGGTACCACGGACTGCAAGAACTGGCTCTAGTTACGAACATGTTATATCCTGGAGCCTATTATTTGAAGGATTTTAATTTAATGAAGTTTCAGTACTGGACATTGTAACAAACTATGAATATCTGGGATCTGTAGTAACTAACAATGGAAGCTTCCAGAAAGAGATCACAAAAAGATTACCAAGAGCAACACAAACATTAAACGCCGTGAAGAACATGTGGCACAATACCAGTGAGACAGTGAAATTAAAATTACTGAGGACATATCTTTCCGATACCAACGTATGGTTGTGAATCATGGACATTCTCGCAAACAGTAAGGAAGAAAATCGATTCATTCGAAACAAAGTGCTGCAGAAAAATCCCTAAAAGACCTTGCATAATGAAAGAGAGCAATGAAAACATATTAAAAGATTTAACCACTAAAAATAAGCTGATAAACACCATTCCACAGAGGGAATTAAAATAAACTATGGCAAAGGCAAAGGACACAGCGGGATGGAAAGAATAATAATGGAAGGTATAGTTCCTTGGCAGACCAAGAAGAAGATGGTTTCAAGACATCAAGGAGATCTTGAAGATGGTAACAGAAGAAGTGGGAGATCTGGCTAGAGACAGAGATTCTTTCAAACGGGATGTGGTGAATGTAATGTTCTGTGGGAGATCTGGCTAGAGACAGATCCTTTAAGACGGGATGTGGTGAATGCGACGTTCTGTGGGAGATCTGGCTAGAGACAGAGATTCTTTCAAACGGGATGTGGTGAATGTAACGTTCTGTGGGAGATCTGGCTAGAGACAGATCCTTTAAGACGGGATGTGGTGAATGCGACGTTCTGTGGGAATCTGGCTAGAGACAGAGATTCTTTCAAATGGGATGTGGTGAATGCAGCGTTCTGTGGGAGATCTGGCTAGAGACAGAGATTCTTTCAAACGGGATGTGGTGAATGCAGCGTTCTGTGGGAGATCTGGCTAGAGACAGAGATTCTTTCAAACGGGATGTGGTGAATGCAGCGTTCTGTGGGAGATCTGGCTAGAGACAGAGATTCTTTCAAACGGGATGTGGTGAATGCAGCATTCTGTGGGAGATCTGGCTAGAGACAGAGATTCTTTCAGACGGGCTGGGGTGAATGCAACGTTCTGTGGGAGATCTGGCAACAGACAGAGATTATTTTAGACAGGCTGTGGTGAATGCAACATTCTGTGGGAGATCTGGCAACAGACAGAGATTATTTTAGACGGGCTGTGGTGAATGTAACGTTCTGTGGGAGATCTGGTAACAGACAGAGATTATTTTAGACGGGCTGTGGTGAATGTAACGTTCTGTGGGAGGTCTGACTAGAGACAGAGATTCTTTAAGATGGGCTGTAGTGAATGCAACGTTCTGTGGGAGGTCTGACTAGAGACAGAGATTCTTTCAGACGAGCTGTGGTGAATGCAACGTTCTGTAGGAGATCTGGATAGAGACAGAGATTCTTTCAGACGGGCTGTAGTGAATGCAATGTTCTGTGGGAGGTCTGACTAGAGACAGAGATTCTTTCAGACGGACTGTGGTGAATGCAACATTCTGTGGGTGATCTGACTAGAGACAGAGATTCTTTTAGATGGGCTGTAGTGAATGTAACGTTCTGTGGGAGATCTGGATAGAGACAGAGATTCTTTAAGACGGGCTGTAGTGAATGCAACGTTCTGTGGGAGGTCTGACTAGAGACAGAGATTCTTTCAGACGAGCTGTGGTGAATGCAACGTTCTGTAGGAGATCTGGATAGAGACAGAGATTCTTTCAGATGGGCTGTAGTGAATGCAATGTTCTGTGGGAGGTCTGACTAGAGACAGAGATTCTTTCAGACGGATTGTAGTGAATGCAAAGATCATGCGACCTGATCATGTTTCCACAGTCATTTAGAATAAAACTTTTTTATTCACTTATTCAACCTCTTGTTGACTTCCTGAGCAAATTGTCTGTACAAACTGCATGTTCTAGATTAATTTTCATTGAACTGTCTCACTGTTATTTCAAAATTAAATGACAATTAGTGAAAATGGCCTTACAATACTGTGTAAAGTATTTTGGTACGGAATGTACTAAATGAGAAATAGAAGGATACAGAACGTACGAACCTAGAGTCTACACTGAGAAAAGGTAAACCTCCTCCAAGTTTTGCCTTTTTTTTTTTGCTGATGGCTGCATCTTGTCGCATGAAGATGTTGGCTCTGGGAACCTGAAAGAAGCATCAAGCATTCCAAGCTTTGTTCTGTCTGTCATCACAACTATATAATCACACTGAAGAGTTATAGACAATTCAAACCTCCTCACCTGTGATGTATCCTATTTAAATGTTTGAACCTGCTCACCTGTGGTCTGACCTATTAAAACGTTTAAACCTCCTCACCTGTGATGTATCCTATTTAAATGTTTGAACCTGCTCACCTGTGGTCTGACCTATTAAAACGTTTAAACCTGCTCACCTGTGATGTATCCTATTTAAATGTTTAAACCTCCTCACCTGTGATGTATCCTATTTAAACGTTTAAACCTCCTCACCTGTGATGTATCCTATTTAAATGTTTGAAGCTGCTCACCTGTGATATATCCTATTTAAATGTTTGAAGCTGCTCACCTGTGATGTATCCTATTTAAATGTTTGAAGCTGCTCACCTGTGATGTATCCTATTTAAATGTTTGAAGCTGCTCACCTGTGATGTATCCTATTTAAATGTTTGAAGCTCCTCACCTGTGATGTATCCTATTTAAATGTTTGAAGCTGCTCACCTGTGATGTATCCTATTTAAATGTTTGAACCGCCTCACCTGTGGTCTGACCTAATAAAACATTTAAACCTCCTCACCTGTGGTGTGACCTATTTAAATGTTTGAACCTCTTCACCAGTGGTGTGACCTATTTAAATGTAAGAACATCACCAGTGGTGTGACCTATTTAATTGTATGAACCTCACCTGTGGTGTGCCCTATTTAAATGTTAAAACCTCACCTGTGGCGTGACTTATTTAAGTGTTAGAACCTCAAATGTAAAAAAAAAAAAGTAGTACCCCCGTCACGGCAAGTCGCATATGGGGAATATGGTGTTAGTGACCATACATTTTACAGACCTTCAACACATGATTTTTGGGGTAATGTGGTCGGTATTACGCCCGTGCCGCTTCACTTTCCCAGAACCTCAACTGTAGTGTGACTTATTTATATGCTTGAACCTCACCTGTGGTGTGACCTATTTAAATATTAGAACCTCACCTGTGGTGTGACCTATTTAAATATTAGAACCTCACCTGTGGTGTGACTTATTTAAATATTAGAACCCTACCTGTAGTGTAACCTACTTAAATATTAGAACCTCACCCGTGGTGTGACTTATTTAAAAGTTAGAACCTCGCCTGTCCTGTGACCTATTTAAATGTTAGAACCTCACCTGTGGTGTGACTTATTTAAAAGTTAGAACCTCACCAGGGTGGTGTGACCTATTTAAATGTTAGAACCTCACCTGTGGTGTGATTTATTTAAAAGTTAGAACCTCACCTGTCGTGTGGCCTATTTAAATGTTAGAACTTCACCTGTGGTGTGGCTTATTTAAATGTTAGAACCTCACCTGTGGTGTGACCTACTTAAATGTTAGAACCTCAGCTGTGGTGTGACCTATTTAATTGTAAGAACCTCACCTGTGGTGTGACCCACTTAAATGTTAGAACCTCACCTGTGGTGTGACTGGGTATGAAGGTGGAGGTGTACAACTCTTTTGCTGCCAGCGGGTGTCATGGTCAGGTCGTTCCATAAATAAATATTTGGGAAGTCTGAAATCACAAGGTGATTGTTTTAAAAATAACATCTGTATGTGAATAAATGAAGAAAACGTTGACTAACTCTTCAAGCCTTTATTAAGTGTCTTCCTGTTGGTTCTGTGTATGACAGCAGCATTTTACAGTGAAAATATTATGAGATCATTAGTAGATTAAAAAAAAAGGATTTTAAGTCAACGGTCACAACATAAACAATTTGAGATTGCGGATAACGCAGAGACAGAGAATGAACTACAAAAAATGATAGACATAATAGAAAAGGAAAGCAACAAGAGAGGTCTCAGTCTGAATGGTAGGAAAATAGAAATAATGGTTATATCGAAGGAACAATTATAACCAGCATGCAGCATAAAAATAAAGAGGACACATTTGAAACAAGTGCAATGCTTCAAATACTTGGCCACAATAATAACATCAGATGGAAGATGCACCACAGAAATTAAAAGCAGAATAGCTCAGGCCAAAATGGCATTTCAGAAAATAAAAAAATACCTTATGCAACATATATATGTCAATAGAAGTGAGAAAGAGAGTTCATCGGTGCTATATAGAACCAATTCTGACCTGTGGAAACGAATCATGGACAGTGGACAAGCAAATGAAAAGACGATTAGAGGCCACAAAGATTGGATTTCTCAGAAGAATGTTGAAATTTCCCTGGACAGCTAAAAAAGACCAATGAGGAAATTTTCAAAGAGGCCAACTCAAAAAGGGTGCTCCTAAAAAAACATCAGAAAGAAACATTCAGCATCATTTGGGCACATCATGAGAAGAGAACATTTGAAATACATGGTTACAACTGGCAAAATACAGGGAAAGAGAGATCGCGGACGACAAAGAGAGAAAATATTAGATAGCTTGGTGTCATGGCATGGAAAACTGTCAACAAAAGAAATGATAAGATGCACGGTAGATAAAGAATTGTGGAAATACATGATCACCTATGTCAACCGATATGGCACATGTTAATGATGATGATGCTAGACAGTACCATCTCAAGTGTATCACAAAACATCAAAATGACACCAGAAATGTTTGCTGGAAGTTGCTGTCATCGTCAAGCAGCACTTATGCTGCAGCAAGCCATGGCACAATAATTCCCTGGCTTTGATTCCCTGATTTTGAAGAATATTGAGAAAGATACATTTAAATTTGACATGCGGAATACATGCTTAGCACACTTCTGTATGGATCTGAAATCTTGACAGCCTATTCAGACCGCAAGTGACAAAACAATTTCCATGTACAAAAATGTCCAGAAATAATGAACATCAAATGGCAAGACAAAGTAATCAACTCAAATTACTTGCACTGTAGGTTTTCATCCAACATCCATATGTTAATACTCATAAGCAGAGGATAAGGTGAATCGGAGATGTTAGAGGAGTAGATGAGAACTGCATAATAAGCATATATTGTATGGAAAAAGCACATAAAGGAAGAGCTATATGGACAGCCAAAACTGTTGATACACAAATATCTGCACATCATACCTAAGTGAATTCTTGGTTACTTGACAAGATTGGGAAGATGTGATAGAAGTTCATAACACATAGAGGGCAAGATCATAGAGGGCAAGATCATAGAGGGCAAGATCATAGAGGGCAAGATCATAGAGGGCAAGATCATAGAGGGCAAGATCATAGAGGGCAAGATCATAGAGGGCAAGATCATAGAGGGCAAGATCATAGAGGGCAAGATCATAGAGGGCAAGATCATAGAGGGCAAGATCATAGAGGGCAAGATCATAGACGGCAAGATCATAGAGGGCAAGATCATAGAGGGCAAGATCATAGAGGGCAAGATCATAGAGGGCAAGCACATGGATGGCAAGACATGGAGGGCAAGAACATGGAGGGCAAGCACAATGAGAGCAAGCACATGGAGGGCAAGCACAATGAGAGCAAGCACATGGAGGGCAAGCACAATGAGAGCAAGCACATGGAGGGCAAGCACAATGAGAGCAAGCACATGGAGGGCAAGCACAATGAGAGCAAGCACAATGAGAGCAAGCACATAGAGAGCGAGCACATAGAGAGCAAGCACATGGAGGGCAAGCACAATGGGAGCAAGCACATGGAGAGCAAGCACATAGAGAGCGAGCACATAGAGAGCAAGCACATAGAGAGCAAGCACACAGAGAGCAAGCACATAGAGAGCAAGCACAATGAGAGCAAGCACATAGAGAGCAAACACAATGAGAGCAAGCACAATGAGAGCAAGCACAATGAGAGCAAGCACATAGAGAGCAAGCACATAGAGAGCAAGCACAATGAGAGCAGGCACATAGAGAGCAAGCACAATGAGAGCAAGCACATGGAAAGCAAGCACAATGAGAGCATGCACATGGAGGGCAAGCACATGGAGAGCAAGCAAAATGAGAGCAAGCAAAATGAGAGCAAGCAAAATGAGAGCAAGCACATGGAGAGCAAGCAAAATGAGAGCAAGCACATGGAGAGCAAGCACAATGAGATCAAGCACATGGAGAGCAAATATACAAACTAAATGGTGAGATATCAGAAAATGAAATGAATTCAGTTTAGGTCAAGGACACAAGAAAGTGAGGTGAGAACACATACACGCCATTGTACTGCTGGAACTGTGATATGATCTGCTACATCCAAGATTTTGATCATGTAAAACTGATCGGTTGTGACATTGTGTGACGGAAATAGAAGAGACACATTAATGTGAGGTGGAGTCGAAGCATGTGTGTTTTGTGCATGTGTCACGATTGTTTGTCATTATTTTGTGTTTCATTACTGAGTTTCATTATTGTTTTTGTCATTATTGTGTTTTTCATTACTGTGTGTATCATTACCCCCCCCCCACACACACACACACACACATATCTGCGCCATTAGTGACACACTCCATCTTTGACACATAAGTTTTCCTTCTCACTACTCCAATATTGGCAGGAATACCCATGAGAGACACTGCTCTGCATAACACCATCTAGCTATTACAACCACAGAATGACACTGCCCTCCACAACACCATCTAGCTATTACTACCACAGAATGACACTGCCCTCCACAACACCATCTAGCTATTACAACCACAGAATGACACTGCCCTCCACAACACCATCTAGCTTTTTCTACCACAGAATGACACTGCCCTCCATAACACCATCTAGCTATTACAACCACAGAATGACACTGCCCTCCACAACACCATCTAGCTATAATACCACAGAATGACACTGCCCTCCATAACACCATCTAGCTATTACAACTACAGAATGACACTGCCCTCCACAACACCATCTAGCTATTACAACCATAAAATGACACTGCCCTCCACAACACCATCTAGCTATTACAACCACAGAATGACACTGCCCTCCACAACACCATCTAGCTATTACAACCACAGAATGACACTGCCCTCCACAACACCATCTAGCTATTACTACCCACAGAATGACACTGCCCTCCACAACACCATCTAGCTATTACAACCACAGAATGACACTGCCCTCCACAACACCATCTAGCTATTACAATCACAGAATGATACTGCCCTCCACACCACCATCTTGCTATTACAACCACAGAATGACACTGCCCTCCATAACACCATCTAGCTATTACAACCACAGAATGACACTGCCCTCCACAACACCATCTAGCTATTACTACCACAGAATGACACTGCCCTCCATAACACCATCTAGCTATTACTACCACAGAATGACACTGCCCTCCATAACACCATCTAGCTATTAAACTACAGAATGACACTGCCCTCCACAACACGATCTAGCTATTACTACCACAGAATGACACTGCCCTCCATAACACCATCTAGCTATTACTACCACAGAATGACACTGCCCTCCACAACACCATCTAGCTATTACAACCACAGAATGACACTGCCCTCCACAACACCATCTAGCTTTTTCTACCACAGAATGACACTGCCCTCCATAACACCATCTAGCTATTACAACCACAGAATGACACTGCCCTCCACAACACCATCTAGCTATAATACCATAGAATGACACTGCCCTCCATAACACCATCTAGCTATTACAACTACAGAATGACACTGCCCTCCACAACACCATCTAGCTATTACAACCACAGAATGACACTGCCCTCCATAACACCATCTAGCTATTACAACCACAGAATGATACTGCCCTCCACAACACCATCTAGCTATTACTACCACAGAATTACACTGCCCTCCACAACACCATCTAGCTATTACAACCACAGATGACACTGCCCTCCACAACACCATCTAGCTATTACAACCACAGAATGACACTGCCCTCCACAACACCATCTAGCTATTACTACCACAGAATGAGAACTGCCCTCCGCAACACCATCTAGCTATTACTACCACAGAATGACACTGCCCTCCACAACACCATCTAGCTATTACAACCACAGAATGACACTGCCCTCCACAACACCATCTAGCTATTACAACCATAGAATGACACTGCCCTCCACAACACCATCTAGCTATTACTACCACAGAATGACACTGCCCTCCACAACACCATCTAGCTATTACTACCACAGAATGACACTGCCCTCCACAACACCATCTAGCTATTACAACCACAGAATGACACTGCCCTCCTTCTATCTGTCCATAATGCTGTTAAAGGCTATATATATAAACATATATATTTGAATACTCAATTTTTCTAGAACTTTCTCATAAATCAGAAAGTCTGGCACCATAAACTCCAATTTCACCAAAGTGGGATGTTTTCTTTCTAACGCTTGTCTAGAGGCATATTCCAGTCTTTCAAAATAGACTCTGAAGTGTGTTCGCTTCTTATCCTTTCTTCATCCTATAAAAGTCTGCTTCTGTGAAGAAATCACTAGGACATGGCAGACAAGAAGACGTGAATTCAGTGATAGAATCGTCCACAAAGTGCACCGTAAATTCTCCAGTTTGAACAAAACCAAAGCTGAGCGAGCTCTGACCAGCAGAGACAGGTTTCGTCTTTATGTTTATGTGATTGTCCCGTTATTGGGGTCTGCCGTGGGGGACTTATAGGACCGGAGAATAAAGGACGTTTGTCCAGCGCAGTCGCCACGAGGTGTTCGGTCTGAGTTTTTATTTCACTGACAAGAGAAAACAAATTTGCTTATCAAAATGGCTTACGTTATCTGGTTAACGTTACAAGGCTTATTTCTTGTCTGGTCAACGTTACAAGGCTTATTTCTAGTTATCTGGTTAACGTTACAAGGCTTATTTCTTGTCTGGTCAACGTTACAAGGCTTATTTCTAGTTATCTGGTCAACGTTACAAGGCTTATTTCTTGTTATCTGGTCAACGTTACAAGGCTTATTTCTTGTTCTATGGTCAACGTTACAAGGCTTATTTCTTGTTATCTGGTCAATGTTACAAGGCTTATTTCTTGTTATATGGTCAACGTTACAAGGCTTATTTCTAGTTATCTGGTCAACGTTACAAGGCTTATTTGTTTGTTTGTTGTTAGGATCATCACCGCACACCACACGAATCCATAAGTGCTGATATCCCCATCTAGAAAATCCGAGGATAGTCCTGGCCCCACGTGCATGAACTCTGTAGCATGGCTTGAGATCCACGATATGTGTAGGTCTTTGATAGGGCGTATTTATAGTGAAGGTTTGAAATGTCATGAGTAGTTGGATGGACACTCAGAAACTGCTGGAAAAAGTAAAGGCAGACCTGAAAGACAATATGAGTGATCAATAAAATATTACACGAACTGACCACCACCACCAGGAGTGAGAAACATCACAAGAAATTAACCTAGGCACTCACTTTCGTCATCTACACAGATAGTCATCATCATGTGCCATGCCGGTTGGCGTTGGCGATCATGTCTTTCCACAATCTTCTATCCATAGTGCATCATATAAATTCTGTTGTTGATTGTTTTCCATGCCATGACACCAAGCTATCTAGCATTTTCTCTCTTTGTCGTCCGTGATCTCTCTTTCCCTGTATTTTGCCAGTTGTAACCAAGTATTTCAACTTTCCTCTTCTCATGATGTGCCCAAATGATGTTGAATGTTTCTTTCTGATGTTTTTCAGGAGCTTTCTTTTTGTGTTTGCCTCTTTGAGAACTTCTTCATTGATCTTTTCAACTGTCCAGGGAACTTTCAACATTTTTTAGAAATCCCATCTCTGAGGCCTCTAATCGACTTTTTATGTGTTTATCTACTGTCCATGATTCGCTTCCATAGGTAAGAATTAGCTATATATATCACCGATGAACTCTCTTTCTCACTTCTATTGATATAGACTTGTTGCATAAGACGTTTTTCATTTTCTGAAATGCTATTTTGGCCTGACATTATTACCAATTATTATCTATAACACAGATAACAGAGCTTGAGTAAGGTCAAGCATGTGAAAATATCACATTTTCCTAATTGATAAATCAACATCTTCGAATATTACTGCTGTGACACACATTTCAATATAATCTGTTTTATAAAAATCAATTTGGAGTCTAATATTTCAAAAAGTAGTCGGGCATAACCACCAAACATAGCCAGGTACTTACTTATACAAAAACAACCAACACATCCAACGGGGCATGATGACCATACGCGGCGTCCTGTTGTGCGCACATATTATAAGTACAGTGACCAGAATCTCCAGTACATTCATTAAAAAGGTGAAGATAAAGTACTTGGCAATGAGCGGGATGGTGAGGGATGGTGGTAATATCTGTAGACATACAAAGTGAGGGTTAAGAAGTCATGAGTCCAAGCAGTGAAAGGTCATAATGTCTAGTATGAGCTACACAAAATGGCAACCTAGGAATCAAGCAATCTTTTTTGAGCCATGAAAACTGCATACACACATTCTAACATGTCACTACTTTTATCATTAATATAGACCATCTCTCATAAAATTACCAACTTCTCTCATAAAAACGTATCAACTTCTCTCATAAAATTACCAACTTCTCTAATAAAAACGTATCAACTTCTCTCATAAAACTGTACCAACTTCTCTCACAAAACTGTACCAACGTCTCTCATAAAACTGTACCAACTTCTCTCATAAAAACGTATCAACCCCTCTCACAAAAACCCTTCAACTTCTCTCATAAAAACGTGTCAGCTTCTCTCATAAAAATTTATCAATTTCTCTAAAAAAAAAACGTGTCAACTTCTTTCATAAAAACGTCTCAACTTCTCTCATTTAAACGTCTCAACTTCTCTCATAAAAACGTATAAACTTCTCTCATAAAAACGTCTCAACTTCTCTCATAAAAACGTATAAACTTCTCTCATAAAAACGTCTGAACTTCTCTCATAAAAACGTATAAACTTCTCTCATAAAACTGTGTCAACCGTTTAGTGCGGCAGGCCAAGAAGACCTTCTACTCAAATCAGGTTTGGGTCTGAAGATGTTTTCGCTACAGTGATCGGTGTTCGACACCAGCTGGACTGCGGTCAGATCGACTGTTCCACCGAAATGGAGACCTGCCTTCATGATGGCTACGCAAGCAAGCAATCTTATTCTCAATGCCACCTTGATTTGGTCATTCATCACAGCTGGTAGGTGGCAGTGTTGTCACACAAAACACACACGCCCACCTTTTATAACATCATATTCACAAATAAAATGCTTGTCGTAACATCGTAAAATACACACACACCCACCTTTTGTAACATCATATTCACAAATAAAATGCTTGTCGTAACATCATCAAACACACACGCCCACCTTTTATAACATCATATTCACAAATAAAATGCTTGTCGTAACATCATCAAACACACACACCCACCTTTTATAACATCATATTCACAAATAAAATGCTTGTTGTAACATCGTCAAATACACACACGCCCACCTTTTGTAACATCAGCAAAAACACGACAAGGGAGACGAGCACTGATATGACCAGGGTTATCTTCTCACCCCCACCAGCAGGAAGTACAAACACGCAGAGACAGACCATAGCATGCAGGAAGCATGGGATGACGAGGTTCACTGTGTAGAAGAGCGTCTTTCTTCTCAGCTTTAACACATACACAATCATCTCCTTCGGCTAGAAGAGAAATTTGCTCCATTTTGTTAGAATATTGTATGATGAGCACGTAAAACTATAGTTCAATGTGGGAGGGGTTAAGGCAAAGAAATGTAAATGAATGCATACAAATACGAAGCTAAAGTATAGCTGACTTAGTCGATTTTCCCTCGATTTCAATGTGGGACCATTTTGTTAGCTTGTACTACAATGGATTTATAGAACAATGCATTAATGTGGATCATTTTGTTAGAATGTTCTACGATGCATATATAGAGCAATAGATCAATCATTATGGATCATTTTGTCAGAATGTTCTATGGTGGATATATAGAAAAATAGATCATTATGGATCATTTTGTCAGAATGTTCTACGGTGGATATATAGAAAAATAGATCATTATGGATCATTTTGTCAGAATGTTCTATGGTGGATATATAGAAAGATAGATCATTATGGATCATTTTGTCAGAATTTCTGTACGATAAACATTTAGAATAATGGACCATTGAGCCAACAATGTCTGAGGTCTATAAAATACAGGCCAAAGTACGTCATGTCATCTCTGCCTCTGGTGAGCGGAATGTTAGAACCGCTACTGGCATTCAAAGATATTGTGGGGGAGTAAGGCCAATGCTTTCTACCCAGATGCTGTTTTTGTTTTTTCTCATTAACAAAAGGTCATGTACCTGTTTTCACTTTAGCTGTGCCAGATGGGGGACGAGTTTCGAACCCTTATTTGCCGCACGATAAGCATGCCACTTACGCCCAGGTTGATCTGTCCTCGTTAATTTAATATTAATGGCGTTAATGGAGAAGTGTGAAACTGTATTCCTACTTATACTGTCAATATCAAGAAGCATATTGGGACTGTGCAAAATGAGGTATACCGGATCATGGGAGATATCTTCTGATGAATATAAAATCATCTATTCTGAAGGTACTGAACACCAAAGAGGAGTAGGTATCATCGTGGATGCAGAAAAAGCAAGAACAGTGAAAGGCTTTTGGCCAATATCTGACAGAGTCCTTTTAGTGAAATTGAATGGAAAACAAATAGATATAATCTCATACAGGTTTATGCACCAACAGCAGACAGTCTAGAGGAAACAGTTGATATATTTTAAATAGAGCTTAATATGGCACTTCATCAATGCAAATCACATGAAAACACCATAGTTCTAGAGGATCTCAACTCAAAAGTAGGAAAGGAAAGAATTGAAGAAGTGATTGGTTATTATGGTTTTAGCGAGGGAAATGAAAGAGGTGACAAACTTATTGACTGGGAAAAAACACACAACAAGATGATGGGAAACACCTGGTTTAAGTAACATCCAAGACGTCTGTGGACATGGAAAAGTCCAGGAGACAACACACTTAATCAAATCGACTGCATAATTATAAACAATAGAATTAGAAATAGTCTGGTATGTGTGAAAGTTAGACCAGGGGCAGATTGCAATAGTGATCGTGTACAAGTTGTGGGAAAGTTTAGAGTAAAATTAAAAACAACAAAACGAGCATCGATTAACATCAAGTTAAATTTAGTTTTACTCAAATCAGGCAAGAAGCTGCAAGACAAATATAAAATCACAATTCAGAACCGGTACAATGCAATAGAGAAGATACAAAGCATTGACGGACAGTGGGAAATGCTAAAAAAATTTGCAGAAATGCTGCAAACATCAAAAGAATTCATACGACCAGGGAGAACAAAATTCAAGAAAGAAATAGATGACAGATGACATTTTGCAGCCAATGGATACAATAAGAAGAAATAAGGATAACAAAAATGGGTATACGAGATAAAATTTTAAAAATTAATAAAATGCAATAAAGCAAATGAAGCATGGCTAAAAGAGAGATGCAAAGAGATTGAGATTGAGCAAAAAAGAGATGCCAAAGCTTTATACAAACAAATTGAAGAATTTACAGGAAGAAAAACGCAATAAAAAACTGGATGTTTAAGATCAAAGGAAGGAGAACTGTTGATTGAATAAGAAAGCATAAGGGAACGATGGACAGAATACATTAAAGATCTTTATAATGATGAGTGAACATAAGTAAATATTAAGGATAATGGGGAAGGACCATAAATACGCAAAGAAGAAGTGAAAGACGCCTTACGCAATACTAAAGCAGGAAAAGCTCACTTGACCAGATAATACAACTAAAGAAGAGATTGAAGCCATGGGTGATTTGGAATAACACTCAATAGAAATATACAAAATAGACTTTCAAGATTGTGCTATCAAATGTAAACACTGTGGCATTGACCAAGAAGGTAAACACTGTGGCATTGACCAAGAAGGTAAACACTGTGGCATTGACCAAGAAGGTAAACACTGTGGCATTGACCAAGAAGGTAAACACTGTGGCATTGACCAAGAAGGTAAACGCTGTAGCATTGACCAAGAAGGTAAACACTGTGGCATTGACCAAGAAGGTAAACACTGTGGCATTGGCCAAGAAGGTAAACACTGTAGCATTGACCAAGAAGGTAAACACTGTGGCATTGACCAAGAAGGTAAACACTGTAGCATTGACCAAGAAGGTAAACACTGTAGCATTGACCAAGAAGGTAAACACTGTGGAATTGACCAAGAAGGTAAACACTGTGGCATTGACCAAGAAGGTAAACACTGTAGCATTGACCAAGAAGGTAAACACTGTAGCATTGACCAAGACAGTAAACACTGTGGCATTGACCAAGAAGGTAAACACTGTAGCATTGACCAAGAAGGTAAACACTGTAGCATTGACCAAGAAGGTAAACACTGTAGCATTGACCAAGAAGGTAAACACTGTGGCATTGACCAAGAAGGTAAACTCTGTGGCATTGACCAAGAAGGTAAACACTGTGGCATTGACCAAGAAGGTAAACACTGTGGCATTGACCAAGAAGGTAAACACTGTAGCATTGACCAAGAAGGTAAACACTGTGGCATTGACCAAGAAGGTAAACATTGTGGCATTGACCAAGAAGGTAAACACTGTAGCATTGACCAAGAAAGTAAACACTGTAGCACTGACCAAGAAGGTAAACACTGTGGCATTGACCAAGAAGGTAAACACTGTAGCACTGACCAAGAAGGTAAACACTGTGGCATTGACCAAGAAGGTAAACACTGTAGCACTGACCAAGAAGGTAAACAATGTGGCATTGACCAAGAAGGTAAACACTGTGGCATTGACTAAGAACGTAAACACTGTAGCATTGACCATGAAGGTAAACACTGTGGCATTGACCAAGAAGGTAAACACTGTGGCATTGACCAAGAAGGTAAACACTGTAGCATTGACCAAGAAGGTAAACACTGTAGCACTGACCAAGAAGGTAAACACTGTGGCATTGACCAAGAAGGTAAACACTGTAGCATTGACCAAGAAGGTAAACACTGTGGCATTGACCAAGAAGGTAAACATTGTGGCATTGACCAAGAAGGTAAACACTGTAGCATTGACCAAGAAGGTAAACACTGTAGCACTGACTAAGAAGGTAAACACTGTGGCATTGACCAAGAAGGTAAACACTGTAGCATTGACCAAGAAGGTAAACGCTGTAGCATTGACCAAGAAGGTAAACACTGTGGCATTGACCAAGAAGGTAAACATTGTGGCATTGACCAAGAAGGTAAACACTGTAGCATTGACCAAGAAGGTAAACACTGTAGCATTGACCAAGAAGGTAAACACTGTGGCATTGACCAAGAAGGTAAACACTGTGGCATTGACCAAGAAGGTAAACACTGTGGCATTGACCAAGAAGGTAAACACTGTAGCACTGACCAAGAAGGTAAACACTGTGGCATCGACTAAGAAGGTAAACACTGTAGCACTGACCAAGAAGGTAAACACTGTGGCATTGACTAAGAAGGTAAACACTGTAGCACTGACCAAGAAGGTAAACACTGTAGCATTGACCAAGAAGGTAAACACTGTAGCACTGACCAAGAAGGTAAACACTGTGGCATTGACCAAGAAGGTAAACACTGTGGCATTGACCAAGGAGGTAAACACTGTAGCATTGACTATTGACCAACCAAGAAGGTAAACACTGTGGCATTGACCAAGGAGGTAAACACTGTAGCATTGACTATTGACCAACCAAGAAGGTAAACACTGTGGCATTGACTAAGAAGGTAAACACTGTGGCATTGACCAAGAAGGTAAACACTGTAGCACTGACCAAGAAGGTAAACACTGTAGCATTGACCAAGAAGGTAAACACTGTGGCATTGACTAAGAAGGTAAACACTGTGGCATTGACCAAGAAGGTAAACACTGTTGCATTGACCAAGGAGGTAAACACTGTAGCATTGACTATTGACCAACCAAGAAGGTAAACACTGTGGCATTGACCAAGAAGGTAAACACTGTAGCATTGACCAAAAAGGTAAACACTGTAGCACTGACCAAGAAGGTAAACACTGTGGCATTGACCAAGGAGGTAAACACTGTGGCATTGACTATTGACTAAACAAGAAGGTAAACACTGTGGCATTGACCAAGAAGGTAAACACTGTGGCATTGACTAAGAAGGTAAACACTGTGGCATTGACCAAGAAGGTAAACACTGTGGCATTGACCAAGGAGGTAAACACTGTGGCATTGACTATTGACTAACCAAGAAGGTAAACACTGTGGCATTGACCAAGAAGGTAAAAGAACACACACACACACACACACATACGAGTAAAGTGAGAAATAATGAGTCCAGATTCGAAATGTAACAATAAAGGACACGTCGGGGGTCAAAACATTAGTAGAAGAGTAGAGAATAATTGTGAGTTTGGTGCAGAACAACAGAAGAAATGGATGGAGTCAGAATACCATAACTAGGCTCAGCAACAAAGGAAGAAATTGATGGAGTCAGAATACCATAACTAGGCTCAGCAACAAAGGAAGAAATTGATGGAGTCAGAATACTATAACTAGGCTCAGCAACAAAGGAAGTAATTGATGGAGTCAGAATACTATAACTAGGCTCAGCAACAAAGGAAGAAATTGATGGAGTCAGAATACTATATAACTAGGCTCAGCAACAAAGGAAGAAATTGATGGAGAATAAAATACTATAAATAGGTTCAACGGCAAAGGAAGAAATTGATGGAGTCAGAATACTGTAACTAGGCCCACCGACAAGGGAAGAAATTGATGGAGTCAGAATACTATAACTAGGCTCAGCAACAAAGGAAGAAATTGATGGAGTCAGAATACTATATAACTAGGCTCAGCAAAAAAAGGAAGAAATTGATGGAGTCAGAATACTATAACTAGGCTCAGCAACAAAGGAAGAAATTGATGGAGTCAGAATACTATATAACTAGGCTCAGCAAAAAAAGGAAGAAATTGATGGAGTCAGAATACTATAACTAGGCTCAGCAACAAAGGAAGAAATTGATGGAGTCAGAATACCATAACTAGGCTCAGCGACAAAGGAAGAAATTGATGGAGTCAGAATATAATAATTAGGCTCAGCGACAAAGGAAGAAATTGATGGAGTCAGAATACTATATAACTAGGCTCAGCAACAAAGGAAGAAATTGATGGAGTCAGAATACCATAACTAGGCTCAGCGACAAAGGAAGAAATTGATGGAGTCAGAATATAATAATTAGGCTCAGCGACAAAGGAAGATCTCTTTTTAAAAAAAAAATCGACGAGAGAAGAGTCGAGCGAACACAAACAATTATGTCTGTGTCAGGCTGGAGTGCTCTCAGAAGAGCACTTAATTTTCTCCCGGCACTGGAGGGCTTAATACTCGAGAGAACAGGCCAGACGAGAAATTGTGACTTATGGTAACATTTAATCGACCATATTTTGTAATTTATAAGATGTATCGCTGAAATGGCAAATAAAAGAAGACATAACGATCCATGAATGTGGCAGGCCTGTTTGAACACTTCGTATAATCAATAACGTCAACAGGACAATTTTTGAGCTCCTCTGTATGAACAACCTTGTAAACATGGAACATTTACCTGTCCTGTGATAGAGTCATTCACAGTAACGATCCGACCAGGCCCGTCAATGATATCCCAAGCTCCGTTCTTCATGTAGTCAGTCAGGATAATGTTGTTAAAGGAATCCTGGAACTTGAACATCAGAGTTTTCCCTTCGAATGTCCAGGATCCGAACTTCATCTCGCACTCCTGTTCCCACGACAAAAACAGAGACGGAAATGGATGTCAACATATAAATGTTGTATTTGTTGCTATTTTAATTCTATAGATGTCAACATATAAATGTTGTATTTGTTGCTATTTTAATTCTATAGATGTCAACATATAAATGTTGTATTTGATGCTATTTTAATTCTAGGGATGTCAACATATAAATGTTGTATTTGTTGCTATTTTAATTCTATGGATGTCAACATATAAATGTTGTATTTGTTGCTATTTTAATTCTATAGATGTCAACATATAAATGTTGTATTTGTTGCTATTTTAATTCTATGGATGTCAACATATAAATGTTGTATTTGTTGCTATTTTAATTCTATGGATGTCAACATATAAATGTTGTATTTGTTGCTATTTTAATTCTATGGATGTCAACATATAAATGTTGTATTTGTTGCTATTTTAATTCTATAGATGTCAACATATAAATGTTGTATTTGTTGCTATTTTAATTCTAGGGATGTCAACATATAAATGTTGTATTTGTTGCTATTTTAATTCTATGGATGTCAACATATAAATGTTGTATTTGTTGCTATTTTAATTCTATGGATGTCAACATATAAATGTTGTATTTGTTGCTATTTTAATTCTATGGATGTCAACATATAAATGTTGTATTTGTTGCTATTTTAATTCTATGGATGTCAACATATAAATGTTGTATTTGTTGCTATTTTAATTCTAGGGATGTCAACATATAAATGTTGTATTTGTTGCTATTTTAATTCTATAGATGTCAATATATAAATGTTGTATTTGTGCTATTTTAATTATATGGATATCAACATATAAATTGTGTATTTATTGCTATTTTAATTCTATAGATGTCAACATATAAATGTTGTATTTGTGCTATTTTAATTATATGGATGTCAACATATTAATGTTGTATTTGTTGCTATTTTAATTCTATGGATGTCAACATATAAATGTTGTATTTGTGCTATTTTAATTCTACTTAAGGTCAACATATACATGTTGTATTTGTGCTATTTTAATTCTACTTAAGGTCAACATCTCAGTTGCAAAAATTACCCCGTGGGTCAAATTTGGACATTTTTGTGATTTCCACGAAAGTAACATCTTTGATTATCGTAGGAACATATTACGATGTTCATTGGTGTCATTCTGATCTATTTACATGTTTATTTCTCTGTTTATTTCTCTGTTTATTTGAAGTGCAGAAACATGGGCATTAGACAAGAAAACAGAACAGAAAATTGGCGCCTTTGAAATGTGGATTAACAGAAGAATAGGTAGAATTGGATGGAAAGAAAAGAAAACAAACTATGAAGTTTTAAAACAACTAAAAATAAAAAGAGAGCTACTAAATACAATTAAAACAAATGAAATTTTTGGGACACGTTAAAAGACACAACAGCCTACTAAAAGTAATCTTGGATCGAAAAATACAAGGTAAAAGAGGCAGACCAAGAGTAACATGGACGAGTAATATCAAAAGATGGACAAGTCAGTCTATAACAACCTGCACCATCAAAGCAAGAAACAGAGTGGAACGGCGATCCATGGTAGCCAACCTTAGTTGCGGAGACGGCACTCGGTGATGATGATTTGAAGTGGGGGTGGGGGGGGGTGTGATGTTGTTTTTCTGTTCTGTTACCTAATTAATTAAGCAATAACTTGGAATCATCACAGCTTTTCTTAGAATTGACATTTCAACGTTATTCAAAAAGCATTATTCACAGAATAAAATCATGTACCTAGAGTCCTAGAGTAATATAAGGTTTGAAAGAAAGATTTTGATTGGTTGAAATTCCCATAATACTAGGGGTGAAATAAAAACGCATACACGAAACCACACGGTGAGTGCACTGGATAAGCGGCCTTTATTCTCCGGCTATACAATTCTCCCCCTCCCGGTAGACCCCAGTAATGGAAAAAATTCCGCAAAATATCGTTTTGTGAGTGTTATATTTGTTACAAACGTGATTGTGATCATGTGATGAATTACTAATGAATGCTTCAGTCAGCATATTGTAAACTCATTGTCTCCATTAAAGTTTATCAATGGTAGCACAAACGATAACTGGTATGAAATGTGAACCAGGCTGACGTGAAGGTCCCATGTGTCACGCCGATTGGGTTATTGTGTTATTTGCGGGTCATCATCATTGCACTCCGAAGATGTCCAAAACATGTCCATAGGTGCTCAGATCCCCTCCTCAGCAATTCCCTCAGTGTCCAGCGACTGACGACTCCAGTTCTATTTTGGTTGATAAGTCTTCTTACACGCCAACTAAATTTCTCATTTCTGGCTGTGCCCATCTTAACTCCCATCTCTTTCATCCGAAGAAGTTTAGTGGATCTGTGTTTGTCGAAGTCATGTTCTCTTCCCACATCTCGGAATGCCGATTGTAACGGTGCATCAGAGTTAAAGAGTTAAGTTTGTGAATGTTGCAGAGTCAAAGAGCATCAAATCTTCACAATTTCACGATTGTGTAAACAGCTTTAACCATCTTGATACGAAATATCAAAACAAAAATAAAACAAAGGAAAGAAATGAGAATATTATAACAACAGGCAGAATGAATGGAAATAAGAGCAGAGGAAAACCGTGAGAAAAAATATTGAACAGCTTATCCAAATGGCGTAATAAAAGATCACCGACTGAAATTGTGACATGCATGAAGGACCGAGTGATGTGGAGAGAGATGATGACTTGCATGAAGGACCGAGTGATGTGGAGAGAGATGATCGCGTACGCCAAAAGGCATAGCACCTGATGATGAAATACCGGTTTATGTGTGTGTGTTTGTGTGTGCACTTGTATTGCGTCCTAAATCTGCTGATATGTTTGTATCAGAGAAATGGCATTATTGAGCAGTGATGAGATGATGAGTGGTTCTTCAGAATTTCTTGGCAGAAAGGAGGAGAACATTCCTCAGAGAAATGCCAGAATATCACAATCTAACAAATATCACAAAGAAGAGACATTCACATCGCTTTATACAAATTATGAGAGCAGAAAGGCTGGTACACTGCGTCATCACAGGGGGGAGTTAGTGGCAAGATGTATGAAAGGAAGATCAAGAGAATGACATCTGACAGCATTACCTAGATGACGTCACAATGAAGAAAAGATAATATCTGAATCCGACAAATCACGGACAAGGAGAAACGGAGAAGCATGATTTGTTAGACCGCCACGCCACAGCAGTAATTCTCTTATTGAATTACCATCATCATGTGCAATACCGCTTGGCGTAGGCGATCATGTCCTTCCACAATCTTCTATCCCCAGTGTTTTAACTATGCTATTGAACTATCATCACCATCATCATCAAGTACGTGCCTGCTGGCGTAGGTGATCATGTCTCTCCACAACTTTCGATCTCGACAGTTATTTATCATGTCTGCTGTTTACTTCCTGCCAAGTCATTCTCTTAAGCTGTCTGGTATCTTTTCTCTTTGCTTCCCTCTATCCCTTCGTCCCTCAATTTTCCCAGTTGTTGCAATATATTCCAGCTGTTCCCTTCTCATTACATGGCCAAAAATGATGATTGTTTCTTCCTAATTATTGAACTACAACGTTATTAAATGCGGTTTATCTAATATCATTTTTATTTTTGCCCCTCCAGTTGTACGGCACGTACCTATCTTATTCATGTTTTATAAAGTAGGAAACAGCCCACAAGACTCACCCCACGAAGGTGAAATCTGCGATTGAAAGTGGTTCTATTATCTTCGAGAGCGTTGAGTTAATTAGTGGAAACATTGTTTTACATCTCTTCATGGCCATCCCTTAAGAGAATGTTTTTTTGGGCGCAGGAGCGTCTTGTTGTAGCTTACGACAACTGCAACATCTTCGTCTTTCGGCACAATAGATTTGATTTGAGTATGTAATTTATGAGTACCAGGTGCAAGTTGGCCCCGATCCCAACTTGCATGGCTTACGGGTCAGTCTGGTACCTGGTCACAAGGGAGAGGTGCAGTTGGATCTCGCTTAGTTCTGGTTCACTGATCCTGGTGCAAACATTCAGCTATGAGTCGCAGACCTCTTTCAGTCACGTGTCTTCGATTGATGTTGACCTTGTGACAACTCAATGCCGCAAAACGAGCCGTCGCTAACCAAAACACACTTGTATAAGAAGCAACATTCCTTGACCAGTGACCACGAATAGCAACAGTACTGGGACCCATCAGTCTCTTGGAGCTAGAGATCTAAACCCATGAGTTGATCTTGTTTAAGTCATCTCTTCTTTACTTCACCTGCGTCTACTGTTGCGAACCTTCCTCAAAATGAATTCTTCTCCTTTCAGGCACGCCAGATTTTCTGTCTTCCGCCACCAAAATCTATTTTTAACAAGCTCTTCCCACTACTTCACGTCTAAAAACGTCTTTGTAAAGTAGAAGTGGTCTTTCTTTGTTTCTGTAACTGGAGGCTGTTTCTCTATAAATTAATACAGTATGACAAAAGTATCAATATTTTTTGGCACAGAATACTGACCTGCTGATCGAATGGAAAATACCTGACGTCGATTGTACAAGAACTGGTGTAGATGGCCGGTGGTATGAAGTAGACATCGCCGGTGTTGTTGACCACACAGTTGGGGTTGTAGGAGACCTCAAACTTGCCATCGGCACTGTGGACAGCGAGAGCGTGAGGATTTGTCTTTCTGGTTTCCACAAGTTTTGAACAGATGAAATAACTTACCCGGTATTGTCGGCTACTCAATGATAGTCGAGTCTAGCAACATCAGAATTTTTTACGAACATCTTTAGTCGACAGTTTCTGGCAAATTACCCCATTTTGACGTCTATACCATCGTAGAAAGTTACTATTTCTAACATTGTAAATTAAAATGTTTTAAATTGTTATGTCAGTGTTTAACAGTTAATTGTTAGTTTTCAAAGTAACAATTCAATTACACGTTTCAGAGTAACACTTAATTGTAAAGTTAAGCAAGATTACAACGTAAACAAACGGTTCGTAATGGTTCTGGTGTGTCTTTTGTGTAAAACATGTGATTCCATCTGGTATTATTGTTCAAGATCACGTGCAGGTCAGAGATGACACAGTGGCATGTAGTAAATCTCTCAGGAATTATTCTCTGCCTTTCAAGCTACTCTAGATGATTGAAGTGAAGTATAACTCAAAGAGAAGTATAATTCCAAGCATGGTATAATTCCAAGAGAAGTATAACTGCAAGAGCATTATAACTGCAAGAGAAGTATAACGCCAAGAGAGGTATAACTCCAAGAGAATTATAACACCAAGAGAGGTATAACTGCAAGAGAAGTATAACTCCAAGAGAAGTATAACACCAAGAGATGTATAACTCCAAGAGAAGTATAACTGCAAGAGATGTATAACTTCAAGAGAAGTATAACTGCAAGAGAAGTATAACTCCAAGAGAGGTATAGCTGCAAGAGAAGTATAACTGCAAGAGAAGTATAACTCCAAGGGAAATATAACTCAAAGAGAAGTATAACTCCAAGAGAAGAATAACACCAAGAGAAGTATAACACCAAGAGAGGTATAACTCCAAGAAAAGTAAAACACCAAGAGAAGTATAACTCCAAGAGAAGTATAACTCCAACAATGAAGAACAGTAAAGCCGTAGAATTCAGAGAAGCAATAAAGTAGTTGCCACATTGAATATCTGTAGCCAAGGAAATAAAGTAGTATAGCTTGTGTCTGTCATGAAAAACATTGATTAAAAGTTGTGGGTGTGTCAAGTCTTAGGAAGCGATGAAGCAGCGTAAAGTAAATTCATGAAAAATGTGTCCTGACGTGGCCAGGAATGAGTGAAAACCGAAAAAGCAACTGTAGGAATGGAATTCATCATCAGCCTTATCTTGGCGAAAGTTGGCCTGGAAATGTGTCATGAAAAGATTAATGGGAACAAGATTAAATATAACACAAAAACAAATGTGATACAAACATACGTTCTGTGCAACCTTATCTACACTGAAGAAGCCAAAGATACGCTTTAATGAGCTCTCAAACAAAATGTAAATGACATCACAAAAATGAATTGTTAAAGATGATTCCACCAACAAAGTAGAAGAAAGGAGACAACGATGAGAAATCTATTAGGGCTAAAAAGTGACAATATAAAATGTGACAAGGGAGAATGTGACAAGGAGAGAAGATGTGACAGAGAGAGAAGATGTGACAGGGAGAGAAAATGTGATAGGGAAAGAAAATGTGACAGGGAGAGAAAATGTGATAGGGATAGACAATATGACAGGGAGGAAAATGTGACAGGGAGAGAAAATGTGATAGGGATAGACAATATGACAGGGAGGAAAATGTGACAGGGAGAGAAAATGTGATAGGGATAGACAATATGACAGGGAGGAAAATGTGACAGGGAGAAAAATGTGATAGGGAGAGAAAATGTGATAGGGATAGACAATATGACAGGGAGGAAAATGTGACAGGGAGAGAAAATGTGACAGGGAGAGAAAATGTGACAGGAAGAGACAATGTGATAGGGAGATAAGATGTGACAGGGAGAGAAAATGTGATAGGGAGAGAAAATGTGATAGGGATAGAAAATATGACAGGGAGGAAAATGTGACAGGGAGAGAAAATGTGACAGTGGGAGACAATGTGACAGGGAGAGAAGATGTGATAGGGAGAGAAAATGTGACAGGGAGAGAAAATGTGATAGGGAGAGAAAATGTGATTGGGAGAGAAAATGTGATAGGGATAGAAAATATGACAGGGAGGAAAATGTGACAGGGAGAGAAAATGTAACAGGGTGAGACAATGTGACAGGGAGAGAAGATGTGACATGGAGAGAAAATGTGATAGGGAGAGAAAATGTGACAGGGAGAGAAAATGTGATAGGGAGAGAAAATGTGATAGGGATAGAAAATATGACAGGGAGAGAAGATTAAGTTTTTGTGTTGAACATGGAGTCTGTATAACAAACACATTTTACACATATCGACAACCCACACACAGACAATGAACTAAACCACACACAGACATGGGCCAAACCACACTTAGACGTGGACCAAACCACACACAGACATGGACTAAGCTACACACAGATATGGACTAAACCACACATAGACATGGACCGAACGACACACAGACATGGACCAAACTACACACATCTATGGACAAAACCACACACAGACATGTACCAAAAGACTCATAGACATGGACCAAACCACACACATACATGGACTAAACCACACACAGATATGGACCAAACCACATACAGACATGGACCAACAATACACATCCATGGACCAAACCACACACATCAATGGACCAAACCACACACAGACAATGACCAAACCACGCACATATATGGACCAAACCACGCACAGACATGGACAAAATCACACACAAATATATGGACCAAACCACACACAGACATGTACCAAACCACACACAGATATGGACCAAACCACACACAGACATGGACCAAAGCACACACAGATATGGACCAAACCACACACAGACATGTACCAAACCACACACAGATATGGACCAAACCACACACAGACATGTACCAAACCACACACAGATATGGACCAAACCACACACAGACATGGACCAAAGCACACACAAATATGGACCAAAGCACACACAGACATGGACCAAACCATACAAACATACAAGGTACTAGAGTAATGCTGTCCAACAATTATTCCAATTACGTTCCATCTTGACCGGGTCAACAAATAGAATGTTTGTCGTTAACATAAAGCCGGAGTCCCGATACATATCCACGACCTGGTATGCTTTCTACCTCAGACATTGAGTATGCCTCTTGTAGCAGCTACAGGCGGCAGCCACAGTTAACCAACCAAGTCACGCAAACATCAAACTTAAGACAAGAGTGATACCAGGTGTCTTACAAAGGACAGGGAACTGATGAAACCGTGAAGAGAGTTGCCTCCACTCTACAACCCCACAGTTTCACAAAATTCCACAACACATGTCCACAACAGCTCCACAACAACTCCACACAAAAACATAAAAGAAACCAAATGTAGGAATATCAAGAAAGGTTGAATACGAAAGAAAAGATCAGCCTGGTGAATGATCAGATGAAATAATTCATAAAGAAGATCCTTTACAACAACTAAATACAACAATGAGACAAAAGAAGCCAGAAATAAGGCCAAAAAATAATGTTTCAAGGATGAATCGTCAATTAACTTTGGAATCATGGTCAATGAAGTGTGTAGGAAATCTTGTAAACATTTAAGCAAAAATATAAGAGGGATGTAACTCAGTGACGAAAACTTCATTTCTTTCACAAGAATAAATGATATAGATGGTGTGTCATTATTTAATGGAGCCAAGAAAAACAGAAAGATGGGAACTGTGCTTCAAAGACCTGCTCTACCCACACACACACGATCCAACAGAAGCGATGTTGACACCTCCACCAGAAGGTTACACTGAATCATCAAAACTGGATGGAGAAGTTAGGGAAGTCATAAAATAGAGCACACACAATAAAGGAGCAGCGATAGCTCAGTGGTTAGTGAACTGGACTACCACGGACAAGGGGTAGGGTTCGATCCCAACCGACGGCTTCCGGGTTCACCCGGCCTTAAATGGTACCGGATTTTTTTCTGGGAAAGTAAAGCAGCATGGGCGTAATACTGACCACATTACCCCAAAAATCATGTGCTGAAGGTCTGTAAAATATAGGGTCACTAACACCATATTTCCCTTTACGCCACTTGGCGTGACGGGGGTACTTTACTTTTACACAATAAAGCCACAGGATTGGATAATATACCATCTGACGTCATCAAAGTTTGTTCAGCAGTTGCGGTAAAAGAAAAGTCAGGCTAGGGAGGCAAGCGCTACTGGCAGTGAGTTCTCTAGCCATCTCGAAAAAAAAGGACAATAAAAGAGAACGTAACACTTATGTTTGACAGATGACTTTTACAGTTTAGGAATACAAGAAGAAGATATAAGGATAACAAAGATGAGTATAAGAGATTAAATAAAGAAATTGTAATAAAATGCAATGAAGCAAAAGAAGCATGGCTAAAACAGAGATGCAAAGAGATTGAAATGCAACAAAAAAAGACATTCCTAAGTTATATACAAACAAAGTGAAGAATTTACAAGAAGAAAAACGGGATGTTTCAGATCAAAGGAAGGAGAACTATTGATTGAACAAGAAAGCATAAGGGAACGATGGACAGAATACATTAAAACATTTTTATAATGATGAACGAACAGAAGTAAGTAGTAATGATAATGGGGAAGGACCAGAAATACTCAAAGAAGTGGAAGACGCCTTGCGCAATATGAAAGCAGGCAAAGCTCCTGGACCAGATAATATAACTAAAGAAGAGATTGAAGCCATGAGCGATTTTGGAATAGAAATAATAAAAAAAATATTGAATGATATCTACAACAGCGGATATATACCAGACGACATGCTCAAATCAATATTCATAGCCCTACAAAAGAAATCGGGTGCGATTAAATGTGATGATCATCGCACAATAAGACTTATGAGTCATATGACTAAGATATTACTAAGAATCATCATGCGAAGAGTGCGAAACAAAATCAGTCCAGAAATTAGTGATGAACAATGTTGCTTTGTTGGAGGTAAAGGAACGAGCAATGCCATATGCATTAATCCCTCAGTTATCGCAGTTAATAGGGACCAGCCGCGATAAGTGAAAAAACGCGAAGTAGTGTCACCCTCTCATTTTTAACATACGTACATTTTTTGTGTATGTATAATAACAATAAGTGTATCATCATCAAGTACCGGGCCTGCTGGCGTAGGTGATCATGTCTCTCTACAAATTTCGATCTCGGCAGATATTTATCATTTCTGTTGTTGACCTTCTGCAAAGCCATTCTCTTGAAGCTGTCTGTTATTTTTTCTCTTTGCTTCCCTCTATCTATTCGTCCCTCAGTTTGTCCAGTTGTTACAATATATTCCAGTTGTTCTCTTCTCATTACATGGCAAAAAATTATGATTGTTTCTTCCTAATATTGGAAATTAGCCCTCTTTTTGGTTTGACCTCTCTCAGAACATCTTCATTACTCTTCTTAGCTGTCCATGGTACTCTCAACATTCTTCTGTAAAACCACATTTCCTCAGACTCCAGTAATTGTCTTGTCTGTGGTACTATTGTCCGTGATTCACATCCATATGTTAAGACTGGCTCTACGTAACATTTAAGAACTCTTTTTCTTGTTTCTATTGTCAAAAATGGATTGCATAGTATCTTCCTCATTTTTTTTTTGGAATGCTGCTTTTGCCTGAGCCATAGGTCGGGTAATTTTACCTGCTACTGTATGCAGTAAACAGTACAACCTGTGGCTGCCCTGCTGCCTTGCAGGTAAGCTCGGGAGAGTAAAAGGCTAAGGGAGGGTACCCCGAAGTAAAACAACCCCACTGCCTGGTGGGTGAGACGTTTTAGTCAAAAGCTAGCGGAGCCAAACGTAAACAAACCGACGGAAGGCAACAGAAAACCACCGTCGTAACTTCTTTGTACAATCATGAATAAGTATATATGAAACCAAGTAAGTGCATATGTTATCATTAGAACTTTAAAGAATAGTTTCAAACATGTAAATAAAATATTAATAGTATAAATAACATACATAAAATAATGGTTTTTTTAAATAATAATTCCTCAATTTTGAATTTTTGAACAATCCGCGATGTACTGAGGCCGTGATAAATGAACCGCGAAGTAGCGAGGGATGATTGTATATCATAAGATCTTTAGTAGAAAGAGCCACAGAGGTGAAAACAGATCTATATCTATGTTTCATAGATTATACCAAAGCATTTTACAAAGCAACACACCAAGAAATAATCAAAATTTTAGAAAGCATAACCGTAGACAGCAAAGATCTAAGAATAATAAAGAACATGTACTGGCAACAAACAGCGTCCATAAGAACTGGAAACCAATTGGGAATGTCTCAACAAATAAAACAGGGTGTTAGACAAGGTTGTGTGCTGTCACCAGATTTATTTAATATTTATAGTAGGATTATTTTAAGATCCATAAGGGGCATGCCTAGAATAACAATTGGAGGTCATAACAAAAATAATATGAGGTATGCTGATGATACAGTCTTAATCGCAAAGAATCAAAAGTTACAAGAAATACATTATAGAGAAGGAAAGCAAACATAAAGGAGTTAGCCTTAATAGCAAAAAGACAGAAGTAATGCTAGCAATAAAGAAAAAGACATCACCTCAATGCACAATAAAGAAGTGGAACAATATTAAAACAGGTAAATGAATTTAAATATCTGGAAACAATGTTAACACTCAGATGGTAGATGTATAACAGAGGTGAGATGCAGAATGGCTCAGGCAAAAGTATCTTTCCAAAAAATGAGGAAGATACTATGCAATCCATTTTTGACAATAGAAACAAGAAAAGAGTTCTTAAATGTTATGTAGAGCCAATCTTAACATATGAATGTGAATCATGGACAATAGGACAACAGACAAGAAAATCACTGGAGTCTGTAGAAATGTGGTTTTAGAGAATAATATTGAGAGTACCATGGACAACTAAGAAGAGTAATGAGAACGTTCTGAAGAGGCCAAAGCAAAAAGAGAGCTAATTTCCAATATTAGGAAGAAACAATCATCTTTTTTTGGCCTAGTAATGAAAAGGGAACAGCTGGAATATATTGTAACAACTGGGAAAGTTGAGTGACTTAGAGATAGAGGAAGCAAAGAGAAAAGATACCAGACAGCTTAAGAAAATGGCTTGCCAGCAGATCAACAACAGAAATGATAAATAACTGTCGAGATCGAAAGTTATGGAGAGGTATGATCACCTATGCCAGTAGGTATGGTACTTGATGATGAGGATGTAACACATGTAGAGGTATATCTCTGCTCAGTCGTGAGGGGAAATTGTATGTGAAGATACTCTATCAACGTACCAGATACAAGGTAGAACAATGTAGTACTCAACGGAACCGTTCATTTTTTGTAAAGGAACAGGATGAACAGACGCCATATTTGCACAGAGACAATTGCAAAAACACCACTTGATACAAGAGAGAATAGAATATTGTATTCATCGATTGGGGAAATGCTCTTGATCGAGTTAACCGAAACAAATTATGGACGGTGCGTGAAGAATATAATGTGAACTGACATCTATTAGGAAATAATATGGCACAATACGGGTCAAGTGAAAGTGTCATTAGAACATCTCTAGACATGCCAGGCCGTGTCTCAGTAAATAAAGAAGTTAGACAAGTGCTTGTACTGCCACCACTACTATTTATCATAGACATATACAAACATTAAAATGTTACGTCTTCTCAATATTCCTGTATGGTGCAGAAACATGGACATTAGACAAGAAAACAGAACAGTAAATTGAAGCCTTTGAAATGTGGATTTATAGAAGAATAGGTAGAATTGGATGGAAACAAAAGATAACAAACGATGAAGTTTTAAAACAACTGAAAATAAAAAGAGAACTACTAAATACAATTAAGACAAGACAAATGAAATTTTGGGGGCATGTTAAAAGACACAACAGCCTACTAAAAGTAATATTGGAAGGACAAATACAAGGTAAAAGAGGCAGAGGCAGACCAAGACTAACATGGACGAGTAACATCAAAAGATGGACAAGTAAATCTATGTCAGCCTGCACCATCAAAGCAAGAAACAGAGTAGAATGGCGATCCATGGTTGCCAACCTTCGTTACGGAGAAGTCACGCGATGATGATGATGATGTACAAACAACTGCTAGCCCAGAACAAGAAGGTCTCAATGAGTTTTTTTATAGCTGACAACCAAAGTTTGTTTTATTACAAGAAAGATGGACTCTTGCCCCACATCATCTGTATCAGCTCTATTTACCAAGAGCTTGGCATGAAAGTAAACAAGGAAAACAACAGAAATAATGACAAGCCAAAGCTATTTGGTGAGATTCTAGAAAAAGTGAAGGGAGAGTCACTTAGACAGTACTGTTTATGACAACATAAATAATGACAAGCCAAAGCTATTTGGTGAGATTCTAGACAAAGTGAAGGGAGAGTCACTTAGACAGTACTGTTTATGACAACAGAAATAATGACAAGCCAGAGCTATTTGGTGAGATTCTAGACAAAGTGAAGGGAGAGTCACTTAGACAGTACTGTTTATGACAACAGAAATAATGACAAGCCAGAGCTATTTGGTGAGATTCTAGACAAAGTGAAGGGAGAGTCACTTAGACAGTACTGTTTATGACAACAGAAATAATGACAAGCCAGAGCTATTTGGTGAGATTCTAGACAAAGTGAAGGGAGAGTCACTTAGACAGTACTGTTTGTGACAACAGAAATAATGACAAGCCAAAGCTATTTGGTGAGATTCTAGACAAAGTGAAGGGAGAGTCACTTAGACAGTACTGTTTATGACAACAGAAATAATGACAAGCCCGAGCTATTTGGTAAGATTCAAGACAAAGTGAAGGGAGAGTCACTTAGACAGAACTGTTTATGACAACAGAAATAATGACAAGCCAGAGCTATTTGGTGAGATTCTAGACAAAGTGAAGGGAGAGTCACTTAGACAGTACTGTTTATGACAACAGAAATAATGACAAGCCAAAGCTATTTGGTGAGATTCTAGACAAAGTGAAGGGAGAGTCACTTAGACAGTACTGTTTATGACAACATAAATAATGACAAGCCAGAGCTATTTGGTGAGATTCTAGACAAAGTGAAGGGAGAGTCACTTAGACAGTACTGTTTATGACAACAGAAATAATGACAAGCCAGAGCTATTTGGTGAGATTCTAGACAAAGTGAAGGGAGAGTCACTTAGACAGTACTGTTTATGACAACAGAAATAATGACAAGCCAGAGCTATTTGGTGAGATTCTAGACAAAGTGAAGGGAGAGTCACTTAGACAGTACTGTTTATGACAACAGAAATAATGACAAGCCAGAGCTATTTGGTAAGATTCAAGACAAAGTGAAGGGAGAGTCACTTAGACAGTACTGTTTATGACAACAGAAATAATGACAAGCCAGAGCTATTTTCCTAACACCAGCAAGATCATCAATGAAATGAGAAAGTACATGGCCTTAGACAATATGGTACCGACGGCGGTAAATTAGAAAAAGAGATAGAATCAAGAATCAAGAATCAAGAATCAAGAATCAAGAATCAAGAAAACGATGTAAGCTATCAAATAGGAAAGAGGTGTTTACATCTGAGCATGGCCTTCTTCTTCTTCATCCACTAACTTTAGAGTTATAGGGTCACTACTAGACTTCGTCAACCTGGGAGTCGTTGAGTCACTACTAGACTTCGTCAACCTGGGAGTCGTTGAGTCACTACTAGACTTCGTCAACCTGGGAGTCGTTGAGTCACTACTAGACTTCGTCAACCTGGGAGTCGTTGAGTCACTACTAGACTTCGTCAACCTGGGAGTCGTTGAGTCACTACTAGACTTCGTCAACCTGGGAGTCGTTGAGTCACTACTAGACTTCGTCAACCTTGAGATCGTTGAGGCACTATTGACAGACTTCGTCAACCTGGGAGTCGTTGAGTCACTACTAGACTTCGTCAACCTGGGAGTCGTTGAGTCACTACTAGACTTCGTCAACCTGGGAGTCGTTGAGTCACTACTAGACTTCGTCAACCTTGAGATCGTTGAGGCACTATTGACAGACTTCGTCAACCTGGGAGTCGTTGAGTCACTACTAGACTTCGTCAACCTGGGAGTCGTTGAGTCACTACTAGACTTCGTCATCCTGGGAGTCGTTGAGTCACTACTAGACTTCGTCAACCTGGGAGTCGTTGAGTCACTACTAGACTTCGTCAACCTTGAGATCGTTGAGGCACTATTGACAGACTTCGTCAACCTGGGAGTCGTTGAGTCACTACTAGACTTCGTCAACCTGGGAGTCGTTGAGTCACTACTAGACTTCGTCAACCTGGGAGTCGTTGAGTCACTACTAGACTTCGTCAACCTTGAGATCGTTGAGGCACTATTGACAGACTTCGTCAACCTGGGAGTCGTTGAGTCACTACTAGACTTCGTCAACCTGGGAGTCGTTGACTCACTACTAGACTTCGTCAACCTGGGAGTCGTTGAGTCACTACTAGACTTCGTCATCCTGGGAGTCGTTGACTCACTACTAGACTTCGTCAACCTGGGAGTCGTTGAGTCACTACTAGACTTCGTCAACCTGGGAGTCGTTGAGTCACTACTAGACTTCGTCAACCTTGAGATCGTTGAGGCACTATTGACAGACTTCGTCAACCTGGGAGTCGTTGAGTCACTACTAGACTTCGTCAACCTGGGAGTCGTTGAGTCACTACTAGACTTCGTCAACCTGGGAGTCGTTGAGTCACTACTAGACTTCGTCAACCTGGGAGTCGTTGACTCACTACTAGACTTCGTCAACCTGGGAGTCGTTGAGTCACTACTAGACTTCGTCAACCTGGGAGTCGTTGAGTCACTACTAGACTTCGTCAACCTGGGAGTCGTTGAGTCACTACTAGACTTCGTCAACCTGGGAGTCGTTGAGTCACTACTAGACTTCGTCAACCTGGGAGTCGTTGAGTCACTACTAGACTTCGTCAACCTGGGAGTCGTTGAGTCACTACTAGACTTCGTCAACCTGGGAGTCGTTGAGTCACTACTAGACTTCGTCAACCTGGGAGTCGTTGAGTCACTACTAGACTTCGTCAACCTGGGAGTCGTTGAGTCACTACTAGACTTCGTCAACCTGGGAGTCGTTGAGTCACTACTAGACTTCGTCAACCTTGAGATCGTTGAGGCACTATTGACAGACTTCGTCAACCTGGGAGTCGTTGAGTCACTACTAGACTTCGTCAACCTGGGAGTCGTTGAGTCACTACTAGACTTCGTCAACCTGGGAGTCGTTGAGTCACTACTAGACTTCGTCAACCTGGGAGTCGTTGAGTCACTACTAGACTTCGTCATCCTGGGAGTCGTTGAGTCACTACTAGACTTCGTCATCCTGGGAGTCGTTGAGTCACTACTAGACTTCGTCAACCTGGGAGTCGTTGAGTCACTACTAGACTTCGTCAACCTGGGAGTCGTTGAGTCACTACTAGACTTCGTCAACCTGGGAGTCGTTGAGTCACTACTAGACTTCGTCAACCTTGAGATCGTTGAGGCACTATTGACAGACTTCGTCAACCTGGGAGTCGTTGACTCACTACTAGACTTCGTCAACCTGGGAGTCGTTGACTCACTACTAGACTTCGTCATCCTGGGAGTCGTTGAGTCACTACTAGACTTCGTCATCCTGGGAGTCGTTGAGTCACTACTAGACTTCGTCATCCTGGGAGTCGTTGAGTCACTACTAGACTTCGTCAACCTTGAGATCGTTGAGGCACTATTGACAGACTTCGTCAACCTGGGAGTCGTTGACTCACTACTAGACTTCGTCAACCTGGGAGTCGTTGACTCACTACTAGACTTCGTCAACCTCGGGATCGTTGAGGCACTATTGACAGACTTCGTCAACCTGGGAGTCGTTGACTCACTACTAGACTTCGTCAACCTCGGGATCGTTGAGGCACTATTGACAGACTTCGTCAACCTGGAGGTCGTTGAGTCACTATTAGACTTCGTCAACCTCGGGATCGTTGAGGCACTATTGACAGACTTCGTCAACCTGGAGGTCGTTGAGTCACTACTAGACTTCGTCAACCTTGGGATCGTTGAGTCACTACTGACAGAAATTCGTCAACCTGGGGGACGTTGAGTCACTACTAGACTTCGTCAACCTGGGGGACGTTGAGTCACTACTGACAGAACTTCGTTAAACTGGAGATCGTTGAGTCACTACTTACAGAACTTTGTTAACGTGGAGATCGTTGAGTCACTACTGACAGAACTTCGTTAAACTGGAGATCGTTGAGTCACTACTGACAGAACTTCGTTAAACTGGAGATCGTTGAGTCACTACTGACAGAACTTCGTTAAACTGGAGATCGTTGAGTCACTACTGACAGAACTTCGTTAAACTGGAGATCGTTGAGTCACTACTGACAGAACTTCGTTAAACTGGAGATCGTTGAGTCACTACTGACAGAACTTCGTTAAACTGGAGATCGTTGAGTCACTACTGACAGAACTTCGTTAAACTGGAGATCGTTGAGTCACTACTGACAGAACTTCGTTAACGTGGAGATCGTTGAGTCACTATCTCTCGCGTCATTATCTCTCGCGTCACTATCTCTCGCGTCACTATCTCTCGCATCACTATCTCTCGCGTCACTATCTCCCGCATCACTATCTCTCGCGTCACTATCTCTCGCATGACTATCTCTCGCATCATTATCTCTCGCATCACTATCTCTCGCATCACTATCTCTCGCATCACTATCTCTCGCATCACTATCTCTCGCATCACTATCTCCCGCGTCACTATCTCTCGCGTCACTATCTCTCGCATCACTATCTCTCGCATCATTATCTCTCGCATCACTATCTCTCGCATCACTATCTCTCGCATCCCTATCTCTCGCATCACTATCTCTCGCATGACTATCTCTCGCATGACTATCTCTCGCATGACTATCTCTCGCATCACTATCTCTCGCATCACTATCTCTCGCATGACTATCTCTCGCATGACTATCTCTCGCATCACTATCTCTCGCATCACTATCTCTCGAGTCACTATCTCTCGCATCACTATCTCTCGCATCACTATCTCTCGCATGACTATCTCTCGAGTCACTATCTCTCGCATCACTATCTCTCGCATCACTATCTCTCGCATCACTATCTCTCGCATCACTATCTCTCGCATCACTATCTCTCGAGTCACTATCTCTCGCATCACTATCTCTCGCATGACTATCTCTCGCGTCACTATCTCTCGAGTCACTATCTCTCGCATGACTATCTCTCGAGTCACTATCTCTCGCATCACTGTCTCTCGCGTCACTATCTCTCGCATCACTATCTCTCGCATCACTATCTCTCGCGTCACTATCTCTCGCGTCACTATCTCTCGCATCACTATCTCTCGCGTCACTATCTCTCGCATCACTATCTCTCGAGTCACTATCTGTCCTATCCCTCTCATAACAGAAAGTACGCCCTTAGCACTACCTCCCTCACTACCGTAATTTAAATGTAAATAGGAAATACGTATCTTTGCATTTCTGTAGCCATGTCGTTTGCTAATGTGTATATATCGGATGTTTGTGACTGTGAGTACGTGTTTGTGAATGTTCCTACGTGTGAGTACGTGTTTGTGAATGTTCCTACGTGTGAGTACATCTTTGTGAATGTTCCTACGTGTGAGTACGTGTTTGTGAGTATTCCTACGTGTTTGTGAATATTCCTACGTGTGAGTACGTATTTGTGAATGTTCCTACGTGCGTGCATGTGTTTGTTAATGTTCCTACCTGCGTGTATGTGTTTGTGAATATTTCTACATGAATGGTTATTGGTTATGGAAGGCCCCGGTATCACTGCAAACGAATCAAAATCCACAATTGCTCAACCACCCGTGCTAGCGTAATCATCAAAATTAATATCTCATCTCCCAAACAAAGAAAGGTAACTGTAGTCCCCATCGTAGCAGTCTCAGCACACGCCAAAAGACATAAGGCGAAACTGCGCAGAATGTGAACACAGCCAACTGTTCCCTGTCATACGATATCATCATTCATCGTAAACAATTGGAATATCGAAACATGATCAAAACGGATGAGACACACAGCTCACGGTGTGCACAGAGCACTCAATTCAGTAACGTATGTTCTTGTATCTGTTTCATGTGATTGTATGTATGTGTAGATGTGTGCATGTCTCATGTTATTGTACGTACCTGTAGGTGAGTAGATGTCCCCATGTTAGTGCAAATGCTCCAAGATATTTGACGTTTTCGTGCGTGTATGGAAATAATTCTCAAATGCGTGTGTTTGTTAACCTTCCTTCCACATATTTCCTATCTGTGTATGCGAAGCTACAAAGTGGCATCTGTTTAATTCTATTGCTAGAGAAATTGAAAGAGTTACGAGAATTAGAAGAAAACATAGAGAACGAACCAAACAAACACGGATGTGGCGAGAAGTGAAGGAGAAACTATTTCGTGAGATCTGTCAATTGTTTCCGGTGATCAGCTACAAGAATTGATTACCAGGTCCTGTTCTGGGACGAAGGTAGGAGAGAGAGAGAGAGAGAGAGAGATAGGGAGAGAGAGAAGAGAAAAAGAGAAACAGACAAATGCTGAGATCTATAGAGAGTAGGAACTGTAAAAGCGATTGGGTTTAACTTGATTTTTGGATGAAGTGAATGGACGAGACAGACTTTGATTACAAGTTAGACTCAGATGGTTCAACTGTAAAGGTTAACTCGAGACACGAGCAAATGTCACGAGTGAGATGACGGCCGTGGCTCTCCAAGGCTGGCACATGATAATAGTGTGATGTTATTAACAGTGTTGATCTGTTCCTTGTTAAAAAAAAGTAAACTAAAGTACCCTCGTCATGTCAAATGGCCTATAGGGAATATGGTGTTAGTGACCATATATTTTACAGACCTTCGGCACATGATTTTGGGGTAATGTGGTCGGTATTACGCCCATGCCGCTTTACTTTCCCAGAAAAAAATCCGGTACCCATTAAAGGCTGGGTGAACCCGGACCCCGTCGGTTGGGATCGAACCTGTTCCTTGTTAAAGCTGCTTGGAAATGTGTGTGTGTTGAGTTCATGTCAGCATGCGTATATGTGTTAGGTAGCATATGGGTACACGTGTCAGTGTGTGTGTGTGAGTACGTGAGTTCATGTCAGTTTGCGTATATGTGTTAGAATAAGGGTACACGTGTATGTATGTGTGTGTACGTAAGTTCATGTCAGTATGCGTATATGTGTTAGGTTATGTGTACACGTGTGTGTATGTGTACTGAAATGATTTACTTGCATGTGTTTACATTTGTAGTTTCTGAAGCGGAGAGGGAAAAATCTTAGAAAATGTTTGGCCTGTCTAAGCTATCTAATGGGGAAAAAAACTATCTAGTAATGCATTTATCTTTTAAATTAGGGTTTCATAGACTACACACACGCTGTTGATAGGATA
The DNA here is from genome assembly GCA_032433765.1 of Megaustenia siamemsis. NCBI lineage: Eukaryota > Metazoa > Mollusca > Gastropoda > Stylommatophora > Ariophantidae > Megaustenia > Megaustenia siamemsis. The sequence continues at coordinate 157,643,430 of JAVIAB010000051.1, read as the reverse complement.
CACCATAAACAACTTATAGACTGCCTGAAAGATGTACATCTAGATGACACGGACAGACGACTAAAATGTAATTTATACTGGGAGCAAACAGCAATAATAAAATATAACAAGGAGAACTCTACACCCATTGATATAAAAAGAGGAGTAAGACGGATGCATCCTATCACCAAGCTTGTTCAATCTATACACTGAGCAAATCTTTAAAAACATCTCAGAGATGCCAGGCCTAAACATTAACTAGATAATCAGTAACCTACGATATGCCGATGATACTGTACTCATCATCATCACGTGCCATACCGGTTGGCGTAGGTGATCATGTCCCTCCACAATCTTCTATCTACAGTGCATCGTATCAGTTCTGTTGTTGACTGTTTTCCAAGCCATGACACCAAGCTATCCAGTATTTTCTCTCTTTGTCGTCCGCGATCTTTCTTTTCTTTTATTTTGCCAGTTGTAACCAAGTGTTCCAACTTTCCTCTTCTCATGATGTGCCCAAAAAATGTTGATTGTTTCTTTCTGATGTTTTTTTAAGAGCTCCCTTTTTGTGTTGGCCCTTTTGAGAACTTCCTCATTGGTCTTGTTAGTTGTCCAGGGAACTTTCAACATTCTTCTGAGAAATCCCATCTCTGTTGCCTCTAACCGTCTTTTCATTTGTTTGTCTACTGTCTCTGATTCGCTTCCATAGGTTAGAATTGGTTCTATATAGCACCGATGAACTCTCTTTCTCAATTCTATTGACATAGATTTGTTGCATAAGATATTTTTCATTTTCTGAAATGCTATTTTGGCCTGAGCTATTCTGCTTTTTATTTCTGTGGTTCATCTTCCATCTGATGTTATTATTGTGCCCAAGTATTTGACGCGTTGCACTTGTTTCAGATTTGTCTCGTTTATTTTTATGCTGCATGCTGGTGATGATTGTTTTTTTTCGATATGACCATTACTTCTGTTTTCTTACTATTCAGACTGATACCTTTCTTGTTGCTTTCTTTTACTATTATGTCTATCATTTCTTGTAGTTCGTTCTCTGTCTCTGCTATTAAGACTGTGTCATCTGCATATCGCAAATTATTTATGTTGTGACCGTTGACTTCAATTCCTTTTTTGTCTACTATTGATCTCATATGTTCAAAGTGAAAACAAATCCGGCGACAGAACACAGCCTTGTCTGACTCCTTATTTTATAAATTAAAATTGTCCTGTTTGGTATTAATTCGTATAGCTGCTGTTGTCAGTACATTTTTTAATGATTCGCAGATCTTTGCCATCAATGTTTAATTTCTCCAGGATATTGATTATTTCCACGTGCTTTACTTTGTCAAATGCTTTTGTGTAGTCTATAAAGCACATATACATTTTTCTTTACCTCTATAGATCTTTCTATCAATGTTCATAAAATGCATATTGCATTATTGGTGCCCTTTCCTTCCACAAATCCACATTGTTCCTCACTAATTTCTGGTTTTATTTTGTTCCTTACACGTCTCATGATGATTCTTAGTAATGTTTTCGTTGTATGGTTCATGAGACTAATAGTGCGATGGTCTTCACAATCAGTGGCGCCTGACTTCTTTGGTATGGCTACAGAAATAGATTTTAGTACTGTAGATACTGTACTACTAGCAGAAAATCCTAAAGATCTACAATTACGTAATGAAATAAGCATGACAAGAAAAAACTGTGAAATAGATATGAATATCAAAAAGACTAAAACAATTATCATAAACAAAGAAAATTATCAAAACCCACAAGAGAATATCAAAGTTGAGGTAAAAGACCTGGAGACAGTTCAGAGCTATAACTACCCTGGACATACTATAACCAGTGATGGAAAATGTAAAACTGAAATAACCAAAAGAATAGGAACGGCAAAATGTAATTTTAATCCATTAAAAATGTATTAACATCGAAAAAAATAACACCAGGGTTAAAATTAAGTATAGCAAAATGTTATATCTTCTCAACATTTCTGTATGGTGCAGAAACATGGACATTAGACAAGAAAGCAGAACAGAAAATTGAAGCCATTGAAATGTGGATTTATGGAAGAATAGGGAGAATTGGATGGAAAGGAAAGAAAACAAACCATGAAGTCTTAAAACAACTAATAATGAAAAGAGAACTACTAAACACAATTGAAGTAAGACAAATGAGATTTTTTGGAACATGCTAAAAGAAAGACACAGCAGCCTAGTAAAAGTAATCTTGGAAGGGAAAATACAGGGTAAAAGAGGTAGAGGCAGACTAAGACTATCATGGGCGAGTAACATCAAAAGATGGACAAGTCAGCTTTTGACAACTTGTAACATCAAAGCGAGAAAAAGAGCGGTATGGCGCTCCAATGTATTCAACTTTCCATCCGGAGACGACACTCAATGATTAGGGGTCTACAGGTAGACAGGGGACAGACAGATAGAGATAGATGGATAGAGAGAGAGAGAGAGAGAGAGAGAGAGAGAGAGAGCGACCTACAAGTGTGGAAGATAAAAGCACACACGCCCAGTGCAGTCCAGCCATTTAGTAAAGGGCAAGTAGGCCCGACCAAGCACTGTCAGCCTCACACGTTAATTATTGTTACCACGTGTCTGTTCTCACAAGAACAACATCATCAATCGCCCTCACAAGAAGAACATCATCAACCGCCCTCACAAGAACATCATCAACCGCCCTCACAAGAACAACATCATCAACCGCCCTCATAAGAACAACATCATCAACCGCCCTCACAAGAACAACATCATCAACCGCCCTCACAAGAACATCATCAACCGCCCTCACAAGAACAACATCATCAACCGCCCTCACAAGAACAACATCATCAACCGCCCTCACAAGAAGAACATCATCAACCGCCCTCACAAGAAGAACATCATCAACGGCCCTCACAAGAAGAACATCATCAACCGCCCTCACAAGAAGAACATCATCAACCGCCCTCAAAAGAACAACATCATCAACCGCCCTCAGAAGAACAACAACAACAACCCTCACAAGAAGAACATCATCAACCGCCTCACAAGAACAACAACAACCGCCCTCACAAGAAGAACATCATCAACCGCCCTCATAAGAAGAACAGCATCAACCGCCCTCACAAGAAGAACACCAACTACAGCCCTCACAAGAAGAACATCATCAACCGCCCTCAAGAGAAAAGCAACAATCGCCCTCAAAAGAACAACATCATCACCCGCCCTCACAAGAACAACAACAACAACCCTCACAAGAAGAACATCATCAACCGCCTCACAAGAACAACAACAACCGCCCTCACAAGAAGAACATCATCAACCGCCCTCACAAGAAGAACATCATCAACCATCCTCAAAAGAACAGCAACAATCGCCCTCAAAAGAACAACATCATCAACAACCGCCCTCACAAGAACATCATCAACCGCCCTCACAAGAACAACATCATCAACCGCCCTCACAAGAACAACATCATCAACCGCCCTGACAAGAAAAACATCATCAACCGCCCTCAAAAGAACAACATCATCAACCGCCCTCACAAGAACAACATCATCAAACGCCCTCACAAGAACACCATCATCAACCACCGTCAAAAGAACAACATCATCAACCGCCCTAAAAAAAACAACATCATCAACCGCCCTCAGAAGAAGAACAACAACAACCCTCACAAGAAGAACATCATCAACCGCCTCACAAGAACAACAACAACCGCCCTCACAAGAAGAACATCATCAACCGCCCTCATAAGAAGAACAGCATCAACCGCCCTCACAAGTTGAACACCAACTACAGCCCTCACAAGAAGAACATCATCAACCGCCCTCAAGAGAAAAGCAACAATCGCCCTCAAAAGAACAACATCATCACCCGCCCTCACAAGAACAACAACAACAACCCTCACAAGAAGAACATCATCAACCGCCTCACAAGAACAACAACAACCGCCCTCACAAGAAGAACATCATCAACCGCCCTCACAAGAAGAACATCATCAACCGCCCTCACAAGAAGAACATCATCAACCGCCCACAAAAGAACAACATCATCAACCGCCCTCACAAGAACAACAACAGCCCTCACAAGAAGAACATCATCAACCGCCCTCACAAGAAGAACATCATCAACCGCCCTCACAAGAATAACACCAACAACAGCCCTCACAAGAAGAACATCATCAACCGCCCTCAAAAGAACAGCAACAATCGCCCTCAAAAGAACAACATCATCAACCGCCCTCACAAGAGCAACATCATCAACCGCCCTCACAAGAACAACATCATCAACCGCCCTCACAAGAACAACATCATCAACCGCCCTCACAAGAACAACATCATCAACCGCCCTCACAAGAACAACATCATCAACCGCCCTCAAAAGAACAACATCATCAACCGCCCTCACAAGAACAACAACAACAGCCCTCACAAGAACAACATTAACCGCCCTCAAAAGAACAACATCATCAGCCCTCACAAGAACAACATCAACCGCCCTCAAAAGAGCAACATCAACAGTCCTAACAAGAACAACATCATTAGCCCTCACAAGAACAACATCAACAGCCCTCACAAGAACATCATCAACCGCCTTCAAAAGAACAACATCATCAACCGCCCTCACAAGAAGAACATCATCAACCGCCCTCAAAAGAACAACATCAACAACAGCCCTCACAAGAACAACATCAACCGCCCTCACAAGAACAACAACAACAGCCCTCACACGAACAACATCAACAACCGCCCTCAAAAGAACAACATCAACAACCGCCCTCACAAGAAGAACATCAACAACAGCCCTCACAAGAAGAACATCATCAACCGCCCTCACAAGAAGAACATCATCAACCGCCCTCACAAGAAGAACATCATCAACCGCCCTCAAAAGAACAACATCATCAACCGCCCTCACAAGAACAACATCATCAACCGCCCTCACAAGAATCAATCGCTCTAACTTAGTCAGAATTGACTATTGATTTTGTAGTAGTAGCCTAACTCAGTCATAGTTGACTATAGAGTTTGCAGTAGTAGCCTAACTTAGTCAGAGTTGACTATAGATTTTGTAGTAGTAGCCTAACGGAGTCAGAATTGACTATAGATTTTGTAGTAGTAGCCTAACTTAGTCAGATTTGACTATAGATTTTGTAGTAGTAGCCTCACTTAATCACAGGTGACTATAGATTTTGTAGTAGTAGCCTCCGTCAGTCATAGTTGACCATAGATTTTGTAGTAGTAGCCTCCGTTAGTCAGATTTGACTATAGATTTTGTAGTAGTAGCCTCACTTAGTCAGAGTTGACTATAGATTTTGTAGTAGTAGCCTCACTTTGAGTTGACTTTGAACTTTGTAGTAGTAGCCTCCGTCAGTCATAGTTGACTATAGATTTTGTTATAGTAACCTCACTTAATCAGATTTGACTATAGATTTTGTAGTAGTAGCCTCCATCAGTCATAGTTGACTATAGATTTTGTAATAGTAGCCTCACTTAATCAGATTTGACTATAGATTTTGTAGTAGTAGCCTCCGTCAGTCATAGTTGACTATAGATTTTGTAATAGTAGCCTCACTTAATCAGATTTGACTATAGATTTTGTAGTAGTATCCTCACTCAGTCATAGTCGACTATGCATTTTGCAACGCCCCTAGAAAATTTTATTTTTTCTTTTCTTTCGCCCTGTATTCGCTTTATCTATGAATCTGTCTGCTTCTTGTTTGAGTTGGAGCTTTATAGTGTGTCTCCAAAGATTGCGGTCTGCGGCTTTCTCTTCCCAGCCTGAAGGGTTTATGTTAAGTCTTCATGTCACGTTTACACATGTCTACAAATCTGAGCTATTGACACCCCTTAGTTATTTTGCATTTGCTAGTTGTCCGTAAAGTATATATTTTGGTATGCGCCCATCTTTCATACGGCGTACGTGGCCAAGCCAGCGTAGCCTACGTTTTTTTGAGCAGCGTGTAGATGTTCGGGAGGCCTGTGTGAGTGAGAACCTCTACGTTTGTCACTTTAACCTTCCTGGTGTTATCAAGATTACAACGATGACATCGCATGTGAAATGTATTTTGCTCATTCTCTTGCTTAGCATAAGTTGTCCATGATTCACTGCCATATAATATGATACTGATGATGCAGTAAACTGCGGTCTTTGCTTTAGTTATCAGTTTGCTGTTTTGCCAAACACGTCTTGAAAGATAGGCAAAGGTGGTAGTAGCTTTACCAATGCGGGTGGCAATTTATGTATCTGAGATAGCTTGTCGTTGATGATGGAGCCCAGGTAGTTGTACTGCTGCACGACATCGAGTTGTAGATGTTGATAAAATTTACAAGTGTTGCTTCGACGTCCTGACAGAGTATATTATTTGTCAGCAAACTTATTGTTACACCGAAGTCTCTGCAAGCGATTTATCACGCTCTGGAGTTCTTCCTGACTTTGCGTGACAAGTGCGCATCGTCAGCAAATAACTGGTCTCTAATTGTGATATGTGTTACTGTGTGTTACCAGGGCCTCATTATGAGGGAAGTAAAGAATAGTGACGCTGTGACCTTCCAGGCATCTGTTAAGAGGCGACTAAGGAGGTTGATCGATGGCTTGACAAGCTGTCATTGTAAAAAGTATTGTTATGGAAACAGCGCCATATATTTTAGAGCAGTGATCTCTGCAATATGTGCCACTTTGGCACGCAAGGTTTCTGTTTTTGAGATTGTGGTTCTGCCCTATGTGCCGTCTTCGGCTCGAAAGGACAATAGATAGATAGAACAGTGATATGTCTGATTGTGGACCTTGCCTTTAGTCTTGAGAGATTGAACAACCGACCATCAGATCTAGTATGAAGATAGACTCCTTCATTCGCATTGTTTCGACAAAACAGCGAAGAAGATTCCAAAAAGAGTAGGAGCAAAAACGTATCCCTGCTTGACACAGTTGCGTATGTTGAAGGGTTATGATGTGCTGCCGTCGTATTGTATGGCGGCCTTCATGTCCTCAATCACAAGATGTAAGGGTTTATAGTGATGATGTGATCTTTGTGTGAAACTAGGAACATAATTACTTCAAGCAATTTTACAAGCAGGCCTAGATTACTATTTACGTTCATCATTGAGTACCGTCTCCGCATCGAAGGTTGGCTACCATGGAGCGCCATTCCGCTCTGTCTCTTGCTATGATGGTTCAGGTTGTCATAGGCTGACTTGTCCATCTTTTCATGTTAATTGTCCATGTTAGTCTTGGTCTACCTCTTTTACCTAGTATTATCCTTCCAAGATTACTTTTACAAGGCTGTTGTGTCTTTTAACATGCCCCAAAAATATCATTTGTCTTGTTTGAATTGTGTTTAGTAGTTCTCTTTTCATTTTTAGTTGATTTAAGATTTCAGCGTTTGTTTTCTTTTCTTTCTAATTCTTCATATTCTTCTATAAATCCACATTTCAAAGGCTTCAATTTTCTGTTCTGTTTTCTTGTCAAATATCCATGTTTCTGCACCATACAGAAATGTTCAGAAGATATAGCATTTTGCTATTGTTACTTACAGCCCTGGTGTTATTTGTTTTGATGCTAATATATTGTTCATGACATTAAATTACTTTTTACCATTCCTATTCTTTTATTTATTTTAGTTTTACATTTTCCATCACTGGTTATAGTGTGTACCATTTGCTTTAATGAACGTATTACCGAGCCTCGGTGGTTGAGTGGTTAGTGCACTCGTTTCCTGATCTGAAGGGTACAGGTTCGATCCCCTGAAGTTGCAGAATTTATTTTCCCGACGAACAAGGTCCCGGGGTTCATCCAGCCTCTATCTAAAACTTGGTACCAGTTATTTTTTTCTGTGAAGTAAAGGCGACCAGGCATGATACCGACCACATCACCCAAAAATGCGCCGTAATAAAGTCAAGAGTCCCGTCATGTCAAGTGGCGTATATGGTGTTAGTGATCATAATTTTTACAGACCTTCGGCTCATGATATGTGGGGTAACATGGTCAGTATTACGCCCGTGCCGCTTTACTTTCCCAGAAAAAAAATCCGGTACCCATTTAAGGCTGGGTGAACCCGGAAGCCGTCAATCAGGATGAAAAAAATATTCTGTGGTCATGAAAAAATATGGTCACTAACATCATATTATCTACACGTCTAGCAAGGTGGAAACTTTTCTTATATTATTATGCAGATGTACCAGAACAAACAGATATGTATATGCACACGACCTTCGTATTAATGTACAATTTAAAATAAAAAGTGGTATGGTAACAGTTTTACGTGGTAATAAGCAAAACAAAAGTCGACGTTTCGGCAAAAAAGCCGTTTCTTGATGCCTTTACTCCTTCATATTAATGTAACCGTTCTTAAATCGAAATGATAACAGTCCTGACAACAAATGTAAAACTGAAACTGTTTCAGCAAAACAGAGTATAATATATGACTAATGAGCCCACTGATAATATCAATATTCTTATATGGATGTGAAAAAATATATTTAAAAAAAAGAATTTGAAAGTAAAATACAAAATATGGAAATGGGACATTGTTTATAATCCTAGGCTAGCAAATCAGGGACCACAACACAAACGGGAAATTTTGACCAATAGGAGAAATGGAAAACATGTAGTTTTTTTTTACATTGGTTAAGGACAAAATGGAACGATGTCGACAGGATCATGACACAAGATTAACCTTCGTCTAAACCAGAGAAAAGTGAAAGGTGAAAGAAGAATAGGTAGACAAAGGAGAAAACGAATCGTGGAATGATGGTATCAAGACAAGAAAAATAATGGAGTATAATGGAAGAATGCAGAAATATCGTGTACAAATAATCGTTAGTGGCGCCCCACAGACGCCCAAGGGAACCAATGGATCATACAGGCGGAGAGATAGAGAGAGAGAGGGAGAGAGAGAGCATACACGCACGCTCACACACGCTAACATATATCCTCTTTACGTATGTGTATTGATTTTTCTCTTAATGTTTGCATTCTTAACTTCTGTCCTGAAGCGTATCTTATTACCGCACTTTTTGTTTGTTTTTTGAGAAGACTCAATTTTTTGCCAGAGTTATTTGTTAATCAATAAATGATTCTGTTCGCTTCAATATCAATTGCAAGTTGTTTTCCTTCACAGACCGCCTCTATTCTTTTCACAATTTAACGTGCATTCGTGCTTTTCGATTAGTTTTTACTTGTGTGTAAGTGCACCTGCTCAGGTTACTAGCTGCTTGTCTAGTGTTGATTTTGATCGATTTCTTCATTTATCGATTTGTTTATCTGTTGATTCTTTCAACATTTGTTGTACCACAAAAAGGAACTCGTGGATGTACTGTCCTGTACAGTATATGACTCATGTAGAAGCTGTCCCATACAGTATATGACTCACGTAGAAGCTGTCCCATACAATATATGACTCATGTAGAAGCTGTCTCATACAGTATATAACTCATGTAGAAGCTGTCCCATACAGTATATGACTCATGTAGAAGCTGTCCCATACAGTATAGGACTCATGTAGATGTTGTCCCATACAGTATAGGACTCATGTAGAAGCTGTCCCATACAGTATATGACTCATGCAGAAGCTGTCCCATACAGTATAGGACTCATGTAGAAGCTGACCCATACAGTATGGGATTCATGTAGAAGCTGTCCCATACAGTATATGACTCATGTAGATGTCCCATACAGTATATGACACATGTAGAAGCTGTCTCATACGGTATATGACTCATGTAGAAACTGTCCCATACAGTATATGACTCATGTAGAAGCTGTCCCATACAGTATAGGGCTCATGTAGATGTTGTCCCATACAGTATAGGGCTCATGTAGGTGTTGTCCCATACAGTATAGGGCTCATGTAGATGTTGTCCCATACAGTATATGACTCATGTAGATGTTGTCCCATACAGTATATGACTCATGTAGAAGCTGCACCATACGGTTTATGACTCATGTAGAAGCTGTCCCATACAGTATATAACTCTTGTAGATGTTGTCCCATACAGTATAGGACTCATGTAGATGTCCCACACAGTAAAGGGCTCATGTGGAAGCTGTCCCATACAGTATATGACTCATGTAGATGTCCCATACGGTTTATGACTCATGTAGAAGCTGTCCCATACAGTATATTACTCATGTAGAAGCTGTCCCATACAGTATATGACTCATGTAGAAGTTGTCACATACAGTTTATTACTTATATAGATGCTGTCCCATACGATTTATACTCATGTAGATGCTGTCCCACATATTATGGGCTCGTGTAGATTAGATATAATAAAGAACTGATGTAAATATCTGCACACATATTAAAAGACATATGTGATGTTGACAGAGCACTCCCCAGGCAAGGGTTTTGGCTGGTTGGTTAAACAACAGAGCACAAGATAAGGAAGGAAGTCTCCCGTCTATAATAGACACACATACCTGCTGGCTGAAAGGGCGGAGTATCGACAACGGTCTTGAATTAAGAGCTGGAACAGCCTGGTATCGGGCTCAGGGCACACAGGGACCCAAGGTGTTAAGTGGTTGAACCAATCAGAAGGAGCGGGTAATCTATTGATTGTAGACTGCCAAGCATTCATGACAAACATTAAAAAGAGCAGACTTATAAACACCATTCTACAGAGTAAGTTGAAAATATTATGACCACGTCAAAAGACACAGCGAGCTTGAAAGAACAATAATGGAGGGCATGGTTCTTGGGCGATGAGACCGGTGCAAACTGAAGAAGGTCGTTTTAACAACCAGGGTTATGAATTGAAAGTTGATAAATTTTCGGTACGATTATAAGGCTAGTGTTATCGTTATGTCTGCTGTGATGTAAGGCCTGGTCTAACCAAAGAGAACACCTCTCCTGGACTTTTACTATAGACGTTACAGAGCTGGACAACTGTTGTAGAATTTTTGTTCTATAGTCCGTTCAAAAATTCATAATCACACCTGAATTAGTTTTGCGTGATAACCGTTTGTTATTTTGCTTTCAAATTTTGCATGCAATCTTAGAATATTGATGACATTATAGAAATATTTTTTTCTCTGAGAAATTTGATATAGTTTAAAAGTTTTCTTCTTTAGGCTATATTAAATTCACCCTGTTCGAATTTGACACCATTTTAGGATATATACATTAAACTCGGTGCGGGCGTTCACGTAAAATAGTTTGGCTATTGCAGAAACACTAACTTCAGGAAAATCCCGTGCACAAAACTGAATTGTTATTGAACGACATGACGCACCACGGCCTTGGCATTAATTACCGAAGGGAAGGCGCATCTTTATTAATTTTGTGAAGACTCAGTAGACAATTTGTTGACTTTAAATAGCAACATTTATATCTAAATTACAATGAGTTTGAAATGCAAATTTATAACTATGCAAAAGGTTACTTTTTTACTATATCAGCACTTCCTTAGGGAATCCAAGATTGGGCATTTATATTGTGATATTCATGACCCAGAGAGACGAACGCAACTCACGCTTGGTCTTAATAGATCGTCATTTTCTCGTTGGATTAAACACAATTTTAGAGTGCACTCATGTCAATCAAGGAAGGAAAAGGAAAGTCGACAGCTTTGACATGGATGTCATAAAACGTGAGATATTGAAAATGTTTGCTAATAATGTACTTGTTACTCTCAGGAATTTGAAATTAAAATTGCATGGAGACTGCAATATTGACATTTCTAAAAGTACTCTATGGAAGATTGTGCGAGGAGCCGGCTTCACTTTCAGAAAAACTGTTGGGGGCAGGAATATTATTTGTGAAAAACCACACTTGGTCATTACTCGAAGCAAATACCTGAGACAGATCCGTGAGCGGCGGAGTGAACGGTATGATATTGTATATTTGGACGAATCATAGGTCAACGCACACCACACCTATGCTAAAGAATGGCAGTCAGTAAATGGCAAACTCAAAAGAACAATTCCGAGCAGCAAAGGCCAGCGCATTATATTAACGCATGCTGGAAGCACTGAAAACGGCCTTGTCCATAATGCGGGACTTATTTTCCAATCAAAAAGTACCGACGGTAGGGACTACCATACTGAAATGAATGGAAACATTTTCAGGCACTGGTTGGAGAACGATCTTTTACCAATCCTGGAGAGACCTTCATGCATAGTCATGGATAATGCATCATACCACAATGTCGTATCAGAGGAAGACAAAGTGCCTACTGCATCAAATACAAAAGAGCAAATTAGGACATGGCTTGCGAATAAAAATGTCAAAATTGACGACACATATTTAAAACCCGAATTGTTACAACTTGTGAAGATTACGAATAAGAAAAAGGTGCACCATGTTGACAAAATCTTTGAGAAATACGGCCACACCTCTCTTCGACTCCCTGCATATCATGCGCACCTTAATCCAATCGAACTTGTCTGGGCTCACGTCAAAGGACAAGTTGCAGAACAGAACAGGACGTTTAAAATGTGTGATGTTGAAGTTCTGACACGCGAGTCTCTCTCAAAAATAGACGTTCCGTTCTGGAAGAAGTGTGTTGAACATGTGCTGCGGGTGGAAGATGAGTACTGGAAACGAGATGGATTACTATTTGCCAGTAATGATTATCAACCTCTTGGAATTGTCAGATTCGGAATGATTAAAATTAAGGTGAATTCAATTCCAGCTGCAGTTAGGACGTCCTGGGGTCTAATGGTGACCGATGGACAAAACTAATTGTAACAATTGAATTCATGTTTGCAAATACACATAACGAGCAACACCCACAATTAAGCACTATGTAGATACGCCTCTGACAAGAGTTGCAGTAAACTGGAAAATTTAACACGATTACTGTAAATTCTAAAATTTGAATCAACTTGTGTGATATCGTCATAAAAGATCAAAGGAATTCGCTGATGTGCAAAATCTGTTGTGTTTGTGGAATAAAAAATACCAAAATATTTGCGTCATCAATATTCTAAGATTGCATGCAAAATTTGAAGCCAAAATAACAAGCGGTTATCACGCAAAACTAATTCAGGTGTTATTATGAATTTCTGAACGGACTAAAACCGTTTTTATTTTTATAAAAGATATTTTATCGAATCTCGCCATTTGTCTCTGTTCTGTGCAAGCAGCTCTACTCATTGAGGGAGCCGATTCCTGCTTCTCTTGCCTCTCTCATCAATGTTCTTCTCAGTGTCTCTCTGGGTCTTCCTCTTTTCCTCTTACCTGTTGTTTCCCACATGAGGGCTTGCTTTGCTTGCTATTCGGTTATTATCTCTTCTCATCACATGTCCAACATATGACCATCGTCTTTTCTTTATTACTGAAGATATTAGTGGTTGATTGGCGATTTCTCTAATTTCCTCGTTTGAATTCGTTCCAAGCTATGCCAAGTATTTTCCTTAGACACTTATTTTCAAATGCGTTCAACTTTATTTGTATGTCTCTTGTTGTTTTCCAGCTTTCACACGCATACGTAAGGGTTGATAGTACATTGATTTGAATAGTCTAAGTTTTGTGTTTGTGCTGATGAATTTTGATTTCCACAACTTTACAAGGTTTCTGAAAGACATTGCTGCTTTAGCTATTCTGATTCTAATTTCTTTGCTTGTATCCCCTTCTCGATCAATGTGACTTCCAAGATAGATAAAGTGATCGATCTCTTTCACTGGTTTGTTTTCCAAGTATATTTTGTCGTCTGTTGGAATTAAGCTTTTCATGACTTTAGTCTTTTCATGACTGATCTCAAGCCCAATTTTGCTGGCTATTGATGATAGTTCATTTGTGTTTTCCTGCATCGTTTTTATCTGTCTGCAGATGAGAACTATGTGATCAGCAAATTCGAGGTCCTCCAAAATGGTCTCCTTGTATCCATTCGATGCCTTTATTACTAGTGCAGTATTTCTTCATTATGAAGTGCATAACAACTCCAAATAACAAAGGCGATAAAATACATCCTTGTTTAACCCCAGTTTCTATTGGGAAACATTCGCTCAGTCCTTCCTCTGTTCGAACTGCACATATGTAGCCATTATACATGTCTTTAATAATATTTATGATTTTTTATGGTAAGCCATATTGCTTCAGAATTTTCCACAAAGAATCTCTATGAATACTGTCAAATGCTTTTTTGTCGAATGCAAACCTTAATAAAATGCTGGCTGAAATCGGATGCACTGGGCCACTGGTGCAGAAAACAGTGCAACGTTTTAACGGGTGTTCAATCAGAGTGGATCTGACAGACTCTAATTGTGATGTTCTGCCTGTGGGGGCGATCACACTTAACCTGACAGCTGACTTCATGTGAGAGTCTGGAATCCTACTCTGATTGAGTCCTGATCGCAGAGAGAGGGGGAAATGCTTTTTTGAAGTGGATGAAGTTAAGTAAAAAAAAGATTTTTGCTTTTCAATGTGTTTTCCAATATAAGTTTATAATATAAGGTTATAATTATTAATAGGGGAGACAAAAAACTCGAGTAATTCAGTTTTAGTCAATATAAAGATGATACTACAGATGGTGAGTGTAAATACTGACAGAGAACATTCTGAATTGCACGATTATCAAGAAAGAGTGAAATCCAAGCTATGCTTGGCTTGCGAGTTACAGAAACACTAACGGTTGTAGACAACGCTTTGTCATTACTTATACGAACAGTGCCATTACTTATACGAACATTGCCATTACATATACGAACATTGGCATTACTTATACGAACAGTGCCATTACTTATACCAACATTGCCATTACATATAAGAACATTGCCATTACTTATACGAACATTGCCATTACTTATACGAACATTGCCATTACTTATACCAACATTGACATTACTTATACCAACATTGCCATTACTTATACAACATTGCCATTACTTATACCAACATTGACATTACTTATACCAACATTGCCATAACTTATACCAACATTGCCATTACTTATACCAACATTGCCATTACTTATACCAACATTGCCTTTACTTTTACCGACATTGCCATTACTTATACGAACATTGCCATTACTTATACCAACATTGACATTACTTATACCAACATTGCCATTACTTATACCAACATTGCCATTACGTATACCAACATTGCCATTACTTATACCAACATTGCCATTACTTATACCAACATTGCCATTACTTATACCAACATTGCCTTTACTTATACCGACATTGCCATTACTTATACCAACATTGCCATTACTTATACCAACATTGTCATTACTTATACGAACAACACATTTCAAGTGAAACACTTTTTTTATATTTTAAATATGAATCAACCAACTGTACTATGACAGTTTTAAAGGGAGCTAGACGTGTAATGCAGCACATACAACGCAGTTTTATTACAATTGAACACAATTAAATAGACATATCACTGGACGCTAGTTTGTGAAGTCCACTCATGAAACAGGTGTTGACTCTACTGCAAGCTTCCTCTTATTTTTAGCTTAACTGGACCTGACTAATATAAAAAAATTATAAACTAATATCATCAACAAATTATAAACTAATACCATCAACAAATTATAAACTAATACCATCAACAAATTATAAACTAATATCATCAATAAATTATAAACTAATACCATCAAATTATAAACTAATATCATAAACAAATTATAAACTAATATCATCAATAAATTATAAACTAATATCATCAACAAATTATAAACTAATATCATCAACAAATTATAAACTAATATCATCAACAAATTATAAACTAATACCATCAACAAATTATAAACTAATATCATCAATAAATTAAACTAATATCATCAACACATTATAAACATTTTAATGTTTACTCTAACCAAGACAATTACTGCTTGTTGTAAGACAGTGAGAGGACAAAGACAATAAACGGCTCTGACAATGGTTCAACAGATTAATTCCTTCTTCTAGTCTTTCTTTTATTTTTCGCTTTGTCAGCCATTATGTTTGTTGTATATGTTCAATTTCTTTTGTGTTTCTGTGTTTATTTTCATGTTTGTATGTTTATTTTTTTCTTCACACGTGTTAGGCTACTTACATTTCAGATCATCATTAATAGATGTAAGAGCTTACAGAGGTGCTGATGTTAATAGTGACCACAACCTGTGCATTGGGAAAATAAGATTACAATTTAAAAGCCAACATAAGAGATCAACTACACATAAAATTGATAGTCATAAACTGAAAGATGAAGCCATAAAGGAAAAGTTTAACATAGAGCAAAGTAATTGTTATACAACACTCGGTGAAATAGACTTAGATATCAATGAAATGTGGGACTCACAGAGCAAAATACTAATGACAGCAGCAGAAGCAAGTGCCGGACTGAAGAAAATGGAAAAAAACGAGCTTGGATCTCAGACACCACGTGGAAATACATCAAAGAAAGAAGAGAAGCGAAGAGAGCCATGACTAATGTAAAGACAGATCTTGGAAAGGTCCTGGCAAAAGCAACATACAAAGAATTAGACAACAAAGTGAAAATATCAGCAAGAAGAGATACAAGAGCTTATATAGACAATTTAGCAGAGAAAGCAGAGACAGCTGCAATTACAGGAGACAGCAGACCTCTCTATACTGTACAAAAGATGCTGACAAACACCTATACATCCAGTGGAACGCCAATTATAGACAAATCTGGATTAATGCTAACAACAAGCGCAGACATAAAAGCCCGTTGGGCGGAACACTTCAAAGAAATTCTTAACCATCCACTACCCCAAAGTTAATAGATTTTGAAACTGAAACACAAGCAGTAGAATTAGATGTAAATTTATATGACTTCACCTTGAGCGAAATAGAACCACCTTAAAGCATATGACCAATAACAATGCTGCAAGAGAGGATAAGTTAACAGCTGAGATCCTCAAGGCAATTGAAAGCCATAATTTAATACATCTCCAGAAAATATTCAACATCATTTGGAAAGCAGAGAAGACGCTTCATAAATCGAAAAAAAGAATCATTGTTAAGATTCCAAAAAAGGGCAATCTTAGAGATTGTAACAACTGGAGAGGCGTGACACTTTTGTCAGTTGCCTCAAAGTTATTCTGCAAAATCATCCTAAAAAGAATAACGGATTCAATAGATACAGTAATGCGTGAAGAACAGGCTGGGTTTAGAAAAGGGAGAAGCTGTCTTGACCACATTTTCACTCTACGACTTATATTGGAGGAACAGGGGAAAAATAAAAAAAATGGTATGTAAGAGGCTTTATGTAATAAGTGGACGACACAGACTAAACAACGTTTCGGCCCAATAGGCCTTCATCAGGAACAAACAAAAAACCTTCACATTCTACGCGGTTTCGCCTTATGTCTTTTGGCGTGTGCTGAGACTGCTACGATGGGGACTACAGTTACCTTTCTTTTTTGGGAGATGTGTTAGTAATTCGGATGATTCCACTGGCACGGGCGGTTGAGCAATTATGGATTTTAATTCGTTTGCAGTGATACCGAGGCCTTCTATAACCAATAACCAATAGCCAATAGCAAAACAACACACACAAAACTAATAACGAAACAACCAAAACAAAAACAACCGAAATGTGTTAAAGAAAACAAAATTAACTATCCTGTCAAAACAAAAGGAAATAGCAACCAAGTGCGGCAGTCGTGAACGTAGAGAAACGTGCAAAAATGTGCGCAAATGCACACAGAACCAGAGGAGTTCACACAGGGGTCAGTGTGCAAACACAAAGGAGAAAGAATCGAATAGTAGACTAACAGGGGTTTAAAAGGCGGTAAGAGTGCTTGGTTGCTATTTCCTTTTGTTTTGACAGGATAGCTAATTTTGTTTTCTTTAACACATTTCGATTGTTTTTGCTTTGGTTGTTTCGTTATTAGTTTTGTGTGTGTGTGTTTTTTTGTTTGTTCCTGATGAAGGCCTATTGGGCCGAAACGTTGTTTAGTCTGTGTCGTCCACTTATTACGTAAAGCTTCTTACATACCATTTTTTATTTTTTTTATTTTTCCTCACATTCAGCTTTACTGCAGCTTCGAATTTTTATGCCTTAACCCTTTATTGGAGGAACACAAAGCAAAATCTTTTGTACTTAACTTCATCGACTTCTAAAAAGCATTTGACAGTATTCATCGAGATTTTTTGTGGAAATTTCTGAAGCAATATGGCTTACCATAAAAAAATCATAAATATCATCAAAGGCATGTATAATGGCTACACATGTGCAGTTCGAACAGAGGAATGACTGAGCGAATGTTTCCCAATAGAAACTGGGGTTAATCAGGGATCTATTTTATCACCCTTGTTATTGAAGTTGTTGTAGACTTCATAATGAAGAAATGCTGCACTGGTAATAAAGGCATCGAATGGATACAAGGAGACCATTTGGAGGACCTCGACTTTGCTGATCACATAGTCCTCATCAGCAGCCAGATAAAAACGATGCAGGAAAACACAAATGAACTATCATCAATAGCGAGCCAAATTGGGCTTGAGATCAATCATGAAAAGACTAGTCATGAAAAGTTTAATTCCAACAGACAGCAAAATATACATGAAAAACAAACCAGTGGAAGAGATCGATCACTTTATCTATCTTGGAAGTCACATTGATCAAGAATGGGATACAAGCAAAGAAATTAGAATCAGAATAGCTAAAGCAGTATTGTCTTTCAGAAGCCTTGAAAAGTTGTGGAAATCAAAACTCATCAGCACAAACACAATACTTAGGCTATTCAAATAAAATGTACTATCAACCCTTATGCATGCGTGTGAGAGCTGGAAAACAACAAGAGACATAGAAACAAAGTTGAATGCATTCGAAAATAAATGTTTAATGAAAATACTTGGTATATGTGGAACGAATTCAAAACAAATGAGGAAATTAGAGAAATCGCCAATCAACTACTAATATCTTCAGTAATAAAGAAAAGACGATGGTCATATGTTGGACATGTGATGAGAAGAGATAATAATCGAATAGCAAAGCAAGCCCTCATGTGGGAAACATTAGGTAAGAGAAAAATAGGAAGACCCAGAGAGACACTGAGAAGAACATTGATGAGAGAGGCAAGAACAGCAGGAATCGGCTCCCTCAATGAGTAGAGCTGCTTGCACAGAACAGAGACAGATGGCGAGATTTGATAAAATATCTTTAAAAGAAAACTGCTAGAACAGAAATTCAGATGAAGGAGTATCTTGGTCTACGCCTTTTGGGTCGGCTACGGCTTGAAAGGCCAATAGAGAGAGTTAGGCTACTTGCATGCTTGTCTATTTATTTTTGTGTGTTTTGTTTTATTATCAATTTTATTGTCGTTTATTTATTTATGTGTTGGTTTGTGTGTTTACATCTTTTAAGGCCGTTTATTTTTTTTATTGTATGTTTGTATCCGCCTGAAACATGTTTATTGTCTGTTTATGTTTCAATCGCTTCCTACCTGTTTTTTTTTTGTTTGAATTAATGCTTGTTTATTATTTATTGCCATGACTGTTCGTCTGCAAATGTATGTTTCTGTCTTGTTTGTCTGCTTCTTGTGTGTTTGTCTGCTTCTTCGTGTGTTTGTCTATCATTCTGTTTGACCAGCTATCCATACACTTACTTGTTAAAGAGAACCACATCGGGAACCCAGACATGGGCGTGGCTAATCTTGATCATAGGAATTCCCCCATAATCCATCGGGTCCCAGACTAGTTGGTAGTCATGCCAATACTGGGGACAGCAAGTACACAAACACACGTTACTGTGGCCGCTGGGGTTGTTCAAGGCAGTAAGTAATAACAAGTTGGCTATGAGAAAAGTGTGCCGAGCAGAAGGAATTACAGAGAAGGCATTGTTTGAGGAAGCACATCTGTTCTTGTTTCAATAAAAGTGACGTTTTAGAAATTTTTAGAAATAGGCCTAACATATTTCGGTGAAGATGATGTTGCGGTGGAAGAATTGTTAGGGCGCCCATCAACTGGTCGTGAGGGTGAGGGCTCAATTCTCCAATGTGACGAGTTGTCTTCCCTGACTGTCACAGTTAGAGGTTTAACCAGAGTTTGAAAATGGGTACCAGAGATTTTCTCTAGGAACGAATTGCAGTCTGGCGTGCTACCGACCATATCATTCATATAAATGGTCATTGACAAGATATGGGGACTTATGTGCTTACTGTATATGATGTTCCATATAAACGCCACTTGGTGCAATCTTCAACTTTTACCTTTTGATGACGATAAAATGATGCCATGGTGGTGGTTCCATATCGTGACAGCACGCATTAACGTCACTTGTGCGTTGATATATCAGTTGATAAATAAACGTGACTTGTGCATTGATATTTCAGTTGATAAATAAACATGAATTGATATTTCAGTTGATAAATAAACGTGATTTGTGTGTTGATATTTCAGTTGATAAATAAACATGATTGATATTTCAGTTGGTAAATAAACGTGACTTGTGTGTTGATATTTCAGTTGATAAATAAACGTGACTTGTGTGTTGATATTTCAGTTGATAAATAAATATGAGTTGATATTTCAGTTGATAAATAAACGTGACTTGTGTGTTGATATTTCAGTTGATAATAAAACGTGACTTGTGTGTTGATATTTCAGTTGATAATAAAACATCTCAACAACAGACTGACTCTGACACTTTCTGCATGTTCATGTCTAGAGCACTCACGTCATTAAAGTTGAACAGATAACACCTTCTGGTTTATCATTATGTAGCAAAGAAATAAACAGCGAGCTAAAATAGCAGCAACAAACAGTTGGGCCTTATGTGTTTATACAAGAAATAATAACAATTATCATCATCATGTGCCATATCGGTTGCCGTGGGCGATTATGTTCTTCCACAGTCTTCTATCCACAGTGTATCGTATCAATTCTGTTGACTGTTGTCCATGCCATGATATCAAGCTATTCAGTATCTTCTCTCTTTGACGTCCGCGATCTCTCTTTCCCCGTATTTTACCAGTTGTAACCAAATATTCCAACTTTCATTTTCTCGTGATGTGCCAGACAAAATGTCGATTGTTACTTTCTGATGTTTTTTTTAGGAGCTCCCTTTTTGTGTTGACCTCTTTGAGAATGTCTTTGTTGGTTTTTTTTTTAGTTGCCCAGGCTAACTCTCAACATTCTTCTGAGAAACCCCATCTCTGTGGCCTCTAATCTTTTCATTTGTTTGTCTGTTGTCCATGTCGCATTTTCATAGGTCAGAATTGACTCTGTGTACCACCGATGAACTCTCACTTCTACAATATCAATGATAAGAGACAAATATAGATGTCGATAAGAACTAATTGAGAAGTGGTTGTGTGAAGAGATGATGATGCCAATAAGAACTAATTGAGAAGTGGTTGTGTGAAGAGATGATGATGCCAATAAGAATTAATTGAGAAGTGGTTGTGTGAAGAGATGATGATAACAATAAGAACTAATTGAGAAGTGGTTGTGTGAAGAGATGATGATGCCAATAATAACTAATTGAGAAGTGGTTGTGTGAAGAGATGATGATGACAATAAGAACTAATTGAGAAGTGGTTGTGTGAAGAGATAATGATGCCAATAATAACTAATTGAGAAGTGGTTGTGTGAAGAGATAATGATGCCAATAAGAACTAATTGAGAAGTGGTTGTGTGAAGAGATGATGATAACAATAATAACTAATTGAGAAGTGGTTTGTGTGAAGAGATGATGATGCCAATAAGAACTAATTGAGAAGTGGTTGTGTGAAGAGATAATGATGCCAATAAGAACTAATTGAGAAGTGGTGTGTGAAGAGATGATGATGCCAATAAGAACTAATTGATAAGTGGTTGTGTGAAGAGATGATGATGCCAATAAGAACTAATTGAGAAGTGGTTGTGTGAAGAGATGATGATGCCAATAAGAACTAATTGAGAAGTGGTTGTGTGAAGAGATGATGATGCCAATAAGAACTAATTGAGAAGTGGTTGTGTGAAGAGATGATGATGACAATAAGAACTAATTGAGAAGTGGTTGTGTGAAGAGATGATGATGACAATAAGAACTAATTGAGAAGTGGTTGTGTGAAGAGATGATGATGACAATAAGAACTAATTGAGAAGTGGTTGTGTGAAGAGATGATGATGACAATAAAAAGAAAGTAATTATTTGACTAATTACACAGTCGATGAGTACAAAAAAAATAAACGAAAATTAAAATTTTTGCAAATATAACTCATTATCATCATGTATTTTGTCTGCTAGGGTAGGCGATCATGACCAGCATTCTATCACCGCCATTGCTGATTTAATGTTTTGTTGACATTTAGTCCGACTCTTCTCTTAAACTGCCTCACGAAAAAAAAAATCTGTATCCCTCTTCTCTTCTGTCCTCAGGTTTTCCTGATATCACAACATATAAATCATGCTTCAATCTCAACATATGACCAGATTGTTATTTTAAACCCTCCCCCCCCAAAAAAAAAAAAAATAAATAAATAAATAAAATGTACACGTACACAAGACAAATGCAAACAACATGAGAAAGGAGTGAACATTAACGCTCTAAAACATCAACATTACCCATCCGTCCGTGCATCCAAGTTTCTGTTGAGGTATGCACACCACTTGATCCACAAGGGAGATAATTAGAATAAACACTTACAAGGGAGATAATTAGAATACACACTTACAAGGGAGATAATTAGAATAAACATATACAAGGGAGATAAGAGTCATAAACATAAACGAGGCGCAAGTAGAAGACTTCATACTTGAAGAATTAAATCATTGTAAACAAAGTGGAAGAAGAAACTGTGAGTGTTGTAAACACAGAGCAAGAACATTGAACAATTGTTGGGCAGAACCACTGCTGGTGGAGACAATTGTTGTACGTCCATTCCAAACAAAAACTACACATTTCTGTGAAATTTTGTCACTTTTGTTCAAGATACGGGGCGACACAGTTCACTTTTTCTATAGACAGCGCCTCGGTAGCGATGCGGTTAGTTCGCTTGTCTATTTCTCTGATGGGCGATACTAAAAAAAAGGAAGAAAAAAAGTGGTATGGTGACAGCTTTACGTGATAGACCACGTATATCTGTCACCATACCACTTTTTTTCTTCCTTTTTTTTAGTATCGCCATTATCATCAGCTTTACAGCAGCTTCGCATCTCTACGCATCTTGGTACATCTTGATACCTTTACCCCTTCTCTGATGGGTTAGGTTCAGTTCCTAAATTGGGAGAGCCTTATTCTGAACTACAATGCATCGTGATTCACCCAAAGTGTGAGATTTTTTTTCGACAAAAATAAGGCGGCCTGACGTGATCTGACCATATATCACTCTTATATGTTCTAAAGGCGCGAATGATATGGCACTTACATCACATTATCCATTTATACTTCACAAGACGTGGCGCGTAAAGAAAAAATTATAAAATAATAAATTAGGATAACAATAATGCGATTTTACGGTGGGTGACATCATGGGCTAAATTTGTTGTGTAAAATAAAGAGAGTAGAACAAGGGGGTTCTAAGATGTACAACCGAGAGGCTATAAGCCACTGGGTACAATTTGTGTGTGTTACAGTCGTGTGTACAAGCATTGACTCTTTGTCATTCCTTATATGTCTTAACACGGCGACTCACAAGCTTTTCCCAGCCACGTTACCGTGTTTTATAGAGGCAGGGCGACCTACGATCTCGACACACACAAAAATATACTTTTAATAGGGTAAATGAAAATAGTAAATGAGTGGATATCAAAGTTGATGGAAGAGATCTGGAGACAGTTCAGAACTACAACTATCTGTGACATACTATAACCAGTGATAGAAAATGTAAAACTGAAATAAACAAAAGAATTGGTTTAGCAAAAAGCAAGTTTAATGACATGAAACATATACTCATAACACTCTAACATCAAAGCCAATAACACCAGGTCTAAAATAAAAAAAAAAAACAAAATTTATATCTTCTCAACATTCTTGTATGGTGCAGAATATTTACATTTGACAAGAAAACAAAACAGAAAATTGAAGCCTTTGAAATGTGGATTTATAGAAAATATTAAGAAATGGATGAAAAGGAAAGAAAACAAACGATCAGGTCTTAAAACAACTAAAAATGAAAAGAGAATTACTAAATACAATTCAAAGAAGACAAATTATATATTTTTTTTTTGGGGGGGGGGGGGCATGTTAAAAGACACAACAGCCGATTAATTTTAATATTGGAAGGGAAAAATTCAAGGTAAAATAAACAGAAGCAGACCAATACTACCATGGACGAGTAACATGGACAAGTCAGTCTATGACAACCTACATCATCAAAGCAAGAGACAGATCGGAATGGCGTTCCATGGTAGACAACCATCGTTGCGGAGACAGTAGTAGTGAAGAAAAGGAATTTGAGCATAGCTTTTAACATTTTAGCTTCGTGCATTTCCCTATATGAGAGTCATGTTTGCACCTTACATGCATCGTTTATCGCACGATGCAATCTTTATGACCTGACCTCGCTCATCGCGGGTGACCAGTGGCCGGGTGACCGCTTATCTCGTGGGGGATTATCTCGAGTGGGTGAGCGGGGCTTATCTCAAGTGGGTGAGCGGGGGTGTCTGTCGCTCGCTGGCTATGGCCACCAGTGGTTCCAAAACTTGTGTGTCAGCGGTTCTAAGACAGAGCTGGAGAGGGAGCGAGCGAGAGAGCGATGGAGAGGGAGAGATATAGCGAGAGATAGAGACAGCGATGGCTAGAGATAGCGAGAGCGAAAGAGACAGAGATGGAAAGGGAGAGAGAGAGAGAGAGAGCAAACGAAAGAGACAGAGCTGGAGAGGGAACGCGAGAGAGTGAGAGAGCAGCGATGGAGAGGGAGAGATATAGCGAGAGAAAGAGACAGTGCTAGAGAGAGAGAGAGAGAGAGATAGCGAAAGAAAAAGCGACAGAGATGGAGAGGGCGAGAGAGAGAGATAGCGAAAGAGACAGAGATGGAAAGGGCGAGCGAGAGAGAACGAGTGAGAGAGAGAAAACGAGTGAGCGTGAAAAGATAGTGATGGCGAGTGAGAGATAGCAAGCGAGATAGCGAGAGCGAAAGAGACAGAGATAGAGAGGGCGAGAGCGAGAGACCGAAAAAGACAGAGGTGGAGAGGGAGCGGAGAGAGAGAGAGAGCGATCGAGAGGGGGAGATATAGCGAGCGATAGAGACAGCGATGGAGAGAGATAGCGAGAGAGAAAGAGCCAGCGATGGAGAGGGAGAGAGAGATAGGGATGGAGAGAGAGCGAGTGAGAGAGAGAGAGGGAGAGAGATAGTGAGAGTCTTTGTGTGGTCTGATGATGCTGGTGAGGGTGGCACCTGATGCTGATGATGCCGTTGAGGGTGGCACTTGCTGATGATGTAGCACTAAAAATGTAGACACTAATAATCGGCTTGAAACTTTGTGTGGGATGAGGATGCTGATGCTGATAGGACATGAAGGGTACATGTTGATGATGCTGTTGAGGGTGGCACATGATGATGATATATCACTAAAAATCGCTATAATCACACCTGGTATATGATGTTAGCGATACTACAATAACACACCCTGTGCCGACCAACCTCGTCGCACGCGAGATAGTCGTATTTACCTTAACAATACCCCTTCAACGTCATTGCTTTGTCAGCATTTTTTTACATGTCGCCTCTTGTTGCCTAATACCCATCTCACACATGATGCTAACGATACTAATAATACACACTCGACCAATAAAGGCACCCCCTTTCCCCCCCCTTTCCCCCTATCCTGGCACATGATGATGATACTAACACTCGACCAATAAAGGCACCCTTTCCCCACCCCTATCCTGGCACATGATGATGATACTAACACTCGACCAATAAAGGCACCCTTTCCCCACCCCTATCCTGGCACATGCTGATGATACTAATAACACAATTTGACCAATAAAGGCACCCCCACCCGCACCCGAGATAACCGGCGTGAGCGCGCAAGTTTTAGAACCGCTGACACACAAGTTTTAGAACCACTGGTGTCCATAGCCAAGATAGCTGTCGAGCACCAACAAAAGCGTCACGAGTCACCTGTCTCATTCAGCCTCTAATTCTGTGGTTGTCTGTAGCATAGTGGTAAGTATCTGGCCTGGCACGCCGTAGACCCCGTGTTCGAAATCCGGTGGGAGACTTTTTTTTAATAACTCTGAATTTTTAAAATACGGAGCGCCGAGGTCACGCCGACAGACACCCCCGCTCACCCACTTTTAGAACCGCTGACACACAAGTTTTAGAACCACTGGTGGCCATAGCCAGCGAGCGACAGACACCCCCGCTCACCCACTTGAGATAAGCCCCGCTCACCCACTCGAGATAATCCCCCACGAGATAAGCGGTCACCCGGCCACTGGTCACCCGCGATAAGCGAGGTCAGGTCATAAAGATTGCATCGTGCGACAAACGATGCATGTAAGGTGCAAACATGACTCTCATATAGGGACATGCACGAATCAAAAAATGTTAAAAACTATGCTCAAAACCCCTTTCTTCACTACTGACGGTATCATTAATAATGACATGAAAACACGTCTAAATTAGATTTGTCATTGTAATATAGTTTAACATAATGTTTACATTACCACATATTTAATGCGATGATTGAAATTGTAACTCGTTAACACACTTACAAATTCGCGGTTGAGTTTTCATTAACACCAAACTCATGACATTCTCAACATTTATTCTATTCCTTCTTTTGGTTTGCTGTAGTAGAAACGTTAATAATGCACTCTCTCAGAGATATGTAGAAACTGAGGGGAGTAAAACTCAAAACGCAATTATGGAGACGTTTGTATATGACTGACACACAGCACACCAGAACAGCAGTTTGACATCAATTAGGTTGCGTGCCGAGGAATCCTTCCTCACATTCAAGAATACATTTAGTACTTCAGCAGGGATCCTGGCGACACCATGGGACGCATGGAATGGGTTTTGTGCCGACGAACGAAAGACCATGACATGTTTATACAAACAAATCAGGACACGATGACGTGTTTATATGAATTTCACTTTTTAAATTGTTCATTGATCCTTACTGTCTTGCGACCCCACAGCAAACCCTTCGTAGACCCACATAACCCTTAGTAGACCCACAGAAAACCCTTCGTAGACCCACAGAAAACCCTTCGTATACCCACAGAACCCTTCGTACCTTCGTAGACCCACAGAACACCCTTCGTGACCCCATAGAAAATTTTTCGTTCCTTCGTGACCCCACATAAAACCTTTCGAGACCCCATAGAAAACCCTTCGTGACCCCACATAAAACCTTTCGAGACCTCATATAAAACCCTTCGTGACCCCACATAAAACCTTTCGAGACCCCATAGAAAACTCTTCGTGACCCCACAGAAAACCCTTTGTTAATCCATAGAAAACCCTTCTTGAACACATATCGGGTCGCGACCCATGCGTTAAGAACCACTGCCTTAATCTACAGACAAACTGTTAGCTCCCATAGGTGTGAGCAAAATGTGGTCTCCGGCGATCACAACAATGACTACACTCAGATTCACTTCTGTTTTATCGTCCGCTTATTCAGTCTCATCAGCAGTCAGATAAAAACGATGCAGGAAAACACAAATGAACTATCATCAATAGCCGGCAAAATTGGGCTTGAGATCAATCATGAAAAGACTAAAGTCATGAAAAGTTTAATTCCAACAGATGACAAAATATACATGGAAAATAAACCAGTGGAAGAGATCGATCACTTTATCTATCTTGGAAGTCACATTGATCGAGAAGGGGATACAAGCAAAGAAATTAGAATTAGAATAGCTAAAGCAGCAATGTCTTTCAGAAGCCTTGAAAAGTTATGGAAATCAAAACTCATCAGCACAAACACAAAACTTAGACTATTCAAATCAAATGTACTATCAACCCGTACATATGCGTGTGAAAGCTGGAAAACAATAAGAGACATAGAAACAAAGTTGAACGCATTCGAAAATAAATGTCTAAGGAAAATACTTGGTATAGCGTGGAACGAATTCAAAACAAACGAAGAAATTAGAGAAATCGCCAATAAACCACTAATATCTTCAGTAATAAAGAAAAGACGATGGTCATATGTTGGACATGTGATGAGAAGAGATAATAACCGAATAGCAAAGCAAGCCCTCATATGGGAAACAACAGGTAAGAGAAAAAGAGGAAGACCCAGGGAGACACTGAGAAGAACATTGATGAGAGAGGCAAGAGCAGCGGGATTCGGCTCCCTCAATGAGATAGAGCCGCTTGCACAGAATAGAGACAGATGGCGAGATTTGATTAAATATCTTTAAAAGAAAACTGTTAGAACAAAAATTCAGATAGGAGAAGGTGTATTTTGGTTAACGACCTATGGGCCGGCTACGGCTCGAAAGGTCAATAGATAGATATTCAGTCTACAATATTGAGGGGATAACTAATTCAGGTAGACATCTGCTCTGGGCTATATCACTTCAATAAAAAGCCATTTCTCTTGGAAACTCATCTACCTGTTAGATAATTTCCGTATAACCCCCCCCCCCCCCCTTTTTCTCTCTCTCCCCCATTCTTTCCGGAAATGCAGAGTAGGCTCCCATCAGCTGGTGTGTCTTAATCGAGAAGATTATCCAAGCTTTTTATTTCGATCAGCCTTCATTACAATCTTGATATATTCTAAGCTAAATCTCGTATTGATGAGCCTGGAATTTGTAAATGCTTTCTTGTAGTTCATTCCCTACCATGATCATCATCATCACCTTCGTTATCATCATCATCATCAAGTACTGGGCCTGCTGGCGTAGGTGATCATGTCTCTCCATAACTTTCGATCACGACAGTTATTTATCATTTCTGTTGTTGACCTTCTGCCAAGCCATTCTATTAAGCTGTCTGGTAATTTTTCTCTTTGCTTCCCTCTATCTCTTCGTACCTCAATTTTCCCAGTTGTTACAATATAATCCAGTTGTTATCTTCTCATGACACGACCAAAAAATGATGATTGTTTCTTTCCTCATATTGGAAATTAACTTTCTTTTTTTGCTTTGGCCTCTTTCAGAACGTTTTCATTACTCTTCTTAGCTGTCCTTGGTATTCTCAACATTCTTCTGTAAAACCACATTTCTACAACCTCCAGTGATTTCCTTGTCTGTTATCCTATTGTCCCTGATTCACATCCATATGTTAAGACTGGCTCTACATACATTTAAGAACTCTTTTCTTGTTTCTATTGTTAAAAATTGATTGCATAGTATCTTCCTCATTTTTTGGAAAGATACTTTTGCCTGAGCCATTCTGCATCTCACCTCTGTTGTACATCTTCCGTCTCAGGTTAACAAAGTTCCCAAATATTTAAATTCATTTACCTGTTTTAATATTGTTCCACGTGTCTTTATTTTGCACTGAGGTGATGTCTTTTTCTTTGTTATTACCATTACCTCTGTCTTTTTGCTATTAAGGCTGAGTCCTTTATTTTTGCTTTCTTTCACTATAATGTCTAACATTTTTTGTAACTCATTTTCACTCTTAGCGATTAAGACTGTATCATCAGCATACCTTAGATTATTTATATTATGACCTCCAATTGTTATTCCAGGCATGTCCCTTATGGATCTTAAAATAATCTCACTATAAATATTAAACAAATCTGATGACAGCACACAACATTGCCTAACACCCTGTTCTATTTGTTGAAACATTCCCAATTGGTTTCCAGTTCTTATGGCTGCTGTTTGTTGCCAGTACATGTTCTTTATTATTCTTAGATCTTTGCTGTCTACGTTTATGCTTTCTAAAACTTTGATTATTTCTTGGTGCTTTACTTTGTCAAATGCTTTGGTATAATTTATGAAACATAGGTATAGATCTGTTTTCACCTCCATGGCTCTTTCTACTAAATATCTTATGATGTATATGGCATTGCTTGTTCCTTTATCTCTAACAAAACCACACTGTTCATCACTAATTTCTGGACTGATCATTGCATTCAATCGAACCAGATTTCTTTTGTAGGGCTATGAATATTGATTTGAGCAGGTCGTCTGGTATATATCCGGTATTGTAGATATCCTTCAATATTTTTGTTATTATTTCTATTCCAAAATCACTCATGGCTTCAATCTCTTCTTTAGTTATATTATCTGGTCCAGGTGCTTCTCCTGCTTTCATATTGCGCAAGACGTCTTCCACTTCTTCTTTGAGTATTTCTGGTCCTTCTCCATTATCCTTAATATCTACTTCTGTTCGTTCATCATTATAAAGATCTTAAATGTATTCTGTCCATCGTTCCCTTATGCTTTCTTGATCAATCAACAGTTCTCATTCCTTTGATTGAAAAAATCCAGTCTTTGATTACCCTTTTCTTCCTGTTAATTCTTCAATTTGTTTGTATATAGTTTTGACATCTCCTT
Source organism: Megaustenia siamemsis (assembly GCA_032433765.1). NCBI lineage: Eukaryota > Metazoa > Mollusca > Gastropoda > Stylommatophora > Ariophantidae > Megaustenia > Megaustenia siamemsis. The sequence continues at coordinate 157,613,144 of JAVIAB010000051.1, read as the reverse complement.
TTTGTTGCATTTCAATCTCTTTGCATCTCTCTTTTAGCCATGCTTCTTTTGCTTCATTGCATTTTACTACAATTTCTTTATTTAATCTCTTATACTCATCTTTATTTTCTTTATTTCTTTTTCTTGTATCCGTTAGCTGCAAAATGTCATATGTCATCCATTTCTTTCTTGAATTTGTCCTCACTGGTGGTATGAACTCTTTTGATGTTTGCTGCATTGATTCTTTTAGCATTTCCCACTGTTCATCAATGCTTTGTATCTTCTCTATTGCATTGACCGGTTCTGAATTGTGATTTTATATTTGTCTTGCAGCTTCTTGTCTGATTTTAGTAAATCTAAATTTAATTTGATCTTAACTGATTCCTTACCAGCGTAACGATTTCCTCATTTTTGTGTTTTTGTATTTTGTCTGTCCACCAAGAGGTTTACCATAAATCTAATTATGGCTGTTTATATTATCAGTTAAAAACAGCTTGTTAAAAATGATATTTATCGTAACCGTGGAGTACTCGAGCTTCCTCAGAGGTCTGGTTTTGACGTTAAGACCTTTAATAGGCTTGCGAGTGGTACGGCGATGGATGGTGGGACGAGGGGAGGACGAGGGGATGAAGAGATGCCGCGGGGTTTGGCAACGACGGGGTAGGTGGGGAATGGTGGATCGATACAGCTCGCTGGCCCAAAATATTTTCATATTAATCGCAATACTTGCTTTAGATATTTAGTCACATTACTTGTTCTTGATATTTAATCACATTACTTGTTCTTGATATTTAATCACATTACTTGTTCTTGATATTTAATCACATTACTTGTTCTTGGTATTTAATCGCATTATTTGTTCTTGATATTTAATCACATTACTTGTTCTTGATATTTAATCACATTATTTGTTCTTGATATTTATTCATATTACTTGTTCTTGATATTTAGTCACATTATTATTTGTTCTTGATATTTAGTCACATTATTTCTTCTTGGTATTTAGTAACAATATTTATTCTTGATATTTAGTCACATTAATTATTCTTGATATTTAGTCACATTACATGTTCTTGATATTTAGTCACATTACGTGTTATTGATATATAGTCACATTACTTGTTCTTGATATTTAGTCACATTACTTGTTCTTGATATTTAGTCACAGTATTTGGTCGTGATATTCAGTCACATTATTTGTTCTTGATATTGTCACAATACGTGTTCTTGTATTTTTAGACACATTATTTGTTCTTGATATTGTCACAATACATGTTCTTGTATTTTTAGACACATTATTTGTTCTTGATATTGTCACAATACATGTTCTTGTATTTTTAGACACATTATTTATTTTTGATATTGTCACAATACATGTTCTTGATATTTAGTCACATTACTTGTTCTTGATATTTAGTCACATTATTTATTCTTGATATTGTCACATTACTTGTTCTTGATATTGTCACAATACATGTTCTTGATATTTAGTCACATTACTTGTTCTTGATATTTAGTCACATTATTTATTCTTGATATTGTCACATTACTTGTTCTTGATATTTAGTCACATTACTTGTTCTTGATATTTAGTCACAGTATTTGGTCGTGATATTTAGTCACATTATTTGCTCTTGATATTGTCACAATACGTGTTCTTTTATTTTTAGACACATTATTTGTTCTTGATATTGTCACAATACATGTTCTTGTATTTTTAGACACATTATTTGTTCTTCATATTTAGTCAAATTACTTGTTCTTGATGTTTTATAATCATCATTATCACGTACCGGGCCTGCTGGCGTAGGTGATCAGGTCTATCCACAACTTTCGATCTCGACAGTTATTTATCGTTTTGTTGTTGACCTTCTGCTAAGCTGTCTGGTATATTTATCTTTGAATTTTATAATAAAACCTTTACCATTTTTGTATCTCTCAACATTTGAAGTCGCAAAGAAGTTCGAAGAATACAGTCCATTTGTCTGAGACTGTGTACATAGCTCTGAGTTTGTAGAGTCTATCTGAAACTGTGTACATAGCTCTGAGTTTGTAGAGTCTATCTGAAACTGAGTACATAGCTCTGAGTTTGTAGAGTCTATCTGTCTGAGACTGTGTACATAGCTCTGAGTTTGTAGAGTCTATCTGAAACTGTGTACATAGCTCTGAGTTTGTAGAGTCTATCTGTCTGAGACTGTGTACATAGCTCTGAGTTTGTAGAGTCTATCTGTCTGAGACTGTGTACATAGCTCTGAGTTTGTAGAGTCTATCTGTCTGAAACTGTGTACATAGCTCTGAGTTTGTAGAGTCTATCTGTCTGAGACTGTGTACATAGCTCTGAGTTTGTAGAGTCTATCTGAAACTGTGTACATAGCTCTGAGTTTGTAGAGTCTATCTGAAACTGAGTACATAGCTCTGAGTTTGTAGAGTCTATCTGTCTGAGACTGTACAAAGCTCTGAGTTTGTAGAGTCTATCTGTCTGAGACTGTGTACATAGCTCTGAGATTGTAATTAATATTACAAGAGATACCCTATGTCACCAGGAAGACTCCGCACACATCACGCAGGAAACAAAACACGAAAGTGTTTGCTTACACACAGACACGTGTCACCACGCCTGGTTTGTTTGTGATCTAACAGCCTATGGGCACCTGACCCTCGACTCAATATCATTTCTTATTGCATTGGCTTTCATATTGTGGGAATCTGTAACACTGTCAATCATCCAGGGCGGGCTAAGTTGAATATTTTGTTTAACGGCAAGCATGTGGTGGGAAGTCACTTTCACTTTTCCTGCTATCTCTATCGCTTTGTCTGTCTACCTATCTGTCTATTCATCAGACCGCCTGCGTAGGTCACTGTGTTCATCCATCCATCCATCCATCCATCCATCCATCCATCCCTCCATCCATCCATCCATCTATCCATTCATACATCCATCCGTCCATCCATCCATCTAATCTGTCTGCATATTTACCTACCTACCTACTTACTTACCTACCTACCAACCTACCTACCTACCTGCCTACCTACCTGTCCATCTGTCTGTCTGTCTATGGTGTGCTTGTTTATCTAACAAAACTATTTAGAGTCCATGGTTTCATATCTGTAAGAATAATCAGTTCATGACATGTGAGCATATCTATCTTGTCGCTGTTCTGCTGCTTCTGCGATCACCATCAAAGTCACAACAAGTTTTACTTCAGACCGTGTCTGCAATCTCCCGCCATCGGGAACGTCAAAAACCAACATAAGAATGAGCAGATGGAGGCCAGAGCACCCAACATGAAGCAGATGGAGGCCAGAGCACCCAACATGAAGCAGATGGAAGGACAGAGCTCCCAACATAAAGCAGATGGAGGACAGAATACCCAACATGGAGCAGATAGAGGCCAGAGCACGCAACATGAAGCAGATGGAAGCCAGAGCAACCAACATGAAGCAGATGGAAGGACAGAGCACCCAACATGAAGCAGATAGAGGCCAGAGCACCCAACATGAAGCAGATGGAAGCCAGAGCAACCAACATGAAGCAGATGGAGGCCAGACCACCCAACATGAAGAAGATAGAGGCCAGAGCACCTAACATGAAGCAGATGGAAGCCAGAGCACCCAACATGAAGCAGATGGAGGCCAGAGCACCCAACATGAAGCAGATGGAGGCCAGAGCACCCAACATGAAGCAGATGGAGGCCAGAGCACCCAACATGAAGCAGAAGGAGGTCAGAGCACCCAACATGAAGCAGATGGAGGCCAGAGCACCCAACATGAAGCTGATGGAGGTCAGAGCACCCAACATGAAGCAGATGGAGGACAGAGCACCTAACATGAAGCAGATGGAGGCCAGAGCATCCAACATGAAGCAGATGGAGGCCAGAGCACCCACCATGATGCAGATGAAGGCCAGAGCACCCAACATGAAGCAGATGGAGGCCAGAGCACCCATCATGAAGCAGACGGAGGCCAGAGCACCCATCATGAAGCAGATGTAGGCCAGAGCACCCAACATGAAGCAGATGGAAGCCAGAGCACCCAACATAAAGCAGATGGATGCCAGAGCACCCAACATGAAGCAGACAGGTACAGGTAACAAGATACATAGAAATGTGAAGCTGCTGTAAAGTTGATGATGATAATAATGACAATTTAAAAAAAAAGGAAAAAGTGGTATGGTAACAACTTTACGTAGGTGAGAACCAAAACAAAAGTAGAACGATGTTTTGGCCAAAAGGCCTTCTGTAGGCAGATTCCTAATATAATTTTGTGTTGCGGTTTATAGTTCTTGCTGAAGGCCTTTTGTCCGACACCTAGTTCTACTTTTATTTTGTTTCTGTCCTACGTGAAGCTGTTACCAAACCACTTTTTCCTTTTTTTTAATAAAAGAGTATTCAGATAAAGAATATAAACTCTGACGGAGATAAGCACAACAAATGTGCGAGCAGATGTAGGCGGTGGTCATCGCTCAACTGTAATGAATATGACGTCACACCACGCCTTAAGGTCTGCGGTGAACCTGGCGTTACTGCCCAATTAGTAAATGACCAATAAAGTAGTAAAGTAAAGTACCCCGTTACGCCAAGTGGCGTATAATGAAATATGGTGTTAGTGACCCTATATTTTACAGACCTTCAGCACATGATTTTTGGGGTAATGTGGTCGGTATTACGCCCGTGCTCGTTTACTTTCCCAGTAAAAAATCCGGTACCCATTTAAGACTGGGTGAACCGGAAGCCGTCGGTTGGGATCGAACCCTACCCCATATCCTTTGTAGTATTGTTCACTAACCACTGAGCAATCGTGGCTCCATAAATGACCAATGGCGTATTTTATAGGTAACGTGGTCAACACCACGCCAGGCTGTCTTCATTTACCAGAAAAGAAAACTTTAGCTATAGTTTTGTGGGAAAAAAACAAACAGCGTGTAGGGTTGGAGGGTGTAGATATCAACACATAAAAATGATAACATATAATGAAGTGAAGAACATGTCAGCAAGAATAGGAGAGACAGAGAGAGAGAGAGAGAGAGAGAGAGAGAGAGAGAGAGAAAGTAGGAAAATGTAATGAAAATCTCACGAGACTAAAAGTATCAAACAGCGAGCAATAATACTAAATCATTGAAGGAATAAAATGGTGAATATAGAGACAGTAAGAAAACATTGTCTGTTGTCCTATTGTCCCTGATTCGCATCCATATGTTAAGACTTGCTCTACATAACATTTAAGAACTCTTCAGTCTATTGTCAAAAATGGATTGCATAGTATCTTCCTCATTTTTGGTAAGCTGCTTTTGCCTGAGTCATTCTGCATCTCACCTCTTTTGTACATCTTCCGATTGAGGTTAACAGAGTTACCAAATATTTAAATTCCTTTACCTGTTTTAATATTGTTCCACATGCCTTTATTTTGCACTGAGGTGATGTCTTTTTCTTTGTTGTTACCATTACTTCTGTCTTTTTGCTATTAAATCACTGGAGTCTGTAGATATGTGGTTTTACAGAAGAATGTTGAGAATACCATGGACAGTTAAGAAGAGTAGTGAAAACGTTCTGAAGGAGGCCAAAGCAAAAAGAGAGCTAATTTCCAATATTAGGAAAAAACAATCATCATTTTTTGGCCATGTAATGAGAAGAAAACAACTGGAATATATTGTAACAACTGGTAAAATTGAGGGACGAAGAGATAGAGGTAAGCAAAGAGATAAAAAAAAAACCAGACAGCTTAAGAGAATGGCTTGGCAGAAGGTCAACAACAGAATTGATAAATAACTGTCGAGATAGAGAAACACGAAAGTGTTTGCTTACACACAGACACGTATCTCCACGCCTGCTATGTTTGTGATCTAACAGCCTATGGGCACCTGACCCTCGACTCAATATCATTTCTTATTGCAATGGCTTTCATATTGTGGGAATCTGTAACACTGTCAATCATCCAGGGCGGGCTAAGTTGAATATTTTATTTAACGGCAAGCATGTGGTGGGAAGTCACTTTCACTTTTCCTGCTCTCTCTCTATCGCTTTGTCTGTCTACCTATCTGTCTATTCATCAGACCGCCTGCGCAGGTCACTGTTTTGGAACAACAACTGGAAAAATTTAGGGATGAAGAGATTGAGGTAAGCAAAGAGAAAAAAAAACCAGACAGTTTAAGAGAATGGCTTGGCAGAAGGTCAACAACAGAAATGATAAATAAATGTCGAGATAGAAAGTTGTGGAGAGACATGATCACTTAGGCCAGCAGGTCCGGTACTTGATGATGATGATGGAGAAAACATTGCAGAATTGTCGACAGTGCAGTCGTAAGAAACAGCCCAATAAAGTAATCAAAATAATGTGCGTGTAAGATAAAAGCATCATCAGAGATAATCGAAGTGCAAAAAAACATGATACAAGGAGAAGACAGAAGATAAACACTCGCTATGTTGCAAACATAACAAGAAGAGTGAAGGGCAGGGCAGTTCACAAAAACACTTGAAAACAAAACCCCGAATGTTACTGAATATTCCTGAAGCAAAATAGATCTTGACACAGACCCTCCAACGAATGAAGAAAATCGATAAAGTTTTCACGAGATTAATGAACAAAAATGTCCTGGTCTGACAGTCCAAATGCAGAACTTTTCTAACCAGATCCATCATTGAGGGCCGCAAATTTGGGACCCGTCTTGTCATAGTTCTCTCGGTAACAGCAACACTGGCATGGAATAATGGAGGGGTCGTCATTTTTTATGTGAAAGCAAACATTAAAGACAGGAAAGTTAAACATTACAGACTGTAAAAGGAAACATTAAAGACAGCAAAAGGAAACATTACAGACAGCAAAAAGAAACATTACAGACAGCAAAAGGAAACATTAAAGACAGCAAAAGGAAACATTAAAGACAGCAAAAGGAAACATTAAAGACAGGAAAAGGAAACATCAAAAACAGCAAAAGGAAACATTAAAGACATCAAAAGGAAACATTAAAGACAGCAAAAGTAAACATCAAAAACAGCAAAAGGAAACATTAAATAAAGTAAAAGGAAACCTTACAGACAGCAACGACACAATTTACAGACAACAAAAGAAAACGTTCTAGCTAAAAAAGGTAAATATTATAGACACATAAGGAAACCTTATAGACAGCAAAAGGAAACCTTATGGACAGCAGTAACTTTAAAGGAATAACTCTCCTCTTTGTGGTTAGCCATGAGCACAACAAGATCACGATACAAAGATTATCAAGAGTAGCAGGCACGAATCTAAGGAATAGACTAGCAGGCTCTGTGAATGAACAGACTGTGAACAGGCCTCATCTTAAATCAATGAAAATAGAACAAAACTTTTAATAGAATCGGCTGGAGACAAATAGTAATAAATGAATATTTTGATGGAGGGGAAACGACCGAGGTGATATATCAGCGAATACTTTAAGGTGAAGAAGTATGTTTACAGCACTTGGTAAAAAATTACAAACAATCAACAATAGAAAACAGCCTTCATTGGGTATAAGAAACACATTAAACACAAATTTCAGAGTAAAAATGCACAACTACACAGATCTACAAAATGGAGGACAAGATAGTGACCAGGATTTTCGTAGAAAAATTAATAGACAATAGGGCCGGTAGGATTTAATTAGATCAAAATAACCAAACAATGAAGAATTGGAAAAATGAAAGTAGGTGTCCCTTATGGCACAAAGAAGTTGGGAAATATAGTAAAAGAAAAAAGGATAGTGGTGGCAGGGGGAAGAAGAGCAAGAGAGGTAACAGAGATAACGCAATGAGGAATAATGATAGGACATAGGAAAGAAAAGGAGAGGAGACCAGAGATTAAAGAAAAGAGTGAAAAGAGTTTAATCCTCTCGGTTGAAGAATTCCAAAGCAGGGTATGAGTCGGTTCTCCAAGGTGAAACTGCTACGGGTATCAGGGGGATAAAAGATGCTGCCAGTAACACGGAAGTCATCAGAGGTATCATGTCCTGACAATCTGAAATGGGAGGAGAAAGGAGTGCCAGAATCATATTTGAGAAGCGTTCACAGATTATATACGTCAAGCGTCGACCTGTTTTGCCAATATATATTCTGAGACAATGTTGGCAGGAGTTGGTGTATATCAGATTTCAGGAAAGGAGGATCTTTACACCTTAGTGAGACATTTCCAACACTCCACAACTTTACCTTCTACAAACTCGGCTATTTTCTATGTTCGATTGTTTGTAATTGTTTTTCAAGTGCTGTAAACATACTTCTTCACCTCAAAGTATTCGCTGATATATCACCTTGTAGTTTCCACTCCATCAAAATACTCATTTATTACTATTTGTCTCCAGCCGATTCTATTACAAGTTTTGTTCTATTTTCATTGATTTCAGATGATGTCTGTTCACAGTCTGTTCATTCACAGAGTCTGCTAATCTATTCCTTAGATTCGTGCATGGTACTCTTGATAATCTTTGTATCGTGATCTTGTTAAGATCATGGCTAACCACAAAGAGGAGAGTTATTCCTTTAAATTTACTGCTGTCCATAAGGTTTCCTTTTTGCTGTCTATAAGATTTCCTTTTGCTGTCTATAAGCTTTCCTTTTTGCTGTCTGTAATGTTTGCTTTTGCTGTCTGTAATGTTTCCTTTTGCTGTCTGTAATGTTTCCTTTTGCTGTCTGTAATGTTTGCTTTCACATAAAAAATGACGACCCCTCCATTATTCCATGCCAGTGTTGCTGTTACCGAGAGAACTATGACAAGGCGGGTCCCAAATTTGCGACCCTCTATGATGGATCTGGTTAGAAAAGATCTGCATTTGGACTGTCAGACCAGGACATTTTTGTTCATTAATCTCGTAAAAACTTTATCGATTTTCTTCATTCGTTGGAGGGTCTGTGTCAAGATCTATTTTGCTTCAGGAATATTCAGCAACATTCGAAGTTTTGTTTTCAAGTGTTTTTGTGAACTGCCCTGCCCTTCACTCTTCTTGTTATGTTTGCAACGTAGCGAGTGCTTATCTTGTGTCTTCTGCTTGTATCATGTTTTTTGCCCTTCGATTATCTCTGATGATGCTTTTATCTTACACACACATTATTTTAATTACTTTATTGGGCTGTTTCTTACGATTGCACTGTCGACAATTCTGCAATGTTTTCTTACTGTCTCTATATTCAGCATTTTATTCCGTCAATGATTTTGCATTGTTGCTCGCTGTTTGATTCTTTTAGTCTCATGAGATTTTCTTTACATTTGCCTACTTTCTATCTCTCTCTCTCTCTCTCTCTCTCTCTCTCTTTCCTGTTCTTGCTGACATGTTCTTCACTTCATTATATGTTATCATTTTTATGTTTTGATATCTACGCCCACCCCCCCCCCCCCCCAAGCTGTTTGTTTTTTTTCCACAAAACTACAGCTGAACGATAGTTTTCTTTTCTGGAGAATAAAGACGGCCTGGCGTGGTGTTGACCACGTTACCTATAAAATATGCCATTGGTCATTTTCCAATTGGGCAGTAACGCCATGTTCACCGCAGACCTTAAGGCGTGGTGTGACGTCATCTTCATTAGAGTTGAGCGATGACCAAGCTGCTAGCACATTTAAAGTGTTTGAGTTGTCCCTGTAGAGGCAATTGCATGCTGGTCTGTGAGTTATCGCTGTAGAGACTATTGTATGCAGGTCTGTGAGTTATCGCTGTAGAGACTATTGTATGCTGATCGGTGAGTTATCTTTGTAGAGACTGTTGCATGCCAGTCGGCGAGGTATCTTTGTACAGACTAGGTCGGTGAATTATCCCAACTCCAGTATCACGCCAGCTTTAACCATCAAACAATTTTTGTTTGCTAACAGAAAGTCGTGCGAGATCCACTAACCATCGTCGAGTTTGCCATCACTACAATCCACAATCTGATATTCTCCAGGCTACAATCAACAAATTAATAATCTCCAGGATCAAATCAAATCAACAACCTGATATTCTCCAGCCTACAATTAACATTATGATATTCTCCAGGATAATATCAATCAACAACCTGATATTCTCCAGGCTAGAATCAATATTATGATATTCTCCAGGCTACACTATGAAACCTGATATTCTCCAGGCTACAATCCACAGCCTAAAATTCTCCCGGCTACAATCAACAGCCTGAGATTCTCCTGTCCACAATCAACAGCCTCATATTCTCCAGGCAACAATAAACAACATGATATTCTCCAAGCTACAATCAACAACCTAACATTCTCGAGGTTACAATCAACAACCTGATATTCTCCAGGTTACAATCAACAACCTGATATTCTCCAGGCTACTATCAACTACCTAACATTCTCGAGGTTACAATCAACAACCTGATATTCTCCAGGTTACAATCAACTACCTAACATTCTCCAGGTTACAATCAACAACCTGATATTCTCCAGGCTACAATCAACAACCTAACATTCTCGAGGTTACAATCAACAACCTGATATTCTCCAAGCTACAATCAACAACCTGATATTCTCCAGGCTACAATCAACAACCTGATATTCTCCAGGCTACAATCAACAACCTGCTATTATCCAGTCTACAATCAACAACCTGCTATTCTGCAGGCTACAATCAACAACCTGACATTCTAGAGGTTACAATCAACAACCTGATATTCTCCAGAGTACAATCAACAACCTGGCATTCTAGAGGTTACAATCAACAACCTGATATTCTCCAGGCTACAATCAACAACCTGATATTCTCCAGACTACAATCAACAACCTGACATTCTAGAGGTTACAATCAACAACCTGATATTCTCCAGGCTACAATAAAAAAATTGATATTCTCCAGGCTACAATCAACAACCTGATATTCTCCAGGCTACAATCAACAACCTGATATTCTCCAGGCTACAATCAACATCCTAATATTCTCCAGGCTACAATCAACAACCTGATATTCTCCAGGCTACAATCAACAACCTGATATTCTCCAGGCTACAATCAACAACCTGATATTCTCCAGGCTACAATCAACAACCTGATATTCTCCAGGCTACAATCAACAACCTGATATTCTCCAGGCTACAATCAACAACGTTTAGGAAATGAATTAGAATGAGATGTGAAGATGACATCAAATAAAAGAACACGTCTTCGTCTGCGTCAGAGACAGGTGGAAGAAAGGAAACATCAATAGTGTCGCAACGATACAGAAGGTCAAGGCATAGACAAACAAAACAACTGAGACTGTTTCACGGACAGATTGTGATCTTTGGCTTCTTGTGTTGACTGTAGGAATCTCATTTGTTGTTTTCGTTGGCATGGGCAATCTTCTTTTGTTCATTCGTTTGCTTTTATTCCACCCGATTACACCATCTGGTCTTACAATGCGAATGTGTCCTCTTATAATTTTATTGGAGTAGATTTTTTATAATTTATTTAGTGTTAAAACTTATGTTTTTCTAGAGCTTATGTTATTTCAAACTTGCTGATATTTTATTTGCATGATAAAAAAAGAATAATGTTCTGTATCCTATTTGAATGATCTACAAATGCATGATATCGTCTCTAACATTTGCTAGTTTTGACTTGAAGTTAATGCTAGTCAGTTATCCGATTTTCCAAAATTACATCCAGACTGACTCAACATCAGACTGAATTACCACTTTTCCTTGCAGCCATCACAAGAACGGGTTGTACCTCTTCCGGAAGTCCATTTAAGTCAAGTAAAGAATGATTGATACGGGATAAGATGACGCACTCTCCTTTCTAATCTAGAAAGAGCGACAACTCTGACCGACGCTGAACGTAAATCTAGTATTCACTTTTTCCACATTTCGCAAGTTGTCGCCAGGTTTCCTGCAAAAATGTATTTCCTTTCACGACCAAATGTATTCAAGTTTTTCTCTCCCTTCTCAACATGGCAGCTTCCGTGGTTGAGTGTCCGGGGCGTTAGCTACAGACCAGGAGATAGGCACATCAAATATCATTCATTTGAAATACTATGGTTAACTATGCGGCGATGCCAAGAGCTGCAGAAAACAAAGAAAATAAACATAAAGTGGTATTGAGTATCTAAACTAACAAAAAGACAAGATATGCTACAACGTTTCGGCAAAAGCCTTCATCAGGTATAACAAGCAACCTAAACACAAAGTTACGAGTTAGAATACACAACTACACAGATATTTAAAAAAAATGGAAGAAAAGATATTGGTCAGAATTTTCGTAGAATCTGCTTTAAAAAAAGTATAACAGACAATAGTGCAGTTAAGATTTAATTAAATCAAAGGAACCAAACAATGAAACATTGGAAACAATGAAAAGTGGTGTCACATTGGGTACAAAGAAAGTGGGAAGAAGAGGAAAATAAAGAGATGATAGGGGTGACAAGGGGGAAGAAGAACAAGACAGGTAATAAGGATAACACAGGGAGGAATAGGGATAGGACACAGGAAAGATATGAAAAGGAGACCAGAGATTAAAGACAAGAGTGAACGGAGTTTAATTCTCTCGGTTGGAGAGTACCAAAGTGGGCTATGAGTCGGTTCTCCAACGTGAAACGGTTACGGGTATCATGGGAACAAAAGATGGTGTCAGTAACACGGAAGTCATCAGAGGAACTAGAGATGGTGCCAGTTACACGGAAGTCATCAGAGGAACTAGAGATGGTGCCAGTTACACGGAAGTCATCAGAGGTATTATGCTTGGCAATCTGAAGTTGGAGGAGACATGAGCGAAAGAATCATATTTGATGTTATTAAGTGTTCACATATTCTGTTCTTCAAGCACTGACCTTTTTGGATAATATATATATATTTTGACAACGTTGGTAGAAGATGGCGTATATCAGATTCATGGAAATGCACGTAAAGCTTTCCTGGATATCATAAGGGACATTCGGGAACAATACTCTGTGAGACTGTAGTCCGAAAGGGCATGTAACTGCATGATCTACTGCAGCGAGTTATACCAGGCAGGCTCTGGACAGGGTTGCGGAGGCGGCTCCTTACCAAATTGTCCCGATGGTTCCTATCATGTTTTTTAACCACAAATGCTGGGTCGGAGAATAGAAGGCGAGTAGTAGGATCAGAGTGGAGAATAGGTAGGTGTCGTTTCGGTATCCGGAGTGCAGCCAGATTGTGAGGGTGATGGGCAAGAGAGAAAACAGTTATGTTAGAAGAAGGGCGGGCAGTGGGGGTGGGAGAAGGGTGAGGGTAATAGGGAGGACTTTTTATCGAGCAGATTGCTGGACAGATTCAGGGTAAAGATGGCGACGACAAAATTCCAACATAAGTTAGGTCTGATGGAGAAAGTCGTCGTCTTGGTCACAGAGACGTTGGGGAAAAGATAAAGAATCACGACATGTGCGATGGTGGGAAGAGGAGTAGAGGAGGTTGGAGTGGGCATCAGTCGGTTTGTAAAATACCGAGGTAAGTAAGCTAGGGCCCCTCTTGGTTTTCTAGGTAGCCCATGAATAGGCTGGATTATCTGGGATCCATCTTGGTGATCATAGCCGCCCCTCTAGTCTGACTGAAGAATCGACAGTCGAATTCAAATGAGTTGAGGGTTAAGACTAGTTCAGCCATCCATATGGACAAAGGGAGAGGAAGGAGGGGACGGGGGGGGGGGGGACGAGGGTTGGTTCCTACATTCCAGGAAGAACTGGAGAGCACGGATGACATATATGAGGTTTATATGTGTATAGAGAATACATAAATAACAAAATGGTGTTAGGTTTCTCCAGGGCAAGGAAAAAATACGGAGAATAAATTGTGGGCGTGGTTAGTATCCTTAAGAATATAGGGAAGGTCCTGGACATTAGAAGACGATGTCCAAGTTGTCCGAGATGTGAACGTTAGGACAAGTACAGGCAGAGACAAGGGGTCTTCTAGGGTTGTAAAATGTGTGGATCTTAGGTAGCATATTGAAGGAGGGCTTACCCAAGGCTGAGTCAGGAATAATAATGTTATTGGCACTAGAATGGAGAGCTTTTGATCAAATAAAAGATGGTGGACTTGACCTTTTTATTGTTTCCTTGACATTGGTGTCAGTAGGGAAAGGTTTGTAGAAGGTAAAGTTGTGGATGACTGAACTAGTCTTAACCCTCAACTCATTTGAATTCGACTGTCGATTCTTCAGTCAGACTAGAGGGGCGGCTATGGTCACCTAGAGGGGTCCTAGTATGCCTGCCTATTCATGCGCTACTTAGAACAACAAGATGGGTCCTAGCTAAGTCTGCCTATTCATGGGCTACCTAGAAAACCAAGAGGGGTCCTAGTCATGCCTACTATTCATGGGCTACCTAGAAAACCAAGAGGGGTCCTAGTCATGCCTACCTATTCATGGGCTACCTAGAAAACCAAGAGGGGCCCTAGTCATGCCTGCCTATTCATGGGCTACCTAGAAAACCAAGGTGGGTCCTAGTCATGCCTGCCTACTCATGGGCTACCTAGAAAACCAAGAGGAGTCCTAGTCATGCCTGCCTATTCATGGGCTACCTAGAACACCAAGAGGGGCCCTAGCCATGCCTGCCTACTCATGGGCTACCTAGAAACCAAGAGGGGTCCAATGGGCTACCTAGAAAACCAAGAGGGGTCCTAGTCATGCCTGCCTATTCATGGGCTACCTAGAAAACCAAGAGGGGCCCTAGCTTACTTATCTCGGTATTTTACAAACCGACTGATGCCCACTCCAACCTCCTCTACTCCTCTTCCCACCATCGCACATGTCGTGATTCTTTATCTTTTCCCCAACTCCTACGCCTCAGGCGTCTCTGTGACCAAGACGACGACTTTCTCCATCAGACCTAACTTATGTTGGAATTTTGTCGTCGCCATCTTTACCCTGAATCTGTCCAGCAATCTGCTCGATAAAAAGTCCTCCCTATTACCCTCACCCTACCTCCTACCCCACCACCCGCCCTTCTTCTAACATAACTGTTTCTCTCTTGCCCATCACCCTCACAATCTGGCTGCACTCCGGATACCGAAACGACACCTACCTATTCTCCACTCTGATCCTACTACTCGCCTTCTATTCTCCGACCCAGCATTTGTGGTTAAAAAACATGATAGGAACCATCGGGACAAATTGGTAAGGAGCCGCCTCCGCAACCCTGACCAGAGCCTGCCTGTACAACTCGCTGCGTAGATCATGCAGTTACATGCCCTTTCGGACTACAGTCTCACAGAGTATTGTCCCAAATGTCCCTTATGATATCCAGGAAAGCTTTACGCGCATTTCCATGAATCTGATATACGCCATCTTCTACCATCGTTGTCTCATATATATATATATTATCCAAAAAGTTCAACGCTTGGGGAACAGAATATGTGAACACTTATATAACATCAAATATGATTCTTTCGCTCATGTCTCCTCCAACTTCAGATTGCCAAGCATAATACCTCTGATGACTTCCGTGTTACTGGCACCATCTCTAGTTCCTCTGATGACTTCCGTGTTACTGGCACCATCTCTTGTTCCTCTGATGACTTCCGTGTTACTGGCACCATCTCTTGTTCCTCTGATGACTTCCGTGTTACTGGCACCATCTTTTGTTCCTCTGATGACTTCCGTGTTACTGGCACCATCTCTTGTTCCTCTGATGACTTCCGTGTTACTGGCACCATCTTTGTTCCTCTGATGACTTCCATGTTACTGGCACCATCTCTTGTTCCTCTGATGACTTCCATGTTACTGACACCATCTCTTGTTCCTCTGATGACTTCCATGTTACTGACACCATCTTTGTTCCTCTGATGACTTCCGTGTTACTGACACCATCTCTTGTTCCTCTGATACCCGTAACCGTTTCACGTTGGAGAACCGACTCATAGCCCACTTTGGTACTCTCCAACCGAGAGAATTAAACTCCGTTCACTCTTGTCTTTAATCTCTGGTCTCCTTTTCATATCTTTCCTGTGTCCTATCCCTATCCCTCCCTGTGTTATCCTTATTACCTGTCTTGTTCTTCTTCCCCCTTGTCACCCCTATCATCTCTTTATTTTCCTCTTCTTCCCACTTTCTTTGTACCCAATGTGACACCACTTTTCATCGTTTCCAATGTTTCATTGTTTGGCTCCTTTGATTTAATTAAATCTTAACTGCACTTTGTCTGTTATATTTTTTTAAAGCAGATTCTACGAAAATCCTGGCCAATATCTTTTCTTCCATTTTTTTTTTATCTGTGTAGTTGTGTATTCTAACTCGTCACTTTGTGTTTAGTTTATTTGTTATACCTGATGAAGGCTTTTGCCGAAACTTTGTAGCATGTCTTGTCTTTTTGTTAGTTTAGCTACTCAATACCATTTATATTTATTTTCTTTGTTTTCTGCAGCTCTTCATCGTCGCATAGTAACCATAGTATTTCAAATGAATGATATTTGATGTGCCTATCTCCTGGTCTGTAGCGAACGCCCCGGACACTCAACCACGGAAGCTGCCATGTTGAGAAGGGAGAGAAAAACTTGAATACTTTGGTCGAGAAAGGAAATACATTTTTGCAGGAAACCTGGCGACAACTTGCGAAATGTGGAAAAAGTGAATACTAGATTTACGTTCAGCGTCGGTCAGAGTTGTCGCTCTTTCAAGATTAGAAAGGAGAGTGCGTCATCTTATCCCGTATCAATCATTCTTTACTTGACTTAAATGGACTTCCGGAAGAGGTACAACCCGTTCTTGTGATGGCTGCAAGGAAAAGTGGTAATTCAGTCTGATGTTGAGTCAGTCTGGATGTAATTTTTGAAAATCGGATAACTGACTAGCATTAACTTCAAGGCAAAACTAGCAAATGTCAGAGACGATATCATGCATTTGTAGATCATTCAAATAGGATACAGAACATTATTCTTTTTTATCATGCAAATAAAATATCAGCAAGTTTGAAACAACATAAGCTCTAGCAAAACATAAGTTTTAACACTAAATAAATTATAAAAAATCTACTCCAATAGAATTATAAGAGGACACATTCGCATTGTAAGACCAGATGGTGTAATCGGGTGAAATAAAAGGAAACGAATGAACAAAAGAAGATTGCCCATGCCAACGAAAACAACAAATGAGATTCCTACAGTCAACACAAGAAGCCAAAGATCACAATCTGTCCGTGAAACAGTCTCAGTTGTTTTGTTTGTCTATGCCTTGACCTTCTGTATCGTTGCGACACTATTGATGTTTCCTTTCTTCACCTGTCTCTGACGCAGACGAAGACGTGTTCTTTTATTTGATGTTATCTTCACATCTCATTCTAAATCATTTCCTAAACGTTGATTGTAGCCTGGAGAATGTCAGGTTGTTGAATGTATCTGAAGAATATCAGGTTGTTGATTGTAGCCTGGAGAATATCAGGTTGTTGAATGTAATCTGAAGAATATCAGGTTGTTGATTGTAGCCTGGAGAATATCAGGTTGTTGATTGTAGCCTGGAGAATATCAGGTTGTTGATTGTAGCCTGGAGAATATCAGGTTGTTGATTGTAGCCTGGAGAATGTCAGGTTGTTGATTGTAGCCTGGAGAAAAGCAGGTTGTTGATTATAGCCTGGAGAATGTCAGGTTGTTGATTGTAGCCTGGAGAATATCAGGTTGTTTATTATAGCCTGGATAATATCAGGTTGTTGATTGTAGCCTGGAGAATATCAGGTTGTTGATAGTAGCCTGGAGAATGTCAGGTTGTTGATTGTAGCCTGGAGAAAAGCAGGTTGTTGACTGCAGCCTTGAGAATATCAGGTTGTTAATTATAGCCTGGAGAATATTAGATTGTTGTAACCTCGAGAATATCAGGTTGTTGATTGTAGCCTGGAGAATATCAGGTTGTTGATTGTAGCCTGGAGAATATCAGGTTGTTGATAGTAGCCTGGAGAATATCATATTGTAGCCTGGAGAATGTCAGGTTGTTGATTGTAGCCTGGAGAATGTCAGGTTGTTGATTGTAGCCTGGAGAAAAGCAGGTTGTTGATTGTAGCCTGGAGAATGTCAGGTTGTTGATTGTCCTGGAGAATATCAGGTTGTTTATTATAGCCTGGAGAATATCAGGTTGTTGATTGTAGCCTGGAGAATATCAAGTTGTTGATAGTAGCCTGGAGAATGTCAGGTTGTTGATTGTAGCCTGGAGAAAAGCAGGTTGTTGACTGCAGCCTTGAGAATATCAGGTTGTTAATTATAGCCTGGAGAATATTATGTTGTTGTAACCTCGAGAATATCAGGTTTTTGATTGTAGCCTGGAGAATATCAGATTGTTGATTGTAGCCTGGAGAATATCAGATTGTTGATTGTAGTGATGGAAAACTCGACGATGGTTAGTGGATCTCGCACGACTTTCTGTTAGCAAACAAAAATTGTTTGATGGTTGAAACTGGCGTGATACTGGAGTTGGGATAACTCACCGACTTAGTCTGTGCAAAGAAACCTCACCGACTGGCATACAATTGTCCCTACAATGATAACTCACCGACCTAGTCTGTGCAAAGAAACCTCACCGAGCAGTATGTAATGAGATACACTAAAGGTTCAGAAAAAAAAGAAAGAAAAGAGCTTTTGTGAGAATAATGTAGTGAGATGAACACAGAGTGAGTGAGACTTGGCCACGTTCCAACGTCTGTCAACGGTTTTCGCAAGACAGCTACATTTTCATACCACTCACACCAGTCTTGTCAACGGTTTCGTTTGTTAGTCGAGATGTGACCAAGGACACACATTTTTTCATTAAAATGTTGTTGGTCAAGTTGTCCGTGACGTCTAGATGTTCACTCTGTTGGTACTGCGGCCATGGTGGCTGGGCTGGCTGGAAGCGCGCCCCCTACTGACCGGAAGGGTTTAGTACACATTGAAAACGAAGCGATTTTTGTTTGAGACCATCACGGGTTCGTGGCTCACCAAACCGTTGGAAATTGGAACTGTATACTTTCCTCTGCTAAAGTATGGCGGTTTGGCGTAATGCTGACCATATCACTAATATAATGGAAATAACTAACGCTATAATCAATTTAGTCACGGATGTTGATTAGCGGATTCGCGATGCCTCAAAAAAAAATATGTATCTTTGGGTACGATAAAAGAAGCAAAAGGAAAGAAAGAAAGTGTTTCTCCTTGGAGAGTTAAATTAAAAATTACAATCGAATAAAATCTCATTTCAGAACGAGACTGAAATGTTGAAATGACGACACCACAGTGTGGAGAAAGAACAGAGGCCAGGGAACATCTAGAGATCACAGAAATGACATCAGACTCAACTGGAAATTTGCCAGGGATGGGCTCATCACATTTTGTCATAAATTAAAGAAAAAGTCGCTGCGTGTTTTCCATGAATAATTTCCTGTTCACGATTCAAGTTACAAAAATGATGAGAGAGATGTTTGAGTTGGCAGAAGCGCTTTTGTAGCACACTGGCAGCACCTTGGCTTGGCGGTCAAGTGGACGTGGGTTCCATAGCTTTCCAATCATCCAGCTGAAACAGGGGAAGTTGGGTGCCTGGCTCAGTGAGTTAGGGAATGTATATAACAAAAGAGAGGGTGAGCACTGGCCTTTTCACCTTCAAGTGTTGTGGTCTAGTGCAGTAAAGTACAAGTAAAATACATCATCAACCAACAACAACATTGGTTGTGTTGGATGTAATGTGTTGGATAAAGTGTTTGGTTGTGTTGGATGAAGTGTTTGGTTGTGTTGGATGAAGTTTTTGGTTGTATTGGATAAAGTGTTTGGTTGTGTTGGATGAAGTGTTTGGTTGTATTGGACAAAGTGTTTGGTTGTATTGGATAAAGTGTTTGGTTGTGTTGGATAAGTGTTTGGTTGTATTGGATAAAGTGTTTGGTTGTGTTGGATGAAGTGTTTGGTTGTATTGGATAAAGTGTTTGGTTGTGTTGGATGAAGTGTTTGGTTGTATTGGATAAAATGTTTGGTTGTGTTGGATAAGTGTTTGGTTGTGTTGGATGAAGTTTTTGGTTGTATTGGATAAAGTGTTTGGTTGTGTTGGATGACGTGTTTGGTTGTATTGGATAAAGTGTTTGGTTGTATTGGATATAGTGTTTGGTTGTGTTGGATAAAGTTTTTGGTTGTATTGGATGAAGTGTTTGGTTGTGTTGGATGAAGTGTTTGGTTGTATTGGATAAAGTGTTTGGTTGTGTTGGATGAAGTGTTTGGTTGTATTGGATAAAGTGTTTGGTTGTGTTGGATAAGTGTTTGGTTGTATTGGATAAAGTGTTTGGTTGTATTTGATGAAGTGTTTGGTTGTGTTGGATAAAGTGTTTGGTTGTATTGGATAAAGTGTTTGGTTGTGTTGGATGAAGTGTTTGGTTGTATTGGATAAAGTGTTTGGTTGTATTGGATAAAGTGTTTGGTTGTATTGGATAAAGTGTTTGGTAGTGTTGGATGAAGTGTTTGGTTGTATTGGATAAAGTGATTGGTTGTATTGGATAAAGTGTTTGGTTGTTTTGGATGAAGTGGTTGGTTGTGTTGGATGAAGTGTGTGGATGTGTTGGATGAAGTGTGTGGATGTGTTGGATGAAGTGTGTGGATGTGTTGGATGAAGTGTGTGGATGTGTTGGATGAAGTGTGTGGTTCCGAGAAAATTTCACATGATACCCTCTCTCATTCTGCCTCATGATAATAGTGTTTTTACCCCCCCCCTCCTCTCCCCAACCCCCAATCTCATCTTACATTCTGTGCGATCTCCCTTCCTTCCTGAGCCAAGGCTCATGTCCGACGCTGACGTCAGAGTGCCGGCAGGAACCAACACTTCTACGTTTATTTTCTTGTCACTGACACTTCTATGACTCAGTTATGATGACATTTAGGTGACTTCTCGTCTTTTCTTTCAATTTCTCCAGCAAATCTTCCGTTCTCTATTAAAACACTCTTCACAGGTTCAGAACCGGCTTTAATTTAAAATAGAAATAACAGAGAAATAAGGGTTTCCTAACATCACTCAACGATTGTTATTATTTTAAAATATTATCTTCAGGCTTTCTGTTTTTCTTTATTTATTTCTATATTTCATAATTATTTACTAATCTGTTTGTTGTATTTTTATGTATCTGTTATGTTTTCTTGTAATTCAACCTCTCCGTCATCAATTCAACTTTGAACAGCTTCAAGATGATGTACGTACAGTGGCAGTCACATTTCGAGTTTTTCTCAACCTTTGACTGTTCACTCCGTCTTTTCTGCTATTATTTTATTTAAATCAGTGATTCCCAATTCGTTCTGTTCATCATGCACACCTAGAATGGCAATATCACACAACCCTGTCTCATTCTCGTTGTTCTATAGGTATATATCAGTTAATGTTTGTTCTCACTTTGACTCGTTTGATCAAGTGTTCTAGTATTATCCAGCTATTGTTCTTGTATCTCATAATCCTCTTGTATCCCATATTCCTCTTGTATCTCATATTCCTATAACAAAGTTCACGGTTTATTTGGTTCTATCTTCTCTTCTAAGACTTTTATTCGACTGATCAATGATAATAATCTTGTTGAGTTGCCTGTCACATCCAATAGTTGTCTTCATGAATTGTTCTGTCACATCCAATAGTTGTTTTCATGAATTGTTCTCTCACATCCAATAGTTGTTTTCATGAATTGTTCTGTCACATCCAATAGTTGTTTTCATGAATTGTTCTCTCACATCCAATAGTTGTTTTCCTGAATTGTTCGCTCACATCCAATAGTTGTTTTCATGAATTGTTCTCTCACATCCAATAGTTGTTTTCCTGAATTGTTCTCTCACATCCAATAGTTGTTTTCCTGAATTGTTCTCTCACATCCAATAGTTGTTTTCATGAATTGTTCTCTCACATCCAATAGTTGTTTTCCTGAATTGTTCTCTCACATCCAATAGTTGTTTTCCTGAATTGTTCTCTCACATCCAATAGTTGTTTTCCTGAATTGTTCTCTCACATCCAATAGTTGTTTTCCTGAATTGTTCTGTCACATGCAATAGTCGTTTTCACGAATTGTTCTGAAGCAAATGGGGCATCAATGCAGAGCTTTCCAAATTTATATCCAACTTAAGTCTTAGTCAGTTTGAGGTCTACGATAGGTTTAGCTTACTCTTTGTTGTAGCCTTTTCGCGAACCTCTTCTCATTATTACTCTACAGTGATATATTCCTGTGTGTATCATGCCTACCTTTTATTGCCTTTCTCCCCATGTTGGCGTCCATTGCTGCTCGTTTCCAGCTCTGTTCATTACAACAAGATATGCTATTCCGCTACCTACATCATGTAGGATCACAGAATTTTGTTGCCAAACTGACTGATCCATGCTTACCTAGAGAGTTGTGTATATGCAGGGTTACCGGAAGGCACGACAAGGCCATTGACGTGGAATTATGGGAAATGTTTCAGTCATATACCAGTGGACAAAGAGATACAATGAAGAAGATGGCGTCGATAGAACACACACTGCGGAAGCCAACTGAAAATATTACACCATAGGCCCCTTTTTTGGAACCCCCCGAGGAAGAGGCAAAGAGGACGAGAAAAATATTCTTGGAGAAAACAGGTGGAAGCAGATATGAACATGATAGGGGAGCCATAGAATGATATTGCAAGAATGGCAAGAAACAGAACGGCTTGGAAAGTGTTTGTTGAAGATCTGTATGTTGTGAAGATATAGTCTCCCGCCAACATCCCTTTTGTGTACATTCAATTTTGTTGTTCTGCTTGTCTTGTTGATAGGAAGAACAGGTGACGGACAGCTCGTCGAGCTCCAGCCAGGAGATCGTGCGTTCCAATCACGGTAGGGGTAACAGTTTTTTTTTTATCGGCGTTGAAATAAAAACTTAGACCTGAACACCTCGCGGACAGCATTGGGCAATAGGCCTTTTTTCTTCTTCATTTTATTCTAATGTCCAATAAGTCCCTCCGCCAAACCCCAGTAATTGGGAAATGTCGTAAAGATAGCAGGAATGATTTGTTGTGAAAGCGTATCTTCCCAGCAAGCTTTCCTTTTGTTTGCATTCACTTTTGTTTGCATTCACTTTTGTTTGTATTCACTTTTGTTTGTATTCACTTTTGTTTGCATTCACTTTTGTTTGTATTCACTTTTGTTTGTATTCACTTTTGTCTGCATTCACTTTTGTTTGTATTCACTTTTGTTTGTATTCACTTGTGTTTGTATTCACTTTTGTTTGTATTCACTTTGTTTGTATTCACTTTTGGTTGTATTCACTTTTGTTTGTATTCACTTGTGTTTGTATTCACTTTTGTTTGTATTCACTTTTGTTTGTTTTGCTTCTCTTGTTGATAAGTGTGGTGGGCCTGAGACTGCCAGCTCTCAAGATCAATGATTGAATACTTTCAGGTTGGCGATTAGATATTACCATTAATGAAATATTTGTATTTACTTAACGTGCTCCTGATTGGATGGTTTCTAAGTCTTCTTGCTCTAAGTCTACGTATGTCATCTTTTCTGTATTTTTCTTTCAACTAGATCTGGTAGCATTTCCTCTCTAGATTCTTCTTTTTCCTTTCATCTCCCTGTGGAGCATAGGTCTTCAACAAAAACTTTCAGCTTCCTGTGGAGCATAGGTCTTCAACAAAAACGTTCAGCTTCCTTTATAGCATAGGTCTTCAACAAAAACTTTCATCTTCCTGTGGAGCATAGGTCTTCGACAAAAACGTTCAGCTTCCTGTGGAGCATAGGTCTTCGACAAAAACGTTCAGCTTCCTTTAGAGCATAGGTCTTCAACAAAAGCTTTCATCTTCCTGTGGAGCATAGGTCTTCGACAAAACGTTCAGCTTCCTGTGGAGCATAGGTCTTCGACAAAAACGTTCATCTTCCTGTGGAGCATAGGTCTTCGACAAAAACGTTCAGCTTCCTGTGGAGCATAGGTCTTCGACAAAAACGTTCAGCTTCCTTTAGAGCATAGGTCTTCAACAAAAGCTTTCATCTTCCTGTGGAGCATAGGTCTTCAACAAAAACTTTCATCTTCCTGTGGAGCATAGGTCTTCGACAAAAACGTTCAGCTTCCTTTAGAGCATAGGTCTTCAACAAAAGCTTTCAGCTTCCTGTGGAGCATAGGTCTTCAACAAAAACTTTCAGCTTCCTGTAGAGCATACGTCTTTAATAAACATTTTCAAAGCCGTTCTGTTTCCTACTATTGTTTTAAGATTATACCATGTCTTCCCCATCATCTTTATCTCTACTTCCATCTGTCTTCTCCAATAATATTTTTGTCTTCCTCTTTGTGTTTTCCCCTGGGGATTCCAATAAAGGGCCTTACGTGTAATACTCTCAATTGGTTTCCCCGGTATGTGTCCTATTATGCGTCATCGTCTTCGTTGTATCTCTTTGTCCACTGGTATTTGACTGCTACTTTTCTATAATTCTATGTTAGTGATTTTGTCCTGCTGTTTCCATCCTTTTATTCTGCGCAAACATCCATCATGAAGGTCTGTGTTTTCATGATTGCCATTTTTGTTGTTCTCCATGTTTCGCAGCCATATAGACTGACTAAACATTAGAGTTTACATTTTTTATTCTTGTATTTAACCTAATTTCTGTGGATCTCCATATGTTTCTAGTGCAACGAATGCTTCTCTTGCTTTTCTCATCTTAATTCTGGTATCATTCTCTGTTCCTCCCTCTTTGCCTATATTACTGCCCAGATATATGTAAGATTGTGTGTCTAGAAGAGGTATTTCTCTTATTGTTATTTGGTTATTACCAACTGCATTAATTCTCATGATTTTGGTCTTATCTCTATTTATTTTCAGTTCCAGGGTGAGTTGTGTTATTGATTATGAAAAAAAAAACATCTCCCTCTCTGCATGCGTTACTTATTTAATCTCACTTTATGTATGGTTGTGTTCATATAGAATGTTTGATTTATACTCATAATTTGTTTTTTTCTTTGTATTACCGACATTAGCAGTGCACATATTTAGAACGTGGCCCAGCGGGCAGGTTTTGGGCACTCTCCTGTTGTAATTGAATACAGCTTTCTGCAGGTACAGCCGACCTGTACCTTCAACAGTTATCTGTTCTTAGTCTGTTCCAGGTAACACGGCCAGGTATATAATGGAGGAGATCTGGCGGTGGTACCTGGATCGCGGGGAGTTACACGAGTCTGATTGTGGCTAGCGATTAGTGGGTGAATGATACTGGGATTTGAGATATTATATCAGTTATCATAGTGAATGACTGAGATATTATATCAGTTATCATAGTGAATGACTGAGATATTATGTTGGTTGTCAAAGTGAATGACTCAGCTATTATGTCAGTTATCATTTTAAATAAATGAAATATTACGTCATAAGCTGATGGATGCTGATATTGTTACTGACTGAGATTCTGTATCGACAGATACCATGTTCATTCTTCGATGACTTTCAGCAAAGGATGGTGATGTTCTACAGTTGAAAGATCACACGACAGCAATGACTTTCTGTCTCTTCGGTATTTGTTCTTCATTACCACGCACATGCTTGAAGAAAACCGCTTGTATGCGTCTGTAGACATTGCCTGGCAACAAGGAATGTGTTCACTTCACGGTAGTCATGACTTCATATCGATTCTCATGAAACCACACAATCTTTCTCTATGAAAGGATATCATGAGCATTTTATCGTAAAGTAAAAAGAACAATTATATTTATGAGCTCGCTTCAGAATCTATGTTCTTTTATAGGGACATAACATGGACACTTAAAACAGAACATCAGAAGAGAATAGAATTCAGAAATTGAGACGAAAGACATAAATCTTAGACATCGCTTACAACTAAGACGTCTCCGATGGGAATAGTTGGGAAATATTTGCTCAGAAATTAGTGCGCACTAGGACTTATCGTCCAAAAGCTCAAAATTGAATGATTGGGCCACAATCGACGGGTCTAGCAAAGACAATTTTACAGAACATGGACAGCGGTCAGACAAAGAGAAGGTCAATAGAGAAATGGGAAGACAATATAAGAGCAAGGCATTGATTACGTAGGTTCATAGAGAGATAGAAACAGGAAGTTATGAGAAATTGGTAGTTAACGTCATCACTTGCACAGCAGCTCAGAAGGTGATAGGGTTGTGAAGGTGACAGGGGTTCTGAAGGTGATAGGGGTTGTGAAGGTGATAGGGCTCGGAATGTGAATGTGCTCTGGAGATGAATGTGAAATGGCTCTGTAGGTGACAAGGGATTTTGAGGTGATGAGGCGCTAGAGGAGATATGGGGACCAGAGATGGACGTGATATGGGCTGTGAAGGTATTATGGGCTCTAGAGGTGATAATGGCTTTGAAGGAGACGAGGGCTCTGGAGGTGATAATGGCTTTGGAGGAGACGAGGGCTCTGGAGGTGATACGGGCTTTGGAGGAGACGAGGGCTCTGGAGGTGATATACTCTCTGAAGGTGACAGTGGATCAGAAGGTGATATAGGCTCTGAAGGTGATATACTCTCTGAAGGTGACAGTGGATCAGAAGGTGATATAGGCTCTGGAGGTGATATACTCTCTGAAGGTGACAGTGGATCAGAAGGTGATATAGGCTCTGAAGGTGATATAGGCTCTGAAGGTATTATGGACTCTAGAGACGATATGGGCTTTGGAGGTGATGTGGGTTCTGGAGGTATTATGGGACTCCGAAAATGATATGGGCTCTGGTGGAGACAAGGGCTCTGGAGGTGATATGGACCCTGGAGATGATAGAGAATGAGAAGGGGATAAGAATACTAGAGGTGATGATGGTTCAGAGAGTGAAATGGAATCTAGAACTTTTAGAGACTCGGAATATGACTAAGGCTTTGTAGTGATGTGGGCTCTGGAAATGTGGTGATATGGTCTCAGAAAGGAAAATACACGATAATCATTATTCTAGAGTCTATCAAAAGTACACACGCAGCAGCGCGGACTGAGATCGATGAAGAACTGACATGTACTCACCATCTGTAACCAGACGTTTGTGATGATAACTTGGTTCTTGGCGTCCACGTTGATGATGGCGCTCAGGGATAGCGTGAAGTTGATCTGGAGAGAGTCAGTGGTGTTGACCACTGGTCGGATAAGGTTGTTGTATCTGCTGCTGATGAATAGGTCGTAGTTGAGACGTCGCTCATTGTGATCTGTGTAGGGATAGAAAACGTTGTCTGTCTTTGTCATAGCGCCCAAATTAAAGTACAATCCGCACATAAACAACATCTCATGATGTATTAATACAACAATAAAATATCACTATGTACCAAGACACAGAAAGTGCTCGAGACATAAAGCATATCATTGACTTAAGCCTGCGACACCTACCGGCAAAAAGCAAAACAGGATCAAAGAAAGAAAGAAGAAAAGAAACAACATTCTGACATTCAGCTAACATAAAATACATAAACATGACATAAATATCCTGATAAGTAAGATCAAAAGTGAAGAATAAAGAAAACAATTAGAAATAGAAGTCATGGAGAAGACTTCGAACTTATGTCGGAGGAAAGATCTTAAAATAAATACGTGGAATGTTATGACTCTATATCAAGACGGGAAATTGGAAAATCTGATTCAAGAAGCAGAACGAATAAATATAAATATTTTAGGCATATCAGAGACAAGATGGAAAGAATGTGGGTACATAGAGGACGAAAAATATACGTTTATATACTCAGGAAAAACAACAGAACATCAAAGGGGGGTAGGGAAACTGATAAAAATAGAGCTACAAAAATATATAAGTAAACACTGGACATACAGTGATAGGATTATACGACTCAAGTTGAAAGCAAAACCATTCGACATAACAATAATAAGACATACGCACCTACTCAAGACTACACAGATGAACAAGTAGAGGCAAACTATGAAGACCTAAATAAAGTTATGAAGCAAGTGAAATCTTCAGACATCTTGATTGTAATGGTAGACATGAACGCTAAAGTAGGAAAAGGTAAATAAATATAAGACCGATATATGAAATAATGGTTTAGGAAAAAGAAATGACAGAGGAGAAAGATTAATACAATTATGTGAAAAAAACAGGCTGATAATATGTAACACCTACTTTGAGTAAGAGAAAAGGAAACTATACACACGAAAAAGCCCTGGAGATAAGAAAAGGAATCAAATAGGTTACATAATGATAAAATAAAGGTTCCATAACAGCGTAAAGAAGGCCAAAACCTAACCAGAAGCAGATATTAATTCAGATCACAATCATGTAATGATTAAAATGAAAATCAAACTAAAGAGAAACAGGCAAAAGTCTAATTCATCAACAAATCCACTAGACATAACAGCTTTAAATCAAAAAGATATTAAAGATACCTATACAATACAAGCAAAGAACACATACTAGAAGCTGCTAGAAGAAGGAATTGAAAAATACAGAAGAGAAAATCCTGATGAAAAAGTAACAACCAAATGGCAATGCATAAAGAAAAGCATACAAGAAACCTGCGACACTTTACCCAAAAGAGAGAAGAACAAAAAACAAAAATAAATAACTAACACCATCTTAGAAAAAATGGAAGAAAGGAGACAAGCAAAGAACACTGCCCAATACAATAAAATAGATAATGAGATACGCAAAATGTGCAAAAAGGCAAAAGAAGACTGGCTCAGCCAAAAATGTATAGAAATAGAAACTCTGGGAAGCAAACAAGACTTAAGAGGAATACACACAGAAATAAAGTGAATAACTAATAACAATTTTAAAAAAGCCACAGAAGGTGGATGCATTGCAGACAAAAAAGGAAAAATGCTAACAGACAAAAAGAATATTATAGATATATGGCAGGAATATATAACAGAACTATTTCAGGATCAAAGGGACAAGAAACCAGTTATAAAATGTACATCAGGCTATAAAATCTTAAAATCTGAGGTGCAAAAAGCTCTAAAAACAATGAAAAAGGGAAAAAGCAGCAGGGCCTGACAGCATACAGATAGAGGTGATACAGGCACTAGAAGATTTTGGCATTGAAGTGATTACAGACATATGCAACGACATATACCACACAGGATACATACCAAATGAACTAAAAACATCAACTTTCATTGCATTGCCTAAAAAGAATGGTGCAGTTGAATGCAGTGACTTTAGAACAATAAGCCTAATGAGCCATGTTACAAAAATCTTGCTAAAAGTTATACAAGGAAGGATTCAGAATAAAATCAATACTGAATTAGATGAGCAGCAATTTGGATTTAGGAAAAATAGCAGGACAAAAGAAGCCATATTCTGCATGAGAACATCAATCGAAAAATACACAGAAGTAAACAAACCAATATATGCCTGCTTCATAGACTACACCAAAGATTTTGATAGAGTACACCACAAACAACTTATAGAATGCATAAAACAGATACATCTAGATGACATGGACATACGACTAATATGTAATCTATACTGGGAGCAAACAGCAATAATAAAATATAACAAAGAGAACTCTACACCCATGGATATAAAAAGAGGAGTAAGACAGGGATGCATCCTATCACCAAGCGTGTTCAATCTATACGCTGAGCAAATCTTTAAAAACATCATAGAGATGCCAGGCCTACAAATTAATGGAAAGATAATCAATAACCTGAGATGTGCTGACGATACAGAACGAGGTAATAGTCAATTACAAAACACAAACGTTAAGGATAGGAGAGGTAGAAATACAAATGGAGGATGATATTCACATTACGACATTAGCTAGAGTGAAGGAAGATGTCATTTGAAAGCCACACAGGGTACATATTACGGTAGCAAAAATAAAGCAAAATAATTATATTAAGCCAGGAATGACAATAAAAACAACAGAAGCAAAACCAAAGATAATGGAAGAATCAAACATAAGGGTAATTGATGGGATTGTGACAGTGAATAGCGAGAACACCTTCCCGGTAATGTTAATTAACTATTCGGCCAGAACAGTGAAAATAAATAAGGGTAAGGTAATAGCGAGGGTAAAAAGAGAACAACTAAATAGGATGGACAAGGAGAGGAAAGAACAAAGAGGAGGTCGAGAAAACGAAAGAGAGAGAGAAGAATGAGGAGGGCGGAGGAAGACGAGAGTACCTACGATGGGTAAAACAAAGATTTAGAGAGGAAAACAGAGGGATATTAGGAAAAGTGGGGTTAAATAGCCAGAGGAAGGGAAACACGAAACAAAAGCAGATTAAACTAACAAAGGAGAGGAAAGGGCAGTTAGAGAAACAACTACAAACGAATGAGGAGGATAGAGACCAGATACGGAGATTAGTGTTAAACAGCCATGAAATGTTTGCCTTAACAGACTTTGAGCTGGGGAAAACAAAAACAGTGAAATTATAGATATACACGGGTACTGCACAGCCAACAAACATAAGGACATATAGGACGCTGTTAAAGGATAGGGAGGTGGTAGAAAAGACGATAGAGGAAATGTTAGAAGCAGGAATAATTTCCAAGACAACGTCACAATGGTCATCACCTGTGGTGATAGTACCGAAGAAAGATGGAACAAACAGATTTTGCTGTGATTAATGGGGCGCTAAACAAAGTCACGAAGGGATTAATGGGGCGCTAAACAAGTCACGAAGGGATTAATGGGGCGCTAAACAAAGTCACGAAGGGATTAATGGGGCGCTAAACAAAGTCACGAAGGGATTAATGGGGCGCTAAACAAAGTCACGAAGGGATTAATGGGGCGCTAAACAAAGTCACGAAGGACATCAGTTACCAGATGCCAAGAGTAGATGACTTAGTGGCACTGTTCCAGGGCACAGATTTCTATATGACATAGGAAGTCCGGTTATTGGGTCATCCAAGTAAATCGGAATACCAGAGATAAACTTGCGTTCAACACACGTGTAGGGACGTTTACCTGGAATGTGATGCCATTTGGACTGAAAGGGTCACCAGCGACGTACATGTAGGGACGTTTACCTGGAATGTGATGCCATTTGGACTGAAAGGGTCACCAGCAACACACGTGTAGGGACGTTTACCTGGAATGTGATGCCATTTGGACTGAAAGGGTCACCAGCGACGTACATGTAGGGACGTTTACCTGGAATGTGATGCCATTTGGACTGAAAGGGTCACCAGCGACGTACATGTACTTGATGAACCAAGTATTACAAGGGCTGGGGAAGTTTGCACAGGCATATGTGGATGACATAATCATATTTACTAAGGGCACAAAAGAGCAACATCTACGGCACATTAAGTACTATTTGACAGATTAAAGCAACACGATATAACGTTAAAATTGAATAAATGCCAATTTTTGAGGAAGGAGGTGAAATATCTAGGATTTGTGAATAGAGATGGAATACTGCCAGACAAGGACAAAGTACAAGTGATTAAAGAAATGAAACCACCGACGAGAGTGAGAGAAGTCCGAAGTTACTTAGGGATGTGCGGCTATTACAGGAGGTTTATACCAGACTTTGCGGAAGTGGCGGAACCATTAACAACGTTGACGAAGAAATGTGTGAGCTTCCAATGGTCCAAAGGGTGTCAGAAAGCATTCGATGCGTTAAAGGATGGGTTGGCGAAGGTACCATTGCTAGCGCACCCGAGCAAAGAAGGAAGGATGATAGTGTATACGGATGCGTCAGACAGCGCAAATGGGCATGACTCGTGTGTGAGAAAATAGAAATAGATAAAGTAACAGCGATAAATAAGGTAGAAGAGTGGCTGATATATTTTCTGTCGCACAAATTAAGCAGAATACAAATGAGGTGGCCCACCATAGAAAAGGGAGCGTATGCAATTCATTATGCGATCCAGAAACTTCAATTTTACATATACGGGCAAAAAGTAGTAATAAGGATGGAGCACAAACCGCTCAAAGCTATACTTGAAGCACCGGTGAAGAACAGGAAAATAGATATGTGGTCGCTAACATTACAAAATAGTGGAGCCAAAGTAGAATATATAGAGGGGGCGAAGAATATTTGCGTAGACCGGTTATCCAGAATGCCAAGAAGGGAGGATGAAAGAGTAGAAGAGAGCGATTCAGGTACAGATGTGGATGATAGAACGTTCCAGATCAATATGATAGATACCAACAAAGTAAGAGAAAGGGAGAGTAGTACAGAAGAGAAAGGAGAACAAAACAATAATGAGGAGAAAAAAATAGAGATGACAGGAGAAGCACAAACTAAAATTGAGGAGTTGGGGGGGGGGGGGAAATAATAAGAGATATAAAGAACGGAAGAGCGAAGAAATGGAGGAAATTTATGATAGATGAAGATGATGGAATATTATTGTATGTAGGGGACGAAGATGATGGAATATTATTGTATGTAGGGGACGAAGATGAAATACAACCGAGGGTGTGTATTCCACGGGGACAGATGAAACAGCTATTAACAATGTACCACGAGAAAAATTGACATATGGGTAGAGACAAGATGGTGGACGCATTAAGGTTGAAATATTATTGGGCAGGTTTTTATAGATCAGTAGATGAACATACGAGGAAATGCAGAATATGTAAAACGAGAAATTTGGTGGAAAAAGCAGGACCAGTGATGTCGATGGAGAAACAATACTTTGCGATGCAGAAAATCAGCATGGACGTGACGGGTCCATATCCTACGACAATATCGGGAAACAAGTATATACTACACGTAACAGATTGTTATAGTAGATGGCCGGAAAGTATACCAATAGCAAGCAAGGACTCAGACACAATAATTGACATATTGTTGAACGAAATTATTCCAAGGTATAGTTGCCCGCAGAGCATATTGACAGATAATGGAGGAGAGTTCACAAGTGGGAAGTTTATGCAGACATTAAAAAAGTTGAACATTAGGCACATTAGAACATCTGTTTATAATCCCCAGGCAAATGGCATTAACGAAAGACACCATAGGACATTAAACGACATCATATCAAAGTTAACAAGAGGACAAGAAATGGAATGGGACGTGAAATTAAATCAAGCATTGGCAGCAGTCAAGATGAACAAGAACGATAGTACACAATTATCCCCATTTTGTTGTTGTATGGTAGACACCCAATGCTGCCCATAGACAACGTGTTGCAGCCAAGAAGAAGATATATGGGGGAAGAGAGGCACGAGATAATCCTTCAACAAATGCACGATACACAAAGAATGGTGTGGAGAAATTTAAAGAGAGCGGAAAAGAATAACCAGCAGAGAAGTAAACATAAAGAAGTGGTAGAATATAAGGTAGGGGATAAAGTATATTACAAGAATCAGACAGCTACATAAAAAATAAGTCCAAAGTGGAAAGAAGGATACATAATAATAAAGAAAACAGGAGAGACGAATTATGTAATCACGAACATATATGACAGGAAGGGGATACGAACACACAGGAGAAACATACGGAAAGATGACGCACTATGGTCGGAAAACGAACAGGAACAGAGGGCTAGGCCAAGGAGGAAATGTAAGACGTATGGAAGAAATAATCTACAAGCTACACAGAAAGTGAAGAACACCAAAAGGTGAATACGAATGTAGGGAAGCAACATGTAGAACAGAGAGAGATACAAGATAGGAAGAGTGGTAGTAAAGAAGAACAAGGAGAGTCTACGGATGACAGGGCAAACAGCACGGAAGAAGATGCGCCGTACAGGAACACAAGGGGACAGAGTAAAAGGAAACAAGAACGAAGGGTACAGAGAGAGAGAGAAACGTCATCAGAAGAACAGGACATGCCAATACCAGAAAGGAGAGTTAGATTAGAGAGCAGGGAACAAGAGACAAGACAACAGCAGACAGCAAGAGAAGAGCAAGTAACAGATAAAACAGATATAGAAACACAGGGGAATAAAAGGGGCAGTATTAAAAAGAGGCAAGGGGAATGGTCCTCAGGGGAATCGCCGGAGCTGAAGAAAAATAAAGAGCAAGAGAGTTAACAATGGGATAGTGGGGAAGTTATCAAAAGACAGAAGAGGGGAAAAGTCAAGAAATAGAGTAGAAGGGATAAGAAAACAATAGGAGCGACCTCCAGGAGTTCTGTAGGGGCCCTAGAAGAAATCGTGGAGGAGGCTACAGAGGAGAAGTAGGAGAGATAGAAAGAGGTAGAGAAAAAAGGGGAGTAGAGTACAAGGGAGTTATTAAGAGTGGATAAAATAACTTGGAGAAGGTAGTGAAACAGGGAGAGGGCAGGGGAAAGAATGTGTGTTGAGAGTGGGGGTAAGGGAGTGAAGAGCCAGTGGTATGGTGTGCTAAATACTCCAAAGTATGATGACAGCTTTACAAGGAAGGAACACAACACAATACTGACGTTTCGGCCTGTGGCCTTCTTCAGAATACAGGGACAACGACAACAAACGATGAAGCACAATTATCTATAACTACATGTTAGATGATCAAGTGGAGGGTTAGGAAAGTCGGATGTAGAAATAAGAAAGGAGAGAGAAATTAATACTACATGATGATGATGATGATGATGATGAGGAGAGGTAGGATGGGCACCAAGATATATAAAATTGAAAACGAGAAAGGGCTCATCCTACCTCTCATCATCATCATCATCACCATCATCATCATGTAGTATTAATTTCTCTCTCCTTTCTTATTTCTACATCCTACTTTCCTAACCCTCCACTCGATCATCTAACATGTAGTTATAGATAATTGTGCTTCACCGTTTGTTGTCGTTGTCCCTGTATTCTGAAGAAGGCCACAGGCCGAAACGTCAGTACTGTGTTGTGTTCCTTCCTTGTAAAGCTGTCATCATACTTTGGAGTGTTTAGCACACCATACCACTGGCTCTTTGCTACCAGCTTTACCGCAGCATTGCAATTATTTGCCTGTTCCCTAAGGGAGTGAAGGTCAAGGGGAGAGAAGGAGGAATGAAAGGAAGTCAGGAAAGCCACGGGGAGCGTGAAAGAGTGATCCGTCGTGGGGTCACGGGAAATTGTCAGAGCTAGGTAAAAAAAATGTAAGAAAAAGAATGATTGGTGGAAAGAAAGAGAAGTGAGTTGGAGATCATTAGGGGCATTCATTCGAGAGGAATCGAAAGCTCTGTGCGGACGGTTGGAAATATGGTAGTTTTTCAGCCGGTACCGTGGGCAGTTGGAGAAGTACATAACCAGTTGTAGGTTAGTCAGTCGCGATGTGTTCGCTGAAGAGGATGGTCAGATTCAGGGATAGTTAATTTGTGGCATAGCTACCAAGAAGTCTCGTTAGAGACATGCAGTGAGTAGAACTGTGTATTAGCAACAATGAACATTCTAGTTAATTTGTGGCATAGCTATACCAAGAAGGTTTTGCTAGAGACATGCAGTGAGTAGAACTGTGTATTAGCAACAATGAACATTCTAGTTAATTTGTGGCATAGCTATACCAAGAAGGTTTTGCTAGAGACATGCAGTGAGTAGAACTTTAGCAAGAATGAACATTCTAGTTGTTTGTGACATTTAGTTATCAAGGAGGTCTTGCTAGAGACATGTAATGAGTAGAGTTGTGTAGTAGCAACAATGAACATTCCAGTGAATTGTGACATTAGTTACCCAGGAGGTCTCGTTAGAGACATGCAATAGGAGTATGACACTCCAGCAATTCTCATCACAGGAGAAACCGTATCAGACAGGTTCGCAGTGTCAGTGACCAGCTGTAACTTGCAACTGGTATTAGTGAAAGAGATAATCAGTGAAACTGCTGCGTTGTATTGGGGTTAGGTGCGGATTAGAAGGTGGCAGCGGTCATCGTCAGTATCTGAATGATCCTGGGGAAGGTGTGATTGTGGCAACACGAGTGAGAGGATACAAACCTACCATTGTCATTGTAATTGTGATCTGTGCGCATTAAACCTCAAGTGTGACTTTTATTACTTGGTGTTCTGTGAGTACTTTATCGATGTTCGCTGTCTTGTCCTAGACTAGCGACGAACGACACCTGGCAGAGACGCGCACACGGGTCTGCAGAAATACAGCGCGGAGTACTATGGCGATCAGCACCCGGCCAGGGGTGCAACCCACGGCGGCTTACAGTGAAGGTGTCAAGCAGGAGCTGTGACGGTGAGTCACAGGAGGAGGTTGCAGTGGCAGCAGCCTAGGTTGTCGTAATATTTAGACAACCCAATTCAACACATTACGTGTCACGCCTCGCACTCACAAGAGCGGGTTCAAGGGTGGAAGTACATTTGTGCCTTTATGAGCCCGTTACAGCAGAAAATCCTAAAGATCTACAACAATTACTTAACGAAATAAACATGGCAAGCAAAAAATATGGACTAGATATGAATATCAAAAAGACTAAAACTATGATCATAAACAAAGCAGATACTCAAAACCCACAAGTGGATATCAAAATAGACGGAATAGACCTGGAGACAGTTCAGAACTACAACTACCTTGGACATACTATAACCAGTGATGGAAAATGTACAACTGAAATAATCAAAAGAATCATCATCATCATCATCATGTACCCTGCCTGTTGGCGTAGGCGATCATGTCCCTCCACAATCTTCTATTTACAGTGCATCGTATCAGTTCTGTTGTTGACTGTTTTCCATGCCATGACACCAAGCTATCCAGTATTTTCTCTCTTTGTCGTCCGCGATCTCTCTTTCTTTTTATTTTGCCAGTTGTAACCAAG
Organism: Megaustenia siamemsis; assembly: GCA_032433765.1. Lineage (NCBI taxonomy): Eukaryota > Metazoa > Mollusca > Gastropoda > Stylommatophora > Ariophantidae > Megaustenia > Megaustenia siamemsis. The sequence goes on along the minus strand of JAVIAB010000051.1, from coordinate 157,576,741 downwards.
TATTCCAACTTTCCTCTTCTCATGATGTGCCCGAAAAATGTTGATTGCTTCTTTCTGATGTTTTTTAAGAACTCCCTTTTTGTGTTGGCATCTTTGAGAACTTCCTCATTGGTCCTTTTATCTGTCCAGGGAACTTTCAACATTCTTCTGAGAAATCCCATCTCTGTGGCCTCTAATCGTCTTTTCATTTGTTTGTCTACTGTCCATGATTCACTTCCATAGAAATATGGAACAATCAAAAGAATAGGAATGGCAAAAAATAATTTTAATGTCATGAAGAACATATTAACATCAAAACAAATAACACCAAGGCTAAAACTAAGAATAGCAAAATGTTACATCTTCTCAATATTCCTATATGGTGCAGAAACATGGGCATTAGACAAGAAAACAGAACAAAGAATTGAAGCCTTTGAAATGTGGATATATAGAAGAATAGGTAGAATTGGATGGAAGGAAAAGAAAACAAACGACGAAGTCTTAAAAGAATTAAAAATGAAAAGATAACTACTAAGCACAATTCAAACAAGACAAATGCGATTTTTGGGCCATGTTAAAAGACACAACAGCTTACTAAAAGTAATCCTGGAGGAGAAAATACAAGGTAAAAGAGGCAGAGGCAGACCAAGACTAACATGGACGAGTAACATCAAAAGATGGACAAATCAGCCTATGACAACTTGTACCATCAAAGCAAGAGACAGCAGAATGGCGCTCCATGGTAGCCAACCTTCGTTGCGGAGAAGGCACTCGTTGATGATGATGAATTATAAATAATTAATGTCAATGAATATATAGAGAAAGAACAAATAAAATAGTTTGGACATGTAATAGGATAGAAAAATCAAAATACAGCACAACGAGCCTTTAGTAAACGGTACGAGAACACCAGACTCATGAGTCAACCATGAAAAAGATGGATTTTTGGAATGTTATATACAATAGGAAACATAGCAGGAGAGACCGACTAAAGATCAAAAGAACTCATACTAGACGCTGAAAGGTAAATGAGGAAGGAAAGAAGAAGATACATACACGTGCATACATACTATAGGTTTATACATAAACGCAATGGAAAATAATGACAAAAGAAGGAAAGGGACAGTAGATTATGAACATAATTCAGACATTACTTGGACACACAGCAAGAAAGCCTGTTGCAAACATAGCAAGGCAGGGTTTGCCGTGGAACCCCCAGGGGGAGGGGGTGGGGAACAGCGCAGATCCATGTAAACGTGAAGTGGAGAAACAAGAAGGACACCAAAGACATTGGCCTTGACATGAATGGAGGCGTGGCTTGCATTGACCGAGGCACAAACATGACATACGTCAACAGAAATACAACAAACACGCACACAGAAGATATCATCAGTACATGTTCTTTATTATTATTACATTGTCGCTGTCTACGTTTATGCTTTCTAAAATGTTGATTATTTCTTGGTGCTTTACTTAGTCAAATGCTTTGGTATAATCTATGAAACATAGGTATAGATCTGTTTTCACCTCTATGGCTCTTTCTACTAAAGATCTTATGATGTATATGGCATTGCTCGTTCCTTTACCTCCAACAAAACCACACTGTTCATCGCTAATTTCTGGACTGATTTTGTTTCGCACTCTTCACATGATGATTCTTAGTAATATCTTAGTCATGTGACTCATAAGGCTTATTGTGCGATGATCATCGCATTCAATCGCACCTGATTTCTTTGGTAGGGCTATGAATATTGATTTGAGCGTGTCGTCTGATATATATCCGCTGTTGTAGATATCATTCAATATTTTTGTTATTATTTCTATTCCAAAATCATCCATGACTTCAATCTCTTCTTTAGTTATATTATCTGGTCCAGGAGCTTTTCCTGCTTTCATATTGCGTAAGGCGTCTTCCACTTCTTCTTTGAGTATTTCTGGTCCTTCTCCATTATCCTTAATATTTACTTCCGTTCGTTCATCATTATAAAGATCTTTAATGTATTCTGCCCATCGTTTCCTTATGTTTTCTTGATCAATCAACAGTTCTCCTTCCTTTCATCTTAAAAATCCAGTTTTTGATTGCGTTTTTCTTCCTGTTAATTCTCCAGTTTGTTTGTATATAGTTTTGGCATCTCCTTTTTTTTGCATTTTAATCTCTTTGCATCTCTGTTTTAGCCATGCTTCTTTTGCTTCATTGCATTTTATAACAATTTCTTTATTTAATCTCTTATACTCATCTTTATTTCTTTTTCTTGTATCCATTCGCTGCAAAATGTCATATGTCATTCATTTCTTTCTTGAATGTGTCCTCAGTAATGGTATGAACTCTTTTGATGTTTGTTGCATTGATTCTTTTAGCATTTCCCACTGTTCATCATTGCTTAGTATCTTCTCTATTGCATTGTATCGGTTCTGAATTCTGATTTTATATTTGTCTTGCAGCTTCTTGTCTTATTTTAGTAAATCTAAATTGAACTTAATTTTGCTCTAAGCTTTCCAACAACAATTACATGATCACTGTTACAATCTGCCCCCTGGCCTAGTTTTCACACAGACCAGACTGTTTCTAAATCTATTCCTTATCATTATGTGTCTTGCATTGTTAGGAGGTGATATACGTGAACAGAAGATATACGAGAGAATAAATACAACAGAAATGCACACACAAAACATACGTGAGCATAAATACAACGAACACGCACACAGAAGACTTATATTGACAACAAGTGGGTCCAACACCTACAGGAAGAGGAGAAAAATCTTGTTACGAAAATTCAAATAAACATCAAGGGATTTCATGTCAAGGAGGTGGCGGGGGGAACTGGTTGATCTCGAGGCAAGACGCCGGACTTGAGACAGAGACGTTGTGGGTTCAAATCCCAGCTAGTTGGGATTTTTATTTATTTCTCTCAGCGGAAACCACCCTTTGGTCTCAGCAGCGAGACCCAGATTGAAACGTCAATTACTGATGGACGGAAAAAAATATGAGTGCCTACGAAGTCTGAGTTATCTGCCTATGCGGCGAGGGGCCCCTGTGCACACGCGTGCCAGAGAAAAACGGATTATCACGCAAAATTCAGTTCCTAGTCTCCAGGGACTTCGTCAGAGGTCAAAGCTGGTGAACGCTAAAAAAAAAAAATATCAAGGATATTCAACTTGAAGGAGACCCAAATAATTAAGGAACACATCTTTACTTCTATTGTCAACCTTCTACCTAACGTCATCAACGATTTAAGACACAAAATCAAATATAGGTTATATTGTTTCCTTCAACTTATTTCAACCCTCATATTATTTTATTACATTGTTTTAGCGAGACATTCAGTTGAAATCATAATGAATCGTTGTTCTATTCGTATCTCAATCAATCTAGCTATCAATATCTGCTTGTTAAAAACAAAAATATTTTTTGATAGACAGTATTAACTGACTGATTAGTGAGAATGGTCATACAACATAATATTATCTATGATTGTTTTCTTTCCTGTTGTCGAGTGGAGAATGAGCTATTGCCACGATCCATTTATTAAGAAATAATCAAAATTAATTAAAATGGGCAAGAAGCATCAAGCAGTCAAACATGGTTAAATATATCTGCCACCACGTCACGTGATTTAGGTTGACTTTACTTTGCAACGTAGCCGTGTCCTCATTTAAACATGGGTCTACAAATTAACGAGCGACCCAAAAATAAATGGATCCTGACGCCAGTGTTAAACTCCACGCTCTTCTTTCTGTCCAATCAACAGAAGACACGTATCTCATTAAGTCAGCACGTGCCAACTTTTCCTCTCATCGGCCATAAGGAAAGGTTTCAGGACTTTTCTGCTCATTGATCTACGAAGTTTGAAACATGAAACCGCCTCTTTCTGTCACTGACTGTAGATCATTTATACCTGAACACAGACACTGCAACAACACAGACTTTCGACTATAAACAGACACTTCAACAACACAGACTTTCAACGATAAACAAACACTTCAACAACACAGACATTCGACCATAAACAGACACTTCAACAACACAGACTTTCGACGATAAACAGACACTTCAACAACACAGACATTCGACCATAAACAAACACTTCAACAACACAGACTTTCGACGATAAACAGACACTTCAACAACACAGACTTTCGACGATAAACAGACACTTCAACAACACAGACATTCGACCATAAACAAACACTTCAACATCACAGATATTCGACTATAAACAGACACTTCAACAACAGAGATATTTGACCATAAACAGACACTTCAACAACAGAGATATTCGACCATAAACAGACACTTCAACAACAGAGATATTCGACCATAAACAGACACTTCAACAACACAGATATTCGACTATAAACAAACACTTCAACATCACAGATATTCGACTATAAACAGACACTTCAACAACAGAGATATTCGACCATAAACAGACACTTCAACAACAGAGATATTCGACCATAAACAGACACTTCAACAACAGAGATATTCGACCATAAACAGACACTTCAACAACAGAGATATTCGACCATAAACAGACACTTCAACATCACAGATATTCGACTATAAACAGACACTTCAACATCACAGATATTCGACCATAAACAGACACTTCAACAACAGAGATATTCGACCATAAACAGACACTTCAACAACAGAGATATTCGACTATAGACAGACACTTCAACATCACAGATATTCGACTATAAACAGACACTTCAACATCACAGATATTCGACCATAAACAGACACATCAACATCACAGATATTCGACTATAAACAGACACTTCAACAACACAGACTTTCGACGATAAACAGACACTTCAACAACACAGACATTCGACCATAAACAAACACTTCAACAACACAGATATTCGACCATAAACAGACACTTCAACATCACAGATATTCGACCATAAACAGACACTTCAACAACAGGGATATTCGACCATAAACAGACACTTCAACAACACAGATATTCGACCATAAACAGACACTTCAACAACACAGACTTTCGACGATAAACAGACACTTCAACAACACAGACATTCGACCATAAACAAACACTTCAACATCACAGATATTCGACTATAAACAGACACTTCAACAACAGAGATATTCGACTATAAACAGACACTTCAACAACAGAGATATTCGACCATAAACATACACTAGCAACAACACAGATATTCGACTATAAGCAGACACTTCAACAAAACAGACATTTGACTATAAACAGACACTTCAACAACACAGATATTCGACTATAAACAGACACTTCAACAACACAGATATTCGACCATCATCAGACACTTCAACAACACAGATATTTGATCATAAACAGACACTTCAACAACACAGATATTTGACCATAAACAGACACTTCAACAACACAGATATTCGACTATAAACAAACACGTCACCAACACAGATATTCGACCATAAACAGACACTTCAACAACACATATATTTGACTATAAACAGACACATCAGAAACACAAACACAGACATTCGACTATAAAAAACACTTCAACAAAACAGATATTTGACTATAAACAGACACTTCAACAACACAGATATTCGACTATAAACAGACACTTCAACAACACAGATATTCGACCATAAACAGACACTTCAACAACACAGATATTTGACTATAAACAGACACTTCAACAACACAGATATTCAACTATATACAGACACTTCAACAACACAGATATTCGACCATAGACAGACACCCCAACAACACAGATATTCGACTATAAACAGACACTCCAACAGCACAGATATTCGATCATAAACATACACTTCAACAACACAGATATTCGATCATAAACAGACACTTCAACAACACAGATATTCGACTATAAACAGACACTTCAACAACACAGATATTCGATCATAAACAAACACTTCAACAACACAGATATTCGACTATAAACAAACACTTCACCAACACAGATATTCGACTATAAACATACACTTCAACAACACAGATATTCGATCCTAAACAGACACTTCAACAACACAGATATTCGACTATAAACAGACACTTCAACAACACAGATATTCGATTATAAACAAACACTTCAACAACACAGATATTCGACTATAAACAAACACTTCACCAACACAGATATTCTGCTATAAACAGACACTTCAGAAACACAAACACATACATTCGACTATAAAAAGACACTTCAACAACACAAACACAGATATTCGACTACAAACAGACACTTCAACAAAACAAACATGCGACTACAAAGAGACACTTTAACAACACAAACACATATATTTGACTATAAACAAAAACTTTAACAATCAAAACACAGACAATTGACTATAAAAAAACACTTGTACAACACAGTCATTCGACTATAAACAAACACTTCAACAACACAGATATTCGACAATAGACAGACACTTCAACAACACAGATTATCATCATCAAGTACCGTTACAATATATTCCAGTTGTTCTCTTCTCATTACATGGCCAAAAAATGATGATTGTTTCTTAACAACACAGATATTCGACTGTAAACAAACACTTGAACAATACAGCCATTCGACTATAAACAAACACTTCAACAACACAGATATTCCAAAATAAAGAAACACTTCAACAACCCAAACATAGGTATTGCACTATAAACAGACACTTCAACAACACACACACTCCTGAACACACGTAGAAAGTATGTCACGCGCGTTGATAAAATGAAGACACACGGCAAAAACAGATATAAGGGTCAGCTAAAGTTGGATATCTGGACACATCTGTTGTAAACCAAGACACGCTGGTAGAAAGTAGGTCTGGCGTCCTGTCGTGGGGTGTGCTCACTTATCTCTCAACATCGCTGCTCGTGTCGTGAAACCCCACAGTGTCGCGTATTTTCGGTTTATTGATAATTTAACCGCCCGCTGTATAGGCAGAAAGATAAATATACACAAGGGGAAGTCTGAAGATAGAAGATTCAATCACTGGTTTCTTGCCAGGACAGATCAATATCGCTGGCTTCCTTGTCTCACAGCTACATGATCAGACCAGAGTATAGCCTGAAGGCGAAATAATTAAACTGGCGTGAATTTATTCCTTTAGCAAAATCACATATTTATTATCATGTACACTGTTGCGCGCAAAATTCATACGTTATTTCGAATGTTCAACGAGTATTATAATTTAAGTACTTTATCACTGCCGGACTCCGTGTATGTATGATGGGACCAAGATCGGCGGACCAATTAGAATAATTGTCTATATCATGATTGGGGGATCCACTGACACACACACGCTCGTGTACTTACCTCTCTGGTCCATGTCAGCTGTCACGTTGCACGGCAAGCAGTTGTATAAAATATAACATAACAGCGTTAAGACACGCCATGGTCGTTCGTGCACGGTACTATAAGGGTGCATAGTCGCTGAAGTTTTTAATTTGAAAGTGCCCAATGTGGCAAGTTCCTCTCAGGCCTACCAGACACTCGGCAAGGGCGGGGAGGTACGCGATGATCAGAACGAGGGTTTGAAGCGCGCGGGATCGAGCACGTGAAGGATGGAGAGGTCGGACGGGTTCAATCTGTACCAGCTGTAGCTTATTGGAAGCCGGTAAGATTGAGGGCTTGATATGGGGGGGGGGGGGGGGGGTCGCTACTGACTTGGGGACCTAATCAAACAGCAGCGTTCAAGGGAACTGAGCAACTCGCCCCAATGGTCTCTTATCTTCATATCATTGAACGGTTTCGGTTTGTAGGTAATGGGGCCGACACGACGATCAGACAACTAATTCTGTGCGGGCACTCCAAACAAGTCAATGAAATTCTGAAACTATAATCAACAGCAACATTTTATTTATTTCATCCCAAATGCTTATCTAGTCTCGGCTTCCAATAAAAACTGGAGTAATGTTTGCCAATGAAATCAGCCATTTATGGTCCATGCTGAAGTTATTGTCTAGCGGTCTATTACGAAGTTTCTTCGTTGTTAGGATCATCATCACTGCATACCGGACGAACCCATAGGTGATCCGATATCCCCCTAGAGAATCTCGAGAAAATCCGAGCAGACTTATGTCCCACGTGCACGAGCTCCGTAGCACGGCTTGGGAACCACGGTGATGGTAGTATTCTGCTGATAACTTTTCTCGGACAGCGGTGTGGCCCTCTCTTTTCAATGTTGACTGCCAAAGAGATCTTTAATTTGCGCGAGTGCACACGGGACTTCCTGTTTATTGTCCTTATCCGATAGGGATAGTAATTGGATCTCACTACCCAAGAGGTCAATGTAGAGTAAAGAAACCGTAAAGAAACCACGGATTATATTTTCCTATTTTTTTTAAAAATCACCACCGCTTCCGGTGAGCGTTGAGCCCGGGTCCTTCATGTGGTGAGACCAACGTGCTACCTCTAGACTAGCCAGCTATGAGGGTTTGAACTCAGCTACTAAACATTGTTGCTATGTACGTTGTTTACAGCCAAGTACAATATGACGCTTCCATATAAAGCCAATTATGGATAGAGTAACATTGAGTTACGAAGTGTTCAATGTGTGTGTGCAATGTGTGTATGCAATGTGTGTGTGCAATATGTGTGTGCAATGTGTGTATGCAATGTGTGTGTGTGCAATATGTGCGTGTGCAATGTGTGTGTGCAATATGTGTGTGCAATGCGTGTGCAATGTGTGTGCAATGTGTGTGTGCAATATGTGTGTGCAATGTATCGCGAAGTCATTTCTTCGCTAGTGACAAGAACACCATATGAGCGTATCACAGGCATAAGGTGGATACAAAAATAAAATAATAAAGAAAAGGGTACTGTCACGCCATGTGGTGTACATGGAATATTGTAAGTGCTCATTTTTTTGTACAGACCTTTGGCACGTTACTTTTAGGGTAACATGGTCAGTATTACGCCAGTGGCTTTTTCTTTTCCCCCAAAAAACATCCGGTTCCCATTTAAGGCTGGGTGAACCTGGAAGCTGGTCGATCAGGATCGAACTCGACCTCTTGTCCTTAGTAATGCAGTTCACTAACCACTGAGCCATTGCGGCTCCTGACGTATATAAAAAAAAAAAACAAGATAACGCTTGGAATGAAATGAAGTCCAAGTTAGAGAGAAAAAGACTGAGGAGAAAATAAGCGAGACAAGGCGACATCATATTGCCTACTTTATTTTGCAGCCTTAACTAACATTCCCAAAATTGGCTAGATCTGCATGTTTCACTGTCAGGCTGTTACTGTTTTAGAGCAGCATGTTTCCAAAATGTCTGTGATTAAGCAAATTGCCCTATAATTATGTATACGTGCAGCAAATGTTGGTAGGGCATTGACCTATTGATTTAATTGTTACAACAGTTGCTGACATCATCTCTTCTTCTGGGATGTGCCGTAATATCAGATTAATTATTTTTTTTTACATTTTCTGATATGCGTTTATCTTTTGGAGCCATGCAACATTTATTTCTGACATTTTCTGGTATGCGTTTATCTTTTGGAGCCATGCAACATTTATTTCTGACATTTTCTGGTATGCGTTTATCTTTTGGAGCCATGCAACATTTATTTATGACATTTTCTGGTATGCGTTTATCTTTTGGAGCCATGCAACATTTATTTCTGACAGCAATAGGAAACTCTTTATACAAAGCTTCGCAGGAAGGGACAATCTGATCATTAGAAGCAGCTGCTGTTGAGCAAGTGTTTCGGCCCTATAACTTCTTGACATTAACGGAAGGTGGGCCTGCCTGGGCCATGACTGCCATGCGTCGATCTCATGCTACATTGAAGTATAAAGCTTACAATATATTCCATATAAAATAGCTACACTTAGTCTACGCAATGCTTCTGAATTTCTGTGATCTATACCCGGTCGTATACATACTTGTCTTAGTTTTAGCCGAGCACACTGATGTTTTCTTGGTGGTGGAAGCAGTCTAAAATGGCCTGTATTTGGGTCGTCCTTTTATACACATTCGAGTACACGCTGCTTTTTGTCATGGCGTAAAACATCACGATAGAGTGGATTGGTAAATGATAATGGACGATAAGGATAGGTCGGCCTCGAAACTCCATTCCTCTGAACTATCTGTATTGCAAATGTCGAGTGTGGCTCACCCACGGTCGATGATGTAATTTCTTATCGCTTATCGTCCGTGCCTCGGATATTCAAGGATTTAACTGTCGATGGATTGTTGACTCAAATCAAGAGTGGTCGATGTGTAAATTAGCCGCCTAATCTTCTGAGCATCAGAATATTCTGGGATTGTTGATATGTCTCGGTTTCGCTAGAGCCAGCATGATGCTCTTTCGGCAGACTCAGCAATAACTTCACTGTTCTTGTTTGCATTCCCCAACTAATTTGTAGCCTCTTTGAAAGATCGTAGAGGGATAAGGTCGTAGAGGGATAAGGTCGTAGAGGGATAAGGTCGTAGAGGGATAAGGTCGTAGAGGGATAAGGTCGTGGAGGGATAAGGTCGTAGAGGGATAAGGTCGTCGAGGGATAAGGTCGTAGAGGGATAAGGTCGTCGAGGGATAAGGTCGTAGAGGGATAAGGTCGTAGAGGGATACGGTCGTGGAGGGATAAGGTCGTAGAGGGATAAGGTCGTAGAGGGATAAGGTCGTGGAGGGATAAGGTCGTAGAGGGATAAGGTCGTAGAGGGATAAGGTCGTGGAGGGATAAGGTCGTAGAGGGATAAGGTCGTGAGTCCTCTGGCACTAGTTTCCACAGCAAACACTCTAACCTAGAACTCCTGCTGTCTCAGCTCGATGGCGAGATCCTTCTATTTGACCAGTGTAAATATTTGCCGTTCCTCTATCCTGGATTCGAATTGCACTGTGAGCTCTACTAAAATGACGTGGGTCATATTTGATGTGTAAAGTGCAATGTCCTGGCGGATTTTAGATCTCTTGATGCACTCTGGGTACTTTCCTCGCGTTGGGAGGTCAACGGCCATCTCCCAGTCATTTGCTATGTTTAGAATCGTTGAGTCGTTCCTGTTGTCAAGCTCTAAAAAAGCAGGTGTTCGTTGAAGCTGGTCGAACTTCAGTGTTTGCCTTCACCCGCGCCCCGTCCACGATGGCAGCCAGTTCATGCAGGACTTTAGTTGTGCCTCCCACGTGTACCACCTTGGCCTAGTGCTGTCCTTCATGAGGAAAGAACATGCTCCACCGTCTGTCTTCCATTGCAGTGAAGGCATCGGTTGTCATCTATCTTTTCCCACTTCACTAGGTTGCAGGATGATGGTAGAAGGTCTCTGATTGTGTAGCTGAACCGCAGCGGTACAATATGCCACATGTCATTCCATGTCAGTGTTCTCTGCAAGGTCTCATCCCATGTCGTCCATTGTCTTTGCTGCACCTGTTGTGCTGCCTTTAGCACACGATTGTTTTCCTCGACGTCTCTGATCTCCCCGACTACCATGTCCCTACGTTGTCTGTTTGATGCTTTTGAACAACATCGGATGTCCCCGTGACCAAATCCACGCTTGTTGCTTTGCGTGTAGCCCATCACTTTCTTCAGACATGCAACATTTGTTATTGGAACCATTTAACATTGATTTCATTCAAAGGTTACTTGTATGCTCTCCTCCTTGGGAACCATGCATAGATTTCTTTCAAAGGTTACTCGTATGCTCTCCTCCTTGGGAACCATACATAGATTTCATTCAAAGGTTACTTGTATGCTCTCCTCCTTGGGAACCATGCATAGATTTCTTTCAAAGGTTACTTGTATGCTCTCCTCCTTGGGAACCATACAATGATTTCTTTCAAAGGTTACTGATATAACCCTCAATTGAGAACCATGCAATATTTATGCAGAGAAATCGCCGTTAATTTAGACTCTCTTCTTGTGACGTAATTATCGTAAATTGCGTTTATTCAAACTGGCCATTACAGTTGAGCGTTGTTTCTGTAGGACTGGGGGCAGGCTGGTTCCGGACAACGCCAACACGAGAAACGTCGAGACCTAGTCTCGTGCTGGGAAGATCGATACAGCAGCGAGGGCAGTTCCCACAACCCCTCGATGAGAGCTTGCGTCAGCCTCAAACTGGACAGCATTCCGCTGATAAATCTGACGACATCTCTCGTGTCTCCCAGGTGACTGACCTCTGCGTGCTTGCAGCAACCGCATTCTCATTTCAGCCATTCCTGGTTTTTGTTTAAGAAGAGAACTAGCCATGAACAGAACTACACAAAAACAGAACATAACAAGAACAGAACTACTCAAAGAATAGAACTAAACAAGAACAGAACTTGACAAAATCAGAACTACTCAAGAATAGAACTAAACAAGAACAGAACTTGGCAAGATCAGAACATGACACGAACTGAACTACGCAAGAACACATCTAGTTAAGAGCAGAACTACACAGGAACAGAACATGACTAGAACAGAACTACACAAGAATAGAACTGGGCATGAACAGAACTAGACATAAGCAGAACTAGACATGTCCATATATACAACATGAGATCAAAGAAATAAAATTCTTCTTAAATCTTTTACTATCCTAGCACACATCATCAAGTACTATACTACTGGCGTAAGTGATCACGTCTTTTTACAACTTTGTGTCGCTTTCTTTATCAATTTTAACAGCACCATCTTCTTAAGCTCTCTACAACGTCCCTCTCTTTCTCACCCTGCCAGGTTTATGATGCAAGAATCACATCAGTTGTGAGCGGCAGTGAAGTTAAATAGATAGTCACGATTATGAAGAAAAATTGATACTAGCAAGGTGAACTGTTATGTTTCAGTCCACTACAACATAGCGTGTGTCAATGGATATTACCTGTGTTCATCACTTTCAGAGATTTCTATGCTGATAACGAGTGGTCGCTAATGTTTCCTTAACGAGGTTCTACATATAAATGCTGACACTTAGAGACATGATGCCATCACGTCCTTATTCTATCAGCACTCACCGCTTTGTCTTCTGGCAGTTAACCCATCCTTCCCAAAGTGCTCTAAGTTATCCCAACCTCCCTCATCAATCACGCAGATATTCTCCAGATTATCACAACCTACCTCATTAATCACCCATATATCATTCAATTTATCCCAACCTCCCTCATCAATCACCCAGATATTCTCCAGATTATCACAAAATCCCTCATTAATCACCAATATATTCTCCAGATTATCACAACCTACCTCATTAATCACCCAGATATCCTCCAAGTTACCGCTACCTCCCTCATTAATAACCCAGATATCTTCCAAGCTGTTAAAACCTCCCTCATTAATCACACAGATATCCTCCAAGTTACCGCTACCTCCCTCATTAATAACCCAGATATCTTCCAAGCTATTAAAACCTCCCTCATTAATAACCCAGATATCCTCAAAGTTACCGCTACCTCCCTCATTAATAACCCAGATATCTTCCAAGCTATTAAAACCTCCCTCATTAATCACCCAGATATCCTCCGAGCTATTAAAACCTCGATCATTAATCACCCAGATATCATCCAAGTTACTGCAGCCTCCCTCATTAATCACCCAGATATCCTCCAAGTTACTGCAGCTTCCCTCATTAATCACCCAGATATCCTCCAAGTTACTGCAGCCTCCCTCATTAATCACCCAGATATCCTTCGAGCTATTAAAACCTCGATCATTAATCACCCAGATATCATCCAAGTTACTGCAGCCTCCCTCATTAATCACCCAGATATCCTCCAAGTTACTGCAGCCTCCCTCATTAATCACCCAGATATCCTCCACGTTACCGTAACCTCCTTCATTATTCACCCAGATATCCTCCAAGTTACCGCAAACTCCCTCATTAATTACCCAGATATCCTCCAAGTTACCTTAACTACCTTCATTAATCACCCAGATATCTTCCAAGTTACCCCAACTTCCCTCATTAATCATCCAAATATCCTCCAAGTAACCCCAACTTCCCTCATTAATCATCCAGATATCCTCCAAGTAACCCCAACTTCCCTCATTAATCATCCAAATATCCTCCAATAAACCCCAACTTCTCTCATTAATCATCTAAATATCCTCCAAGTAACCCCAACTTCCCTCATTAATCATCCAGATATCCTCCAAGTAACCCCAACTTCCCTCATTAATCATCCAGATATCCTCCAAGTTATCCCAACCTCCCTGATTAATTATCCCGTTATCCACTAACAAACGATTATTGAGAGAACATCAACCTGCAGTGCTCTAATGTCCCCAAATTACGTCACAGAGACAAGACCAATGATTGGGTATCTGATATGTCGACTTTTGATGACAAAAAGGATTTTGCTCTTCTTTTGATGAAATAAGTAACAGGTTTACAACCCTGAGATGACGGACGGGTCACTAAAGTATTGCAACAAGCGGAGAAATATAGAAGGCTCCTTAGCCACCCCATGCACCAAAGAATATCTGGTTCCGGAATTGTACGACTAAAGAGGAGCAACTTCGCTGCAATTGCCAATGAACTAACTACTGGAGACCCAGTACTTTCCCAAACAATATCGAAACACTTGGGCCCATCTGATATGTCTCCTCATGGAAAACATAAAATACCATAACTTAAGGAAAATATAACAGGAATCATGAAAACAGGCACCCAATCAGACACAGAAAGAAAACACGTAGCAGAAAAACACATACACGATACCTACCCACAGGGCTCTTGGTCTCACATATACACAGATGGCTCTGCTACAAATGCCACCAGAAATGGAGGGGGAGGTGTGTTCTTGACGCTGAATAATCAGGACGAGATCACCAAGTCAATAGCTACTGGAAAATTCTCAAACAACTTTAAAGCAGAAACTGAGGCCATCAGAGATGCTGCAACACTGGCCAGTCAACACAAAAATAACATGCACAATATATTGGTGATTCTGACTGATGCACTGTCAGTATTATCAGCTATAAAAAAGTCCCAAGAACTATGAACTAGATGACTTGAGAACAACCCTGGACCAACTATGCAATAACTTCCAATGAGTAGTCATTCAGTGGTTACCATCACACTGTAATATACACGGGAACGAAAGCGCAAATTAACTAAAGAGGGAGGAAGATTACCACAAGAGAACTATCCGCTCAGTTATGATGAAGCCAAATTCATCCTCAAAGGTCAGTTCCATGAAAAATGGAAATGAGAACACCCAAAGCATAACGAGAGTGACGGATACCACCAACTATCAAGGAGGGATCGAGTCATCATACTTCGCCTACGCACTGGCCACAATAGAATAAGAAACCACATGTTCACCAAATTCAAAATAGGTACAACCAGCCTATGCCACTGTACACTGGACAATATGACTACAAAACATGTTCTACAGGATTGCCCCCAGTACACAGACCTGAGAACAGCAATGTGGTCCACGCCCACCTCCCTGGAAGAAAAAACTATATGGGGCAATTGATTCGCTTAAACAGACAGCTGACATCATGAGAAAGTCTGGAATCCTACTCTGATTGAGTCTTGATAGCAGAGAGAGAGAGAGAGAGAGAGAGAGAGAAAGAGAGAGAGAGAGAGTTCTATTTGAAGGCAGATAACTAGATCTTGTTGATGAAGGAAATGTTGGAAGGTTTAATAATTTGACATCGGCACGCTGGCCTGAGATGTAGGTTGTGGCAGTTACACTGTTCATTTGATCAAAACCAAAAATGTGATTTAAGGCTGTGTGATGGCTTCTTTGTGACCTGAAAGAGGCCAAAGCAAAAAGAGAGCTAATTTCCAATATTAGGAAGAAACAATCATCATTTTTTGGCCATGTAATGAGAAGAGAACAACTGGAATATATTGTAACAACTGGAAAAATTGAGGGACGAAGAGATAGAGAGAAGCAAAGAGAGAAAATACCAGACAGCTTAAGAGAATGATTTGGAAGAAGGTCAACAACAGAAATGATAAATAACTGTCGAGATCGAAAGTTGTGGAGAGACATGATCACCTACGCCAGTAGGCCCGGTACTTGATGTCGAAGATGATGATGGCTTCTCCTCGGAAAGCGCATTGGGTTTTCTGTGTTTTAGCCGTTTTTCACGAAGACAAAATATTGGATTTCACTACCAAGAGGCCAAGAGATGGTCCAGCCACGGAAGAACTACTTTTTCGTTCGCCAGCCTCGTGACTCTGACGAAGTCCTTAGAGCCTAGGAACTGAATTTTGCATGTTAATAAATTTTTCCCTGGCAGCCGTGTGCGCAGGGGTCCCTCGCCGCACAGGCAGGTAACTCCGACTTCGGAGGTACTCATATTTTTTTCCGTAGATGAGTAATTGACGTTATACTACGGATTTCAATAGTGAAATTCAGACTGTGGCGGGACCCTTTTGTTCGGAACCTGACGTCTTAGCTAGGCCACCCATCCCACTTGACAAGTAGCACTCTAGTAGAATATCCTCGTCCCAGACATATCCAACATATCTTCAGCCTCACTGTTCATAAACTGTAAGAACGTCCACAAATGCGCAAACGGAACAGCAATTTTCTCTGAAACGATTACTACTAAACTACAGAACGATTTACTACTAAACTACAGAATGATTTACTACTAAACTACAGAGCGATTTACTACTAAACTACATAATGATTTACTACTAAACTACAGAATGATTTACTACTAAACTACAGAGCGATTTACTACTAAACTACAGAATGATTTACTACTAAACTACAGAACGATTTATTACTAAACTACAGAATGATTTACTACTAAACTACAGAGCGATTTACTACTAAACTATAGAACGATTTACTACTAAACTACAGAACGATTGCTACTAAACTACAGAACGATTTACTACTAAACTACAGAGCGATTTACTACTAAACTACAGAACGATTTACTACTAAACTACAGAACGATTGCTACTAAACTACAGAATGATTTACTACTAAACTACAGAACGATTTACTACTAAACTACAGAACGATTTACTACTAAACTACAGAACGATTTACTACTAAACTACAGAACGATTTACTACTAAACTACAGAGCGATTTACTACTAAACTACATAACGATTTACTAATAAACTACAGAGCGATTTACTACTAAACTACAGAGCGATTTACTACTAAACTACAGAACGATTTACTACTAAACTACAGAGCGATTTACTACTAAACTACAGAACGATTTACTACTAAACTACATAACGATTTACTACTAAACTACAGAGCGATTGACTACTAAACTACAGAGCGATTTACTACTAAACTACAGAACGATTTATTACTAAACTACAGAGCGTTTTACTACTAAATTACATAACGATTTACTACTAAATTACATAACGATTTACTACTAAACTACAGAACGATTTACTACTAAACTACAGAGCGATTTACTACTAAACTACAGAACGATTTACTACTAAACTACAGAGCGATTTACTACTAAATTACATAAGGATTTACTACTAAACTACATAACAATTTACTAATAAACTACAGAGCGATTTACTACTAAACTACAGAGCGATTTACTACTAAACTACAGAGCGATTTACTACTAAATTACATAACGATTTACTACTAAACTACAGAGCGATTTACTACTAAATTACATAACGATTTACTACTAAACTACATAACGATTTACTACTAAACTATAGAACGATTTACTACTAAACTTCAGAGCGATTTAATTCTAAATTACATAACGATTTACTACTAAACTACATAACGATTTACTACTAAACTATAGAACGATTCACTACTAAACTACAGAGCGATTTACTACTAAACTACAGAATGATTTACTACTAAATTACATAACGATTTACTACTAAACTACAGAGCGATTTACTACTAAATTACATAACGATTTACTACTAAACTACAGAGCGATTTACTACTAAACTACAGAGCGATTTACTACTAAACTACAGAGCGATTTACTACTAAATTACATACCGATTTATTACTAAACTACAGAGCGATTTACTACTAAACTACAGAGCGATTTACTACTAAACTACAGAGCGATTTACTTCTAAACTACAGAACGATTTACTACAAACTACAGAATAATTTACTACTAAACTACATAGCGATTTACTACTAAACTACAGAACGATTTACTACTAAATTACATAACGATTTACAACTAAACTACTGAGCGATTTACTACTAAATTACATAACGATTTACTACTAAACTACAGAGCGATTTACTACTAAATTACATAACGATTTACTACAAACTACAGAATAATTTACTACTAAACTACATAGCGATTTACTACTAAACTACAGAACGATTTACTACTAAACTACATAACGATTTACTACTAAACTATAGAACGATTTACTACTAAACTACAGAGCGATTTACTACTAAACTACAGAGCGATTTACTACTAAACTACAGAACGATTTACTACTAAACTACAGAGCGATTTACTACTAAATTACATAACGATTTACTACTAAACTGCAGAACGATTTACTACTAAACTACATAATGATTTACTACTAAACTACAGAACGATATACTATTAAACTACATAACGATTTAATACTAAACTACAGAGCGATTTACTACTAAATTACATAACGATTTACTACTAAACTGCAGAACTATTTACTACTAAACTACATAATGATTTACTACTAAACTACAGAGAGATTTACTACTAAACTACAGAACGATTGCTACTAAACAACAGAACGATTTACTACTAAACTACATAATGATTTACTACTAAACTACAGAATGATTTACTACTAAACTACAGAGCGATTTACTACTAAGTTACATAACGATTTAATACTAAACTACAGAGCGATTTACTACTAAATTACATAACGATTTACTACTAAACTGCAGAACGATTTACTACTAAACTACAGAATGATTTACTACTAAACTACAGAGAGATTTACTACTAAACTACAGAACGATTTACTACTAAACTACAGAGCGATTTACTACTAAACTACAGAACGATTTACCACTAAACTACAGAACGATTTACTACTAAATTACATAACGATTTACTACTAAATTACATAACGATTTACTACTAAATTACATAATGATTTACTACTAAACTACAGAACGATCTACTACTAAACTACAGAGCGATTTACTACTAAACTACAGAGCGATTTACTACTAAATTACATAACGATTTACTACTAAACTACATAACGATTTACTACTAAACTACATAGCGATTTACTACTAAACTACAGAGCGATTTACTACTAAACTACAGAGCGATTTACTACTAAATTACATAACGATTTACTACTAAACTACAGAGCGATTTACTACTAAATTACATAACGATTTACTACTAAACTACATAACGATTTACTACTAAACTATAGAACGATTTACTACTAAACTTCAGAGCGATTTACTACTAAATTACATAACGATTTACTACTAAACTACATAACGATTTACTACTAAACTATAGAACGATTTACTACTAAACTACAGAGCGATTTACTTCTAAACTACAGAACGATTTAATACTAAACTACAGAATAATTTACTACTAAACTACATAGCGATTTACTACTAAACTACAGAACGATTTACTACTAAATTACATAACGATTTACTACTAAACTACAGAGCGATTTACTACTAAATTACATAACGATTTACTACTAAACTACAGAGCGATTTACTTCTAAACTACAGAGCGATTTACTACTAAACTACAGAGCGATTTACTACTAAATTACATAACGATTTAATACTAAACTACAGAGCGATTTACTACTAAATTACATAACGATTTACTACTAAACTGCAGAACGATTTACTACTAAACTACAGAATGATTTACTACTAAACTACAGAGCGATTTACTACTAAACTACAGAACGATTTACTACTAAACTACAGAGCGATTTACTACTAAACTACATAACGATTTACTACTAAACTACAGAACGATTTACTACTAAACTACAGAGCGATTTACTACTAAACTACAGAGCGATTTGCTACTAAACTACAGAACGATTTACTACTAAACTACAGAACGATTTACTACTAAACTACATGACGATTTACTACTAAACTACAGAGCGATTTACTACTAAACTACATAACGATTTACTGCTAAACTAAACAGCGATTTACTACTAAACTACAGAACGATTTACTACTAACCTACATACCGATTTACTGCTAAACTACAGAGCGATTTACTACTAAAGTTTATGTTCAAAGATAAAGTGGATTTTGCAAGTATGAGTATTTGTTAGATAAATTGTGTACAAAAACCAATAGTGTGCGAGAAACATTATGCTTGCCAGTACTATACATCACACCTGACAACGTCACTCTGATTGGTTCTACTTGATTCTCTGGGAAGGTCAACGCTGTCTTCACCGGGTTATCCCCATGCACTTTGAGACTATGTGATTGTTTCTTTCTCCACTTAAATTTGAAAGGGCGCCAAATATTGAACGGGTAAGAGGATTTACTGCAATTATATGTCCTTAAAGTCTCTAGTGTTTTTATTGAACATAAGCTATATAAGCAATATCCTACACTAGGTCACTTTATTAATAGAAAAAAACATATTGTTTTAAGGCCTAGGAAAACATAAGAGTGCAAGCAAAATTTCACAGCAATCCAGAAAATAGTTTTCGAGAAAATTGAATTTATGTGGTGGAAACAATTTCTGACCAGACTGTATTGGTGGTCTCATGAGAACCTACACAGGCAGAAAGTGGCTAAGTCTCTACAATGTCATGAAATAGACCAGACGCACTCATGTCTTCATTATGTGGCGATTTGTCGACTTTCAAAAGCTCCGCGTGACGTGTAATTATCTATCATTTTGGTAATAAAGTTATGGTGATATATTTTCATATAAACTCGACTGCACTGAAGCTGGCAATCAGGACAAAACAAATAATAGAAATAGGTTCCCACTTATACAAGGTGAAATGAACACCCAGTAACAGGATTTGCGTGTTGTCTTCATTCCATGGCAGTAACGTGATTTCATTGCATCGTTTGTCACTTTATATTTGTATGTTTTACATTTGAATAGGTATTTTTGAGTCGTCCGGGAACCATAGCTTCCATTGTTGTTCTTTCCAGCCCGCTGTGTCTTGTGACGTGACCATAGTATTTTATTTTCCCCTGTAGAAGGTTGGTCGCAATGAACTTGCTTACAAACACTATTATCTAGAGGAAATTAAAATACTATGACCAGTCAAAAGACACAGCGGGCTGGAAAAAAACAATAATAGAAGGGATGGTTCCTGGGCAAGGCATCAGTGGAGGACCAAGAAGAAGGTCGTTTAAAGACACTGAGGAGACCTCAAACATGACTACAAAAGAAGTGGGAATCTGAGTGATGAATGCAACGTTCTGTGGGAGATAGGCTAGAGACAGAGATTCTTTCTGACGGGCAGTGATGAATGCAACGTTCTGTGGGAGATAGGCTAGAGACAGAGATTCTTTCTGACGGGCAGTGATGAATGCAACATTCTGTGGGAGATAGGCTAGAGACAGAGATTCTTTCTGACGGGCAGTGATGAATGCAACATTCTGTGGGAGATAGGCTAGAGACAGAGATTCTTTCTGACGGGCAGTGATGAATGCAACATTCTGTGGGAGATAGGCTAGAGACAGAGATTCTTTCTGACGGGCAGTGATGAATGCAACATTCTGTGGGAGATAGGCTAGAGACAGAGATTCTTTCTGACGGGCAGTGATGAATGCAACGTTCTGTGGGAGATAGGCTAGAGACAGAGATTCTTTCAGACGGGCAGTGATGAATGCAACGTTCTGTGGGAGATAGGCTAGAGACAGAGATTCTTTCTGACGGGCAGTGATGAATGCAACGTTCTGTGGGAGATAGGCTAGAGACAGAGATTCTTTCTGACGGGCAGTGATGAATGCAACATTCTGTGGGAGATAGGCTAGAGACAGAGATTCTTTCTGACGGGCAGTGATGAATGCAACATTCTGTGGGAGATAGGCTAGAGACAGAGATTCTTTCTGACGGGCAGTGATGAATGCAACATTCTGTGGGAGATAGGCTAGAGACAGAGATTCTTTCTGACGGGCAGTGATGAATGCAACATTCTGTGGGAGATAGGCTAGAGACAGAGATTCTTTCTGACGGGCAGTGATGAATGCAACATTCTGTGGGAGATAGGCTAGAGACAGAGATTCTTTCTGACGGGCAGTGATGAATGCAACGTTCTGTGGGAGATAGGCTAGAGACAGAGATTCTTTCTGACGGGCAGTGATGAATGCAACGTTCTGTGGGAGATAGGCTAGAGACAGAGATTCTTTCTGACGGGCAGTGGAGAATGCAACGTTCTGTGGGAGATAGGCTAGAGACAGAGATTCTTTCTGACGGGCAGTGGAGAATGCAACGTTCTGTGGGAGATAGGCTAGAGACAGAGATTCTTTCTGACGGGCAGTGGAGAATGCAACGTTCTGTGGGAGATAGGCTAGAGACAGAGATTCTTTCTGACGGGCAGTGGAGAATGCAACGTTCTGTGGGAGATAGGCTAGAGACAGAGATTCTTTCTGACGGGCAGTGGAGAATGCAACATTCTGTGGGAGATAGGCTAGAGACAGAGATTCTTTCTGACGGGCAGTGATGAATGCAACATTCTGTGGAAGATAGGCTAGAGACAGAGATTCTTTCTGACGGGCAGTGGAGAATGCAACATTCTGTGGGAGATAGGCTAGAGACAGAGATTCTTTCTGACGGGCAGTGGAGAATGCAACGTTCTGTGGAAGATAGGCTAGAGACAGAGATTCTTTCAGACGGGCAGTGGAGAATGCAACGTTCTGTGGGAGATAGGCTAGAGACAGAGATTCTTTCTGACGGGCAGTGGTGAATGTTACGTTCTGTGGGAGATAGGCTAGAGACAGAGATTCTTTCAGACGGGCAGTGGAGAATGTTACGTTCTGTGGGAGATAGGCTAGAGACAGAGATTCTTTCTGACGGGCAGTGGTGAATGCAACATTCTGTGGGAGATAGGCTAGAGACAGAGATTCTTTCTGACGGGCAGTGATGAATGCAACATTCTGTGGGAGATAGGCTAGAGACAGAGATTCTTTCTGACGGGCAGTGATGAATGCAACATTCTGTGGGAGATAGGCTAGAGACAGAGATTCTTTCTGACGGGCAGTGGAGAATGCAACATTCTGTGGGAGATAGGCTAGAGACAGAGATTCTTTCTGACGGGCAGTGGAGAATGCAACGTTCTGTGGAAGATAGGCTAGAGACAGAGATTCTTTCAGACGGGCAGTGGAGAATGCAACGTTCTGTGGGAGATAGGCTAGAGACAGAGATTCTTTCTGACGGGCAGTGGTGAATGTTACGTTCTGTGGGAGATAGGCTAGAGACAGAGATTCTTTCAGACGGGCAGTGGAGAATGTTACGTTCTGTGGGAGATAGGCTAGAGACAGAGATTCTTTCTGACGGGCAGTGGTGAATGCAACATTCTGTGGGAGATAGGCTAGAGACAGAGATTCTTTCTGACGGGCAGTGATGAATGCAACATTCTGTGGGAGATAGGCTAGAGACAGAGATTCTTTCTGACGGGCAGTGATGAATGCAACATTCTGTGGGAGATAGGCTAGAGACAGAGATTCTTTCTGACGGGCAGTGATGAATGCAACGTTCTGTGGGAGATAGGCTAGAGACAGAGACTCTTTCTGACGGGCAGTGATGAATGCAACATTCTGTGGGAGATAGGCTAGAGACAGAGACTCTTTCTGACGGGCAGTGGAGAATGCAACGTTCTGTGGAAGATAGGCTAGAGACAGAGATTCTTTCAGACGGGCAGTGGAGAATGCAACGTTCTGTGGAAGATAGGCTAGAGACAGAGATTCTTTCTGACGGGCAGTGGTGAATGCAACATTCTGTGGGAGATAGGCTAGAGACAGAGACTCTTTCTGACGGGCAGTGGAGAATGCAACGTTCTGTGGAAGATAGGCTAGAGACAGAGATTCTTTCAGACGGGCAGTGGAGAATGCAACGTTCTGTGGGAGATAGGCTAGAGACAGAGATTCTTTCTGACGGGCAGTGATGAATGCAACATTCTGTGGGAGATAGGCTAGAGACAGAGATTCTTTCTGACGGGCAGTGGAGAAGGCAACGTTCTGTGGAAGATAGGCTAGAGACAGAGATTCTTTCTGACGGGCAGTGGAGAATGCAACATTCTGTGGGAGATAGGCTAGAGACAGAGATTCTTTCTGACGGGCAGTGGAGAATGCAACATTCTGTGGGAGATAGGCTAGAGACAGAGATTCTTTCTGACGGGCAGTGGAGAATGCAACGTTCTGTGGAAGATAGGCTAGAGACAGAGATTCTTTCTGACGGGCAGTGGAGAATGCAACGTTCTGTGGAAGATAGGCTAGAGACAGAGATTCTTTCTGACGGGCAGTGATGAATGCAACGTTCTGTGGGAGATAGGCTAGAGACAGAGATTCTTTCAGACGGGCAGTGGAGAATGCAACGTTCTGTGGAAGATAGGCTAGAGACAGAGATTCTTTCTGACGGGCAGTGGAGAATGCAACGTTCTGTGGAAGATAGGCTAGAGACAGAGATTCTTTCTGACGGGCAGTGGAGAATGCAACGTTCTGTGGAAGATAGGCTAGAGACAGAGATTCTTTCTGACGGGCAGTGATGAATGCAACGTTCTGTGGGAGATAGGCTAGAGACAGAGATTCTTTCAGACGGGCAGTGGAGAATGCAACGTTCTGTGGAAGATAGGCTAGAGACAGAGATTCTTTCTGACGGGCAGTGGAGAAGGCAACGTTCTGTGGAAGATAGGCTAGAGACAGAGATTCTTTCTGACGGGCAGTGGAGAATGCAACATTCTGTGGGAGATAGGCTAGAGACAGAGACTCTTTCTGACGGGCAGTGATGAATGCAACGTTATGTGGGAGATAGGCTAGAGACAGAGATTCTTTCTGACGGGCAGTGGTGAATGCAACGTTCTATGGGAGATCTGGCTAGATACAGAAATTCTTTCAGACGGGCTGTGGTGAATGCAACGTTGTATTGGAGACCTGTCTAGATACGGAGATTCTTTCAGACGGGCTGTGGTGAATGCAACGTTGTATTGGAGATCTGTCTAGATACGGAGATTCTTTCAGACGGACTGTGTTGAATACAACGTTCTGTGGTAGATGTGGCTAGATACATAGATCTTTTCAGAGGGGCTGTGGTTAATACAACGTTCTGTGGTAGATCTGGCTAGATAGAAAGATTCTTTTAGAAAAGCTGTGGTGAATGAAACGTTCGACAACGGACATGCGACCTGACCATGATGATAGTTTGGTGCAGCCAGGACACAGCCTTCATTACTTTGGATCTGTTCATTACGTCATGTAACGATGAACTAATTTAGGCTTATTTTCCTGATAAATTCTTTAAGATTGCGTTCTGGCTAAATATGCTCATGTAGAACAGCACATCTCTTCATGTAGAATAGCACATATTTTCATGTAGAACAGCACATCTCTTGGTGTAACAACACATCTGCTCACGTAGAACAGCACATCTACTCAGGTAGAACAACACATCTACTGAGGAAGAACAACACATCTCTTTATGTAGAACATCACATTTACTCATGTAGAACAGCACATCTTTAACTGTGTTGGTTCGGTTATTTATCCATCTTGTTTATTTCTCTTCTTTATATTTATAGTTAAGAGTCACATCACATTGATCACAACGTAATCAACACAATCTAAATAGACTATTCTCAGTCATAATTCATCATCAAGTTTATTGATATTTAACTTGGCATGTGATACATAATAAAGGAAGATTTTATCTTAGAATTACTGTTCTTTCATTCTGGACATTCATGAGGTTAACACCGGTGGATATTGAACTGTCCACGAGTGCTTATCTTCGGTGACATGTAAAATCAATATATCTCATAACTTACGAGTTGTTCTCTGAAGCACAACTTTGAAATACACTTAAAAACACTTTCACAGCTAATGTTCTCTATGTTCTAATTTATTTGTTCTGTCTACTGTTCAACTAAGTCGGTCTGTTCCTAAGTCACTGCTATAGTTTCCTATGTACTCTACTCTAAACTTGACGAGTCTACACTATGATTCATCTAATATGTTTCTTGACTAACTCAGTTTACTACTTCTTATTAATATCTGACTTACTATCTTGACTAACTGCTGTACCTGTCTAATTGACTTCCTTCTCTGTCCTAACTGCTGTACCTGTCTAATTGACTTCCTTCTCTGTCCTAACTGCTGTACCTGTCTAATTGACTTCCTTCTCTGTCCTAACTGCTGTACCTGTCTAATTGACTTCCTTCTCTGTCCTAACTGCTTGACTTATCTTGCGTGCCTACGTTTTTATATTGAAGTCTTTTTTTACCGCGCTGTATGCCCAAGACGAATCAGCGTCCAATGGGCTGTGGCAACATCCAATGGGCTGTGGCAACATCCAATGGGCTGTGGCAACATCCAATGGGCTGTGGCAACATCCAATGGGCTGTGGCAACATCCAATGGGCTGTGGCAACATCCAATGGGCTGCCACGATGTGACAACCTGTGATACTCTTCGACCAATCGGAAGTTGATCGCTCTATGACTTTTGCCTCTAAACTATTACAACAGCCGACATCTTGGTACTTTCAGTGAACTCGTACGTTTTAGAATGGTCCAAGCAGACTGTTTTCGTGATTCTCGAGTAACCTCTGATCAACTTGACCTGTCTTGAGTTTCAAAATAATGATGTTTATTTCATGACTTTGACCTGTCCTGGAATTTGTTTGTTAATCTATTTACCTGACAGGTCAAGCCATGTGTTTATCCACACCTTCACAACAACTATAACATTTCCATTCTCCCGAAACTTACGTCCGACTACTACCCTTCCTTTATCTCCAGCTTCGTTCTCGGCTTTGTCCACTACCCGCTATAAACTTTCCATTGCTTACGTACTGTCACTAACTACTGGCGACTGCTATTCTATACCACTGTTATAAGCTGTTAAGAAATGGATACCGACTGAGTTACCTGATCCATACTTTAATTCACCTTTAAATATTTAATTCATTTGTGCGCGTTACTTATTGGAATTGTGGGTCCATTAATCAACGACGGCCAATTCTTGATAAGCTACTGTGCGGCGCCGATATAATGGTTTTGCAAGAAACTCTCCTTGGTGACAGGACAGTAATTAGTCCTGGCTTTCATTGTTTTCATTCGCATTTCTTCCTGGTGTGGGGTTTCAGGTGCCTTGTCCTAATAAAGCATCAGCTTCATGGTTCTCCCTTAACAATCATATCGTTAATACGACCACACCGGTAGTACGAATGGGAGCTGATGAGGTGACCAGGGACAAGTTGATGACATACCTCGGAGTTAAGTTTGATCGCAGCCTGTGTTTTCGGGACAACGTCGACCATGTGATAACAAAATCCCGCAAAGGATTAGCCGCCTTGAAGGTCATGGCAGCTGCCAACATCGAGTAGAGGCTACTTAGTCTTCTGTACCAGGGATTAGTCCTCGCACCAATCGAGTATGCCCTGGCAATTCTTACTGTCAGTACGACTCAAATTGATAGGCTGGATAAAATACAAATTGAAGCCATGCGCATTATCCTGGGATGTACGAGGAACACTCCCTGTGTAGCAATGAGGTATCTTCTTGACTTTCCAACAATGGATGACAGATCAAGATCTGGAGAGCACGAGCATACCTGAAGATTAGTACAGATAGAGAGCATCCATTTCACCACGTGCTCAACACAAAGAAAGGTGCCAGGCTAAAAAGAGGCAAATCATGGGTAGGCCGAGCAGAAGATGTCATCAAACAGGTCTGTGGGTTTACCAATATTAGCGTTGGTGAGGAGTGGATACCGGTGTCTACATCATTCAAGGGGAATTTCTCGTGTATTGTCACACTCGACAGGGAAACTAGGGAACAGAACCCGGTCGTGGTTAATGCTGAGGTCAACAGTCTCATCTGCGATAACACCGATGAGAAAGATGCAGTCATATATACAGACGGATCTGTAAGACGACACGAAAGAAGTGCATGGGCATTTACAGCACGTTCGGCAGGCAGAATAGCCAAGGAAGACAGTGGTGCATACGTCATGACCACGAGTAGCATGACAATGGAGGCGATGGCACTGACCAAGGCATTCAAATGGTTAGAGTCACAAGACTACACCCACGCCTCTATACTGAGTGATTCGATGAGCATGATAAAAAAAGTGGAGGCAGGCTCTGTACGCATGCAATGGGTAGAGTCGTTGCAGAAATCCAAAATACGTATGGTCACCTTTGTCTATGTCCCTGGACATGCGGGAGTGAGGGGAAATGAAAGAACGGACAGGTTGGCTAGCTGCGCTGTCGTTGAGGACGGGCAACCAATGGACCGAGAGGACATCATCAATGCCCTCCGTGATGTGGGAAGAGCACATGACTTCGACAAACACAGATCCACGTCACTTCTTCGGATGCTAGAAATTGGAGTTAAGATGGGCACAGCCAGAAATGAGAAACTTAGTGGCCGTGTAAGAAGACTTATCAACCAACATAGAACTGGAGTCGTCAGTCGCTGGACACTGCGGGAATTGCTGAGGAGGGGATCTGAGCATCTATGGACATGTTCGGAGTGTAATGATGATGACCCGCAAATAATTCAATAACTCAATTCACCTATTCTGTTAAACATCTACCCATGTAGAACAGCACATTTACTCATGTATTACAGGACATCTACGCAGGTAGAAAAATAGATGTACTCATGTAGAACAGCTTAGTGAACAGGACTACAAAGGACAAGAGGTAGGGTTCGTTCCCAACTGTCGGCTTCCGGGTTCACCCAGACTTAAATGGGTACTTTAATTTTTTTCTGGGAAAGTAAAGCGGCACGGGCGTAATACAGACAATATAACGCCAAAAATCATGTGCTGAAGGTCTGTAAAATTTATGGTCACTAACACCATATTCCCTATACGCCACTTGGCGTCACGGGGGCTCTTTACTTTTTTATGTAGAACAACACATCAGCTCATGTAGAAGACGATCCCTACTCACGTAGAACAACACATCAGCTCATGTAGAAGTCGATCCCTACTCACGTAGAACAACACATATGCTCATGTAGAAGTCGATCCCTACTCACGTAGAACAACACATATGCTCATGTAGAAGACGACCTCTACTCACGTAGAACAACACATCAGCTCATGTAGAAGACGATCCCTACTCACGTAGAACAACACATCAGCTCATGTAGAACAATAGCTGAACGCATGTAGACCACCGTAAATAGACAACACCCCACAATTGCTACCCCACAAATGCTACCCCACAACAAGCAAGCAGTCTCTGACCTCCGACCTTCCACAATATGTCTGAGTCTGTTGGCAGAAAGGTCATGATAAAACAACTATCAGATGTCTCCAGTCTTGTACTCGCAACTTCCCCTCGCCAGTCATGATTCTCCAGCCAACGCTGTCAACAACAATGTTGTGATTCTTTTCTTTGTAAATTACAAACTCGTTTCAAACAGATGTACACATCACTCCATCGGTTTGTCGGGAACTCAAAGACAAACGAATACATGATCACATGGTATTATAATCTCACATAATATTCTACTTTTTTTTCCCCATTCACCTTTCAGCGCCCAGGGGAGATATAATTTACTGTCTTTTGCTCTTCTGTTGGTCTCTTTTCTGCTATAATGTTTCCTAGTGTTTCCAATATTTCATCAATCTATCTTTTTCGCGGCCGACCCATGGGTCTGGTGTTCTCGCAATGTTTATTGATGGCTCGTGTTGTATTTTAATCTTTCTGCCTTATCACGTGGCTGAACCATTTTATCTTTTTCTCTGTATGCATTCTATGGCGGGAATTGTTCCTAGTTTTTGTCTCAGACTTTCATTTCTGATCATACCTCTTGAACTGTTTCCTGTCTGGCGTCTAACACATTTCACCTCGGTAGCGCTTATTTTACTTATTGTTCTTTCATCTAGGGTCTGGAATTGGTAACACAACGTTGTAATGAAGATTGTACTGTAGAGTGCCCGAGTTTAGAAACAATGAACCAGACATTACTAAAACAAGTAATTATATTCTTGGCATTACTGAGTTAGGGTAGAAGTTGTGCCTGTCAAATTGTGCAGTTGTTTTCGTGACTCCAATACTTGTATCAGCGTCAGGCGAAGATTTTAGTTGAGCATTTGAGGTAAATTACATTACTGTTGCTATATTTCTTCTGATGATCAAAATAACTACACTACTAAATACTGACATGTAACCATCACATAAGATGAAATGGAATTGGAGACTAGCCTCCACAATTTTCGATTGAAGGATCAGGGTTTGATGCACGGAGAATCAAATAGTTACTGCTGGTGCTAACTTACAAGCGATGCGTGTAGACACCAGGTGCAGAACACTGGAAAGAGAGACGTAACGGATATAAAGGATATGGGAATGTGCTAGTTTCTGCAACGTCACCTCTTAAAACTAAACTAACGCAGACCAACACCACCACATTATTTTGTTATTTAAAATCACTCTCTCAGAGACGTTTCGCACATACACCACTCTCACAGACGTTTCTTATTTCAAATCTCCAACTCACAAACGTTTCTTATATCCAATCTCCAACTCACAGACGTTTCTTATATCCAATCTCCAACTCACAGACGTTTCTTATATCAAATCTCCAACTCACAGACGTTTCTTATATCCAATCTCCAACTCACAGACGTTTCTTATATCCAATCTCCAACTCACAGACGTTTCTTATATCAAATCTCCAACTCACAGACGTTTCTTATATCCAATCTCCAACTCACAGACGTTTCTTATATCCAATCTCCAACTCACAGACGTTTCTTATATCAAATCTCCAACTCACAGACGTTTCTTATATCAATCTCCAACTCACAGACGTTTCTTATATCAAATCTCCAATTCACAGACGTTTCTAACATAAAACCGCTCTCTCACAGACGTCTCTCACATAAACCACTCTCTGACAGACATTTCTCACATACACCACCATCTCACAGACGTTTCTCACATAAGCCACTCTCTGACAGACGTTTCTCACATAAACCACCATCTCACAGACGTTTCTCACATAAACCACCAGCTTACAGACGTTTCTCACATAAACCACCATCTCACAGACGTTTCTTACATAAACCACCAGCTTACAGACGTTTCTCACATAAACCACCATCTCACAGACGTTTCTCACATAAACCACCATCTCACAGACGTTTCTCACATAAACCACTCTCTGACAGAAGTTTCTCACATAAACCACCATCTCACAGACGTTTCTCACATAAACCACTCTCTGACAGACGTTTCTCACATAAACCACCATCTCTCAGACGTTTCTAGCGTAAACCACCATCTCTCAGACGTTTCTCACATAAAGCACTGTCTCTCAGACGTTTCTCACATAAACCACTATCTCCCAGACGTTTCTCACACAGACCACTATCTCTCAGACGTTTCTCACATAAACCACTATCTCTCAGACGTTTCTCACATAAATCACCACCTGACAGACGTTTCTCACATAAACCACCATCCCAGAAACGTTTCTCACGTAAACCACCATCTCACAAACGTTTCGCACATAAACCACTATCTTCACCCCCGCCTACCTTTTAGTTATCTTCCTTTGGTCGCCTTCAAACGCGCCAGGAATCCGAGAGGCATTCTTGTCACGAGCCGCCTCCCTCGCTCAAACCACAAACACCTTGATACTGTTCGTTGTGAACGTGGAGTCTACAAAACTTGTGAACATGTACTTTGCACCGATTCCGTGCAGTTATCTAATGGGCAATTCGACATCAAGGAGGGGTTTACAGTTATCTAATGGGCAATTCGACATCAAGGAGGGGTTTACAGTTATCTAATGGGCAATTCGACATCAAGGAGGGGTTTACACGTGCAGAATGGAATATCATTTACGCCATAATATGTCAGCAATGCCAAATGACTTACATAGGTGAGTCTGGACGACCCCTATATGACAGATACTGTGAGCATCTTCCTGATGTTGAGCAGAAGGCTGACAGTCCGGTACCGTCCCATTTCAATTTCCCTGGTCATAGTAGTAAACCTAGCATGCAAGTTACTGGAATTGTCTCATATCACTCCAGCAGTCGTAGTCCGTTCGCCCCTGAGAAGCGTCTCATAGTTCAGTTGGGTTCGATGTCCCCACGAGAAAAAAAAAAAAAAAAGTAAAGTATCCCCGTCACGCCAAGTGGCGTATAGGGAATATGGTGTTATTGACCATGCATTTTTCAGACCTTCGGCACATGATTTATAGGGTAATGTGGTCGGTATTACGCCCATGCCGCTTTAATTTCCCAGAAAAAAATCCGGTACCCATTAAAGGCTGGGTGAACCGGAAGCCGTCGGTTGGGATCGCACCCTACCTCGTGTCCTTTGTAGTCCAGTTCACTAACAACTGAGCTATCGCGGCTCCCGCTGTCCCCACAAGACATGAACATATTGCTCCCATACATATTTGTTACATATTGCTCTCATACAGACCTGCTACATATTTCTTTCCTTTATGTACCTATATATGTGTGTATATTTGTCTGCAGGTTCACTTTCACATTTGGAAACCTCTTGATGCTCTTCGAAGTACTTTCTTGTAATATATACACACGTATGCGTTTAAAAATGTATGGTTAAGTACGCACGCGTTTGTGTACTTCTTTTCGATGTGCACACCCACAGTTGCAGATATATACAGATTTATATATTCGCTTGAGTACGCTAATATCATTTTTCACGTGGTTAAGCTTATTGGGAATCAACTCATATAAACGTTTCAATCAATAATAGAATCTGGGGTCTTGTACCCACCTCCACATATTTTTAGAATCCTTCCCTTTTACTGTATTACATACAGGTGTCCCGCCCTGTTCACCGGCCAATATTAATTTCAGTCCAGTCGCTGCCTGAAAAAGCTCCGGACCTCAGGGAAGTGACGTATTTTCCTTTATTTGAGAGTCACTTATATTATCGCCATGTAGTTAAATTTCTATGTATATCCATATATACAATTTTGTTTTGTAGTTTGTTGTTCCAGCTGAAGGCCTTTTTGGCCGAAACGTCGCTCCACTTTTGTTTTCTTTCTCACCTATCTAAAGCTGTTACCAAATCACTTTTTACTTTTTTTTAAATTTTGATTATTTTCATCAGCTTTACAGCAGCTTCGCATACCTATGCACTTGTCTGCCTTTACCCTTGGCACAAGTACTATTGTTTCTATCCATTTGTCGGGTCCTGTAAATATGATATCAGATTGTTGAGCTTGAGCATATGCTGTGATACAGCTTGGCTCTTTTCTCGTCAAATTGACGATGACAGACCAATTTGAGAGCAACATTTGCTATATATAACTGGAGCGGAGGTTGAGAGGTTCGTCCTGAACTGATAAGTCTAGTGGGTTACAATGCGGGTCCTGTGTAAGGTCTGACACTAGATAACAAAAACAGTTGACTATAAAGGTTGGGAGGGGAGGGGGGTCTAGAATTTCTGCTAAATTTGTTATCTTTGGCTTAAAAGACAATACATACTCAGACATACAGACAGTCGGACAGACAGACAGACAATCGGATAGACAGACAGTCGGACGGGCGGAAGCGATAGAGAGACAGACAGATAGGGATGCACACAGACAGACAGACAAATAGATAGATAGATAGATAGATAGATAGATAGATAGATAGATAGATAGATATATAGATAGATAGATAGATAGATAGATAGATAGATAGATAGATAGATAGATAGATAGATAGATAGATAGATAGATAGATAGATAGATAGATAGATAGATAGATATTTTGAACTTAATGGAGGCGATCTCTACAACTTTGTAATGTGGGTTACCTGAGCCAGGAGCCACCGAATTCACGCCTTGTAGAGTCGCGGGCTGTTTGGCCATGAAAGAATTGAGTATTCGGAGTCCCCGGTCCGTCAATGAATTTTGAAGGTTTATAGTAATTGAAAAGTTCATGCGTGGAAAGTGTTGAGTGACGTGTGTGCTTTGAGGGCACGAGTGGGGATGCTAGAGCTTCTTGGGTGAGACTGCAGTCTCATCTCACAAGCACTAGCGTCCCCTTTACTCGTGCCCTCAAGGCACACACGTCACGCAACACTTTCACTATAGTTGTTTTATTGTTGGGGAGTGAGTCGGGAATTGTTCGGGAGTTGACGGGAGATTTTGGGGGAGTGAGCTGGGGATTGGTGGGAGTGAGATGGGGATTGTTGGGAGTGAGCTGGGGATCGGTGGGGAGTGAGCTGGGGATTAGTGGGAGTGAACCGGGCATTGTGGGGAGTGAGCCAAGGAATAGTGGGAGTGAGCCGGGGATTGGTGGGAGTGAGTTGGGGATCGGTGGGGAGTGAGCTGGGGATTAGTGGGAGTGAACCGGGGATTGTGGGGAGTGAGCCGGGGATTAGTGGGAGTGAGCCGGGATTGGTGGAGAGTGAGCCGGGGATTAGTATGAGTGAGCCGGGGATTGTGGGGAGTGAGCAGGGGATTAATGGGGAGTGACTCTCTTAATACAATCTAGAAGTTCGACTAGACTAGGAGCTTATAGCGTTCAACGTTTATTAATAATACGTGAGGTGTGACATCGCTGAAGGGTTGTAAGATGTTCAAGAGAACATTGCATATTTAGTCTACTCTACACTAGTGTTAGTGTGTTGTTCCTGGTGTAAGATGTAAGAGAGAACATTAAACCTACTCTACGCTAGTGTTAGTGTGTTGTTCCTGGTGTAAGATGTAAGAGAGAACATTAAACCTACTCTACACTAGTGTTAGTGTATTGGTCCTGGTGTAAAATGTAAGAGAGAACATTTAACCTACTGTACACTAGTGTTAGTGTGTTGGTCTTGGTGTAAAATGTAAGAGAGAACATTTAACCTACTGTACACTAGTGTTAGTGTGTTGGTGCTGGTGTAAGATGTAAGAGAGAACATTAAACCTACTGTACACTAGTGTTAGTGTGTTGGTCCTGGTGTAAAATGTAAGAGAGAACATTAAACTTACTCTACACTAGTTATTGTGTGTTCAGCTTCCTGTGAATAGAGTGTTGAGTACCTATTCTGTCTCCTGTCCATTCCCGATCCCAGCCAACAAATTGTCCATGTTGAACTACTGTACGTGATACGTCGTTCTTGTAATCGCCGAAAGCAAAATGAACTGATATACTACTTCAACATTTCTCAGTGTTCAACTTTTAAACACATCTTTACAACACATCTTTACTATACATCTTTACTACACATCTTTACAACACATCTTTACTATACATCTTCACAACACATCTTTACAACACATCTTTACAACACATCTTTACAACACATCTTTACTACACATCTTTACAACACATCTTTACTACACATCTTTACAACACATCTTTACAACACATCTTTACAACACATCTTTACAACACATCTTTACTACACATCTTTACAACACATCTTTACAACACATCTTTACTATACATCTTTACTATACATTTTCACAACACATCTTTACTATACATCTTCACAACACATCTTTACAACACATCTTTACAACACATCTTTGCAACACATCTTTACTACACATCTTTACTACACATCTTTACAACACATCTTTACTACACATCTTTACAACACATCTTTACTACACATCTTTATAACACATCTTTACAACACATCTTTACTACACATCTTTACTACACATCTTTACAACACATCTTTACAACACATCTTTACTACACATCTTTATAACACATCTTTACAACACATCTTTACTACACATCTTTACAACACATCTTTACTACACATCTTTACTACACATCTTTACTACACATCTTTACAACACATCTTTACAACACATCTTTACTACACATCTTTATAACACATCTTTACAACACATCTTTACTACACATCTTTACAACACATCTTTACAACACATCTTTACAACACATCTTTACTACACATCTTTACAACACATCTTTACAACACATCTTTACTATACATCTTTACTATACATCTTCACAACACATCTTTACAACACATCTTTACTATACATCTTCACAACACATCTTTACAACACATCTTTACAACACATCTTTACAACACATCTTTACTACACATCTTTACTACACATCTTTACAACACATCTTTACTACACATCTTTACAACACATCTTTACTACACATCTTTACAACACATCTTTACAACACATCTTTACTACACATCTTTACTACACATCTTTACAACACATCTTTACAACACATCTTTACTACACATCTTTATAACACATCTTTACAACACATCTTTACTACACATCTTTACAACACATCTTTACTACACATCTTTACTACACATCTTTACTACACATCTTTACAACACATCTTTACAACACATATTTACTACACATCTTTACAACACATCTTTATAACACATCTTTACTACACATCTTTACAACACATCTCATCGGGGCTATTTTTTTCACAGAAAATAATAAAACAAAATTCAATTATCGGCCATCCCCAGCACATGAAAGTTATATCTTCACCGCGTTGATTAGCAAAACTCCGTTGGGGTATCTGGCAAGACACAAGCATCCATTGTTTCCATCTGTATAGTTGAAGCTATGGATTGCAGGAAATACAACGATATCTAAATGTCAAATTGTTATGTTCTGTCACTTACTGGGATCATCAGATACCACTGTTATTGAAAATCAATGGATTCCTGTAACGTTACACTCTAAACTATTTGTGATAATATATGCAGATCTTCTAGGGGGCTTGTCTTTATTTTGTGTTATTTATTTTTGGTCTGTCTATTCCTTTCATACTCTTTATTTCTTCCTTTTTTCTTCTTTCCTTCCTGATTTGCCTTTCAGCGCTGAGGTGAGATATAATTTGCGGTCTTTTGCTTTTCTGCCACTACTGCTGTTATATTTTGTAGTGTTTCTAATATATTTAAAAAAACGAATTATTCCACCAATTCTTAATTTTCGTGGTCGACCTTCAAGTCTGCTGTTCTCGCAACGTTTAGTTAGAGGCTCGTGTTATGTTTGATCATTCTTCCTTATCACGCGGACAAACCATTCTATCTGTTATTTCTTCCATTAAATATACAAATGTGTTTTGTTATTTTTGTTCAATTTTTATTTAAGCAACACACGAGGTCGACTTGGACCCTGATTAATGACTCCCTGATCCACCCAGCCTTAAATATCTACCCACATTTTATAGATAAGATAACAGGGCAGCACTGATGTAATGTTGACCAAATTTTTAAAAAAGGGGATAAGTTTTCTAAAATGTTAAACACCATAATCCCTATACGCCATTTCATTCGTCGTATATCATATCTTTATGATCTCGTCGACGACAAGGCGAGAAGATGCTAGATGGTCTGGCGGCATAGCATGGCAAACAGACAACAGAATATATACGATGTATTGTTGATAAAGAATTGTGGAGACATGACCGCTGACGCTTAGGTATGACACAAGATGATGATTATTATAAATGTATTAATGTTTTCCCGACTTAAATGTTTGAGTGTAATAACCGCTGTGAGTGGGAGAGATGAGTGGGAACTGCAACAGACAGGGAAGGCGCTGAGAAGGTAGTGGGAGATATGAGTGGGAACTACGACAAACAGGGAAACCGCTGTGAGTGAGAGAGAGGTGTGGAAACTAAGCTAGACAGGAAAAGAGCTGAGATGAGCAGGAACTAATACAAACAGGGAAGGTGCTGAGAGGGGTAGGAACTAATACAAACAGGGAAGGTGCTGAGAGGTGTAGGAACTAAGAAAAACAGGGAAGGTGCTGAGAGGTGTAGGAAGTAAGACAAACAGGGAAGGTGCTGACAGGTGTAGGAACTAAAACAAACAGGGAAGGTGCTGAGAGGTGTAAGAACTAAGACAAACAGGGAAGGTGGTGAGAGGTGTAGGAACTAAGACATACAGGGAAGGTGCTGAGAGGAGTAGGAACTAAGACAAACAGGAAAGGTGCTGAGAGGTGTAGGAACTAAGACAAACAGGGAAGGTGCTGAGAAGGGTAGTAACTAAGACAAAGAGGGAAGGTGCTGAGAGGTGTAGGAACTAAAACAAACAGGGAAGGTGCTGAAATGTGTAGGAACTAAGACAAAAAGGGAGGATGCTGAGAGGTGTATGAACTAAGACAAACAGGGAAGATGCTGAGAGGTGGAGGAACTAAGACAAACAGGTAAGGTGCTGAGAGGTGGAGGAACTAAAACAAACAGGGAAGGTGCTGAGAGGTGTAGGAACTAAGACAAAAAGGGAGGTGCTGAGAGGTGGAGGAACTAAAACAAACAGGGAAGGTGCTTAGAGGTGTAGGAACTAAGACAAACAGGGAAGGTGCTGAGAGGTGGAGGAACTAAAACAAACAGGGAAGGTGCTGAGAGGTGGAGGAACTAAAACAAACAGGGAAGGTGCTGAGAGGTGTAGGAACTAAGACAAACAGGGAAGGTGCTGAGAGGTGGAGGAACTAAAACAAACAGGGAAGGTGCTGAGAGGTGTAGGAACTAAAGCAAACAGGGAAGGTGCTGAGAGGTGAGGAACTAAGACAAACAGGGAAGGTGCTGAGAGGTGTAGGAACTAAGACAAAAAGGAAGGTGCTGAGAGGTGTAGGAACTAAAACAAACATGGAAGGTGCTGAGAGGTGTAGGAACTAAGACAAACAGGGAAGGTGCTGAGAGGTGGAGGAACTAAGACAAACAGGGAAGGTGCTGAGAGGTGCAGGAACTAAGACAAACAGGGAAGGTGCTGAGAGGTGTAGGAACTAAGACAAACAAGGAAGGTGCTGAGAGGAGTAGGAAAAAAGACTAGAAAGGAAGGTGCTGAGAGGTGTAGGAACTAAGACAAACAGGGAAGGTGCTAAGAGGGATAGGAACTAAGACAAACAGGGAAGATGCTGAGAGGTGGAGGAACTAAGACAAACAGGGAAGGTGCTGAGAGGAGTAGGAACTAAGACAAACTGGGAAGGTGCTGAGAGGTGTCGGAACTAAGACAAACTGGGAAGGTGCTGAGAGGTGTAGGAACTAAGACAACGGGAAGGTGCTGAGAGGGGTAGGAACTAAAAAAACAGGGAGGCGCTGAGAGGGTAGGAACTAAAACAAACAGGGAAGGTGCTGAGAGAATTGTAGGAACTAAGACAAACAGGGAAGGTGCTGAGAGGGGTAGGAACAAAGACAAACAGGGAAGGTGCTGAGAGGTGTAGGAACTAAGGCAAACAGGGAAGATGCTGAGAGGTGTAGCAACTAAAACAAACAGGGAAGGTGCTGAGAGGTGTAGGAACTAAGACAAACAGGGAAGGTGCTGAGAGGTGTAGGAACTAAAACAAACAGGGAAGGCGCTGAGAGGTGTAGGAACTAAAACAAACAGGGAAGGTGCTGAGAGGTGGAGGAACTAAAACAAACAGGGAAGGTGCTGAGAGTTGGAGGAACTAAGACAAACAAGGAAAATGCTAAGAGGAGTAGGAACTAAGACAAGCAGGGAAGGTGCTGAGAGGTGTAGGAACTAAGAAAAACAGAGAGAAGATGCTGAGAGGTGTAGGAACTAAGACAAACAGGGAAGGTGCTGAGAGGTGGAGGAACTAAAACAAACAAGGAAGATGCTGAGAGGTTTTGGAACTAAGACAAACAAGGAAGGTGCTGAGAGGAGTTGGAACTAAGACAAGCAGGGAAGGTGCTGCGAGATGTAGGAACTAAGACAAACAGAGAAGGTGCTAAGAGGAGTAGGAACTAAGACAAACGGAGAAGGTGCTGAGAGGGGTAGGAACTGAGAAAAACAGCGAGGTGCTGAGAGGGGTAGGAACTAAGACAAACAGGGAAGGTGCTGAGAGAATTGTAGGAACTAAGACAAACTGGGACGGTGCTGAGAGGGGTAGGAACAAAGATAAACTGGGAAGGTGCTGAGAGGAGTAGGAACTAAGACAAACAGGGAAGGTGCTGAGAGGTGGAGGAACTAAGACAAACAGGGAAGGTGCTGAGAGGAGTAGAAACTAAGACAAACAGCGAAGGTGCTGAGAGG
Source organism: Megaustenia siamemsis (assembly GCA_032433765.1). NCBI lineage: Eukaryota > Metazoa > Mollusca > Gastropoda > Stylommatophora > Ariophantidae > Megaustenia > Megaustenia siamemsis. Next base: position 157,536,715 of record JAVIAB010000051.1, on the reverse strand, counting down.
GGTAGGAACTAGGACAAACAGGGAAGGTGCTGAGAGGAGTAGGAACTAAGACAAGCAGGGAATGTGCTGAGACGGGTAGGAACTAAGACAAACAGGGAAGGTGCTGAGAGGAGTAGGAACTAAGACAAACAGGGAAGGTGCTGAGAGAATTGTAGGAACTAAGACAAACTGGGAAGGTGCTGAGAAGGGTAGGAACTAAGACAAACAGGGAAGATGCTGAGAGGGGTAGGAACTAAGGCAAACAGGGAATGCGCTGAGAGGGGTAGGAACTAAGACTAAGAAACAGGGAAGGTTCTGAGAGGGGTAGGAACTAAGACAGACAGGGAAGATGCTGAGAGGGGTAGGAACTAAGAAAGACAGGGAAGATGCTGAGAGGGGTAGGAACTAAGACAGTCAGGGAAGATGCTGAGAGGGGCATGAACTAGGACAGTCAGGGAAGATGCTGAGAGGGGCATGAACTAGGACAGTCAGGGAAGATGCTGAGAGGGGCATGAACTAGGACAGTCAGGGAAGATGCTGAGACGGGCAGGAACTAAGACAGACTGGGAAGGTTCTGAGAGGGCCAGGAACTAAGAATGTCAGGGAACCCGTTTAAATAACATAAAGTGAAGAACCGTTCTCTACTTCGCCGTCACACATGGGGAAACGGGAAACAAAACAGTAATGAAGTCATTGCTCGTTGCCAGCCGTAGATCAAAAGAGGCATGAGAAATATCAAAGAATAACAATATCCTGAGGTGACAATAATAACTCAAATAGTTATATTATTGTAGGTCACGCTGTTATATTAGTGACGTCATTTAATTGTCCCTCTTGTGGACCTGAAGTTTGTTGGAGGTTAAACTTTCGCATATATAAAGTTATTTAGATGAATTGTGTCTTCATCTTTAATTAGAAAGGTGGTGTCTTTATCTTTAACTAGAAGATCGGTGTCTTTATCTTTAACTAGAAGGCCGGTGTCTTTATTTTAACTAGAAGGGAGGTGTCTTTATCTTTAACTAGAAGGGGTGTGTTTTATCTTTAACTAGAAGGACGGTGTTTTTGTCTTTAACTAGAAGGGTGGTGTTTTTATCTTTAACTAGAAGGGCGGTGTTTTTATTTTTAACTAGAAGGGAGGCATCTTTATCTTTAACTAGAAGGGCGGTTTTTATCTTTAACTAGAAGGGCGGTATCTTTATCTTTAACTAGAAGGGCGGTGTCTTTATCTTTAACTAGAAGGGCGGTGTTTTTATCTTTAACTAGAATGGAGGCATCTTTATCTTTAACTAGAAGGGCGGTGTCTTTATCTTTAACTAGAAGGGCGGTGTTTTTATCTTTAACTAGAAGAGTGATGTCTTTATCTTTAACTAGAAGGGCGGTGTCTTTATCTTTAACTAGAAGGGCGGTGTCTTTATCTTTAACTAGAAGGGCGGTGTCTTTATCTTTAACTAGAAGGGTGGTGTCTTTATCTTTAACTAGGTGTGCGTTGTCTTTATCTTTAACTAGAAAGGAGGTGTCTTTAACTTTAACTAGAAGGGAAGTGTCTTTATCTTTTACTAGAAGGAAGGTGTCTTTATCTTTATCTAGAAGGCATGTGTCTTTATCTTTAACTAGAAGGGCGGTGTCTTTATCTTTAACTAGAATAAAGATGTCTTTATCTTTAACTAGAAGGGCGGTGTTTTATCTTTAACTTGAAGGGCGGTGTCTTTATCTTTAACTAGAAGGGAGGTGTCTTTATTTTATCTAGAAGAAAGGTGTCTTTATCTTGAACTAAAGGGGAGGTGTCTTTATCTTTAACTAGAAGAAAGATGCATTTATCTTTAACTAGAAAAGATGTGTCTTTATCTTTAACTAGAAGAAAGATGCCTTTATCTTTAACTAGAAGAGATGTGTCTTTATCTTTAACTAGAATGGAGGTGTCTTTATCGTTAACTAGAAGATTGCTAGCTACAGCGGTGGGTTATTAATTTCTAACTAAACTGATTGGGCTTAATTAAAGATGTCTGACTTATCGGCTTTTGAATTCCAATAGTTTGCAATGTTTCATGAACTAAAATGTGTAGAAGAAATGAAGAAGTCCCTAGCTACACTCTCTTGTGACCTCCATTCTTTCACGTACTTCCATTTCATTAACAGGAAAGTTTATTCACGTTTTGTTTTTCTCTTTTCTTGAAACATCTGCTATTCGTCACCTGCCTTCTTGTACTTCCTTCTATCTTGTGAGCTTTAAGCAGCAGGTATTATTCCAATTTGTGAGTGACGTCTGGAGTCAGTATGGTCGCTGCATGTGGTATCTACCTGTGGTGACATTTAAACGGAAGCTGGAAGCAAAGACAACCTAACAGGCTGTTCTCTAGCCTGCTGAAGCTGACGCGATGAGGTAGATGGGCTCGACTTTTGACTATCACTTCAGACATTTCAGCGATATTTGGGGGCGTAGTTTGTGAGCATCAGGGAGTTGGTTGTTTGAAGTTTGATACCGGCTTGCGATAAAGGTTCCCACTAATCATATTTAAGCTCTTAAGACATCTCAGAAAGAGCACTTAATGGTAAACAACCAGGCTATTTACATCTGGTTTCTCTTGTTTTTATCTGTCAAGTTCTACCTTGTTCCCGGTCTCTTTGATTCGGGTTATCCTAACACTTCCCTCCACTTCCTGTGTGTCTCTCACACATCGTTTCTCACTCTGTGAGTGTGTGTGTGTTGTGTGACCCCACTTTCATCTATAAACCTCTTTATTCACATCGTTTTCTCCTGCCTCTGTGTCAACAACTTCTCGTGATGTTGAGAGAGAGATTATCACTTTTATTTATACTCTTCCTCGAACTCTACCTTACCTTATTTCTCGGAAAGTTCTCTCCTAATTCGTGACCTGTTGCTACATCTAGCTGACCCTGTACACACTTCTAATCGTGTTCTAACTTCCACACCTATGGCACTCAGGAAATGGTGTGCTGTAATCATCAGATTAATGATAAATTCTGCTGTGTACTCTTGCGACTGTTTGATCAAATTTTACGATCTCACACTTGCCACATAAGTGTTATAATATCTTCATTTTTCTGGACGGCTGCATCGACTGGCAGCTTGTTTAACACGATGACAATGTCACGTTGAAATATTCGACATATTTTACAACATGTTGTTAGAGAATAAAGTTGTGAACACATTCAATTTCTTTAGCGATCATGACGTCATTCACTCTGGGACTCCTGATTATCTTACCACGTCTGCAGCCTGCTTCAGGGTCAGGGTCGTACCCCCTCTTCCAAGATGGAGCGTGTGGGCCAAGTTTTCTTCCTCAAGTCTGTGTCCTGGGGGGCACTCTTGTAGAATGTGTTTTGCTGGCATATCTTCTAGAATGAAGAGGCATAAACTGGCTGTACCTATTTTCAATTTGGAGTTCATATGTGGTGCCTCATTCTTTTGTGACCAGTGTGAAGATACAAAAATAGCAATGTTCAACTCCAATATTAAGTCAGTCCTATTATATGGTTGTGAAACATGGAGAGCAACAAAAATGACAATCGTGAAGATACAGACCTTCATTAATGGATGCTTGAATAGAATAAAAATGGAAATGGCACGACAAAATCACTAACATAGAACTATATAAAAGGGGGGGGGGTCTCGGTAGCCTAGTTGGGAAAACCACCCGACTGACCTACCGATGTTCGGACAACCCGTGTTCGATTCCCGCTGCAAGCAGTGTGAGTTATACTCGTGGTTGGAAAAAAAAAAATTACCCCAGCTCTCGACCCAGCCTCTGGCTGAATGGGTACCAGGGTAGCACCGTGGGAAGGTGAGGAATGCAGTCTCGTAGCGTGAGTTTTGATGCTTGAAGCTACACTATCCAGAAGTCTCCGAACACTTCTAGATAGTGGCCGAGCACATATGGGTGGAAACTCGCACGCTAAGACGGCGATTCAAGTCTCGTAATTTACCTTTACCAACGACAAGTACTAGTCATATACCAGTGTATAAAGACATATACCAGTGTATAAAGACATATACCAGTGTATAAAGACATATAGCGATGACGAAGGCGCTGGATAGAGCACACACCGCAGAAGTCAATTGAAAGTATTACACAACAGGCCTATTTTGGAATACCCAAGGAAAAAGAGGAAGACCAAATTATTCTTGGAGAAGACAGATGGAAACAGAGATGAATATAATGGGGAAGACATGGGGAACGATTTTGAAAGAATGGGAAGAAACAGAACGGCATGGAAAGTGTTTGTTAAAGACCTATGCTCCACATGGAGCTGAAAGATAGAAGATGGAGAACATGAGAAGAAGAAGAAAGTAGAAGATGAAGAAACTAGTAAATACAGTATCATTTAAGTATCATCTAGACATAAATATCTCAATGTAAAAACAAAGTATACATCTTTAAATCGCAGATATATAAAATGGGTATCTAAGATGTGTAGATATGTCAGAATTTTAAGGAAATACAAGATACCTCAACACATGCGATTAAATTTCAGGAAATGCTGGCACGGCGGTGATGGGATGCCAGTTCTAATCTTTTACCTGAGAAATGTTTTTTGTGTGTTCGCAAATAGTTGTGTGGTGGGTTCTGGACCAGATGTGAATTAGAATATCTTCTGGAATGTGTAAAGCTTGGTCCAAACCTTCAGACAATGTTGTTATGGGAATTGTTTCGTGATAGTGTTGTTACTCGAACTAAACCTGTATAGAATGTTATCACGGGAACTAAACCTGTATAGAATGTTATCACGGGAACTAAACCTGTATAGAATGTTGTCACGGGAACGAAACATGTATAGAATGTTATCACGGGAACTAAACCTGTATAGAATGTTGTCACGGGAACGAAACCTGTATAGAATGTTTTCACGGGAACTAAACATGTATAGAATGTTATCACGGGAACGAAACCTGTATATAATGTTGTCACGGGAACTAAACCTGTATAGAATGTTGTCACTGGAACTAAACCTTGATAGAACGTTGTCAGTGGAAGTAAACCTTGATATAATGTTATTACTGGAAATAAACTTTGATAGAAGGTTATCACTATAACTGACACTCGTTAGAATGGTATCATTGGTACTGGACCTTGATAGAATGTTGTCCCTGGAAATAAACCTTGATATAATGTTATCATTGGAACCACTGTTATCTCTGAAACTAATGTATTGGTGTTACGTTGACATGGCATATTAAAATATATTATATATTTAAATCATCATCATCATGTGCCATACCGGTAGGCGAAGGCGATCATGTCCTTCCACAATCTTCTATCCACGGTGCATCTTATCAGTTCTGTTGTTGACTGTTTGCCATACCATGACACCAAGCTATCTAGTATTTTCTCTCTTTGTTGTCCGCGATCTATCTTTTCTTGTATTTTGCCAGTTGTAACCAAGTATAAGAGCGGACAGGTTGGCTAGCTGCGCTATTGTTGAGGACGGTCAGCTAATGGATCGGGCGGACATCATCAATGCCCTCCAGGAAGTGGGAAGGACACAGGACTTCGACAACCATGAGTCCACGTCACTCCTTCGGATGAAAGAGATGGGAGCTAAGATGGGCACAGCCAGAAACGAGAAACTTAGTGGGCGTGTAAGAAGACTAATCAACCAACACAGAGCTGGAGTCGTCAGTCGCTGGACACTGCGAGACTTGCTGAGGAGGGGATCTGAGCAGCTGTAGACATGTTCGGAGCGCAGTGATGATGACCCAAAAATAACTCAGTAAATCAATAATCAAAAGTATTCCAACTTTCCTCTTCTCATGATGTCCCCGAAAATGTTGATTGTTTCTTTCTGATGTGTTTTAGCTCGCTTTTTGTGTTGGTCTCTTTGAGAATTTCCTCATTGGTCATTTAGCTGTCCAGGAAACTTTCAACATTCTTATGAGAAATCCCATTTCTGTGGCCTTTAACCATCTTTTCATTTGTTTGTCTACTGTCCATGAATCGCTTCTATAGGTCAGAATTGGTTCTATATAGCACCGATGAACTCTATTTCTCTCGTTTATTGACAGATTTGCTGCACAAGATATTTTCTATTTTCTGAAATGCTATTTTGGTCTGAGCTATTCTACTTTTTTTTCTGTAGTGCATCTTCCATCTGATGTTATTATTGTACCCAAGTATTTGACGCGTTGCACTTGTTTCAGATTTGTCCTGTTTAATTTTATGCTGCATGATGGTGATGATTGTTTCTTCGATATGACCATTACTTCTGTTTTCTTACTATTCAGACTGAGACCTTTCTTGATGCTTCCTTTTACTATTATGTCTATCATTTCTTGTAGTTCATTCTCTGTCTCTGCTATTAAGACTGTCATCCGCATATCGCAAATTATTTATGTTTTTGTATATTTAAATAGCTGTCATTAAAACTAAAAGCTGATAAAATATTGTACCATGAACTACAAATTACACAATTCTTCAACTAAAACTAATACCTGAAACAAGCGTAACATCAAAATTAGAACTAGAAAACGTTAAATCTTTAATATTTTAAGTAAAATTGATTAGAATGTTAGCATTGGAATTAGAATATGATAGAATGTTATCATTAAATAATATATGTCTACAGGGAAATGCTTGGTCTCGAGGCAAGACGCCGGTCTCGAGACAGAGAGGTTGTTAGTTCAAATCCCGGCTGCACCATTTGGGATATTTATTTGTGATGTCTCTCTGCGGCAACCACCCCTGGTCTCAACAGCGGGGCCAGGCTTGAAGGTCAATTGCTCAATTAAGGGGAAAAAATATGAGTACCTCCAAAGACGGAGTTATCTGCCTGTGAAGTGGCGAAACTGAGTCCTGACCCCAGTACACATGGCTGGCAGGGAAAACCAGATTAACATGCAAAATTCAGTTCTTAGTCTCTAGGGACTTCGCCAGTGGTGAAAGCTGGGAACATTTTTTTTAAAAATCCATGAAAGAACAATGTCGCATTAGAGCACTTAAAGATAACTGTTATAGCTTTGTTCAGCATGTTAAGAGACTAGACCAGTCGTGGTCAATTTAAAGTTGGCTGAGGGCCGGATCTGGTCCGCGGACCGCAATTTAACCATCATTAGACTAGGCATTTGCATAGCCGATATACCAATTACATGATAGAGAAAACGTCCTACTGATCCCCTACATAAACAATGGGCGGTGCTATCAAACAAATGAAGACTTCATTTGATGGTCTCACACCCTGGATGTGCAACATGACCAGTAAAGAGAATGTAATGACCTACCTCGGCGGTTCTCAAAATGTAGTCCTACTGATCCCCTGCGTAAACAATGGGCGGTGCTATCAAACAAATGAAGACTTCCTTTGATGTGCAACATGATCAATAAAGAGAATGTAATGACCTATCCCGGCGGTTCTCAAATGTGGTCCGTGGCCATGGCTGTACAGAATGATGTTTTGTAGCTAGGTGGAAAGACGGAGTTGTCTGTGGTCTTCGTATGTTGTTGTGTTACAAGTTGTCTGCGTATGATGTTGTGTTGCAAGTTGTCTGTGTATGATGTTGTGTTGCATGTTGTCTGTATCTGATGATGTGTTGCAAGTTGCCAGCGTATGATGTTGTGTTGCAAGTTGTCTGTGTATGATGTGTTGCAAGTTGTTTGTGTCTGATGTTATGTTGCAAGTTGTCTGTGTATGATGTTGTGTTGCAAGTTGTCTGTGTCTGATGATGTGTTTCAAGTTGCCCGCGTATGATGTTGTGTTGCAAGTTGTCTTTGTATGATGTTGTGTTGCAAGTTGTCTGTGTCTGATGTTGTGCTGCAAGTTGTCTGTGTATGATGTATTGCAAGTTGTTTGTGTCTGATGTTGTGTTGCAAGTTGTTATGTCTGATGATGTGTTGCAAGTTGTCTGTGTCTGATGTTGTGTTGCAAGTTGTCTGTGTCTGATGTTGTGTTGCAAGTTGTCTGTGTATGATGTTGTGTTGCAAGTTGTTTGTGTCTGATGTTGTGTTGCAAGTTGTCTGTGTATGATGTTGTGTTGCATGTTGTCTGTATCTGATGATGTGTTGCAAGTTGCCTGCGTATGATGTTGTGTTGCAAGTTGTCTGTGTATGATGTGTTGCAAGTTGTTTGTGTCTGATGTTATGTTGCAAGTTGTCTGTGTATGATGTTGTGTTGCAAGTTGTCTGTGCCTGATGTTGTGTTTCAAGTTGTCTGTGTATGATGATGTGTTGCAAGTTGTTTGTGTCTAATGTTATGTTGCAAGTTGTCTGTGTATGATGATGTGTTGCAAGTTGTCTGTGTCTGATGATGTGTTTCAAGTTGCCCGCGTATGATGTTGTGTTGCAAGTTGTCTTTGTATGATGTTGTGTTGCAAGTTGTCTGTGCCTGATGTTGTGCTGCAAGTTGTCTGTGTATGATGTATTGCAAGTTGTTTGTGTCTGATGTTGTGTTGCAAGTTGTCTGTGTCTGATGTTGTGTTGCAAGTTGTCTGTGTCTGATGTTGTGTTGCAAGTTGTCTGTGTATGATGTTGTGTTGCAAGTTGTTTGTGTCTGATGTTGTGCTGCAAGTTGTCTGTGTATGATGTATTGCAAGTTGTTTGTGTCTGATGTTGTGTTGCAAGTTGTCTGTGTCTGGTATTGTGTTGCAAGTTGTTTATGTCTGATGATGTGTTGCAAGTTGTCTGTGTCTGATGTTATGTTGCAAGTTGTCTTTGTATGATGTTGTGTTGCAAGTTGTCTGTGTATGATGTGCTGCAAGTTGTCTGTGTCTGATGATGCATTGCAAGTTGTCTGTGTCTGTTGTTGTGCTGCAAGTTTTCTGTGTCTGATGTTGTGTTGCAAGTTCTATGTGTCTGATGTTGTGTTGCAAGTTGTCTGTGTCTGATGATGTGTTGCAAGTTGCCTGCGCATGATGTTGTGTTGCAAGTTGTCTTTGTATGATGTTGTGTTGCAAGTTGTCTATGTCTGATGGTGTTTTGCAAGTTGTCTGTGTATGATGTTCTGTTGCAAGTTGTCTGTGTCTGATGTTGCGTTGCAAGTTGTCTGTGTCTGATGGCGTGTTGCAAGTTGTCTGTGTCTGATTCTGTGTTGCAAGTTGTCTATGGCTGATGTTGTGTCGCATGCTGTCTGTTTCTGATATATAAGAAGTATGTAAGATGTCTGTTGTCTGCTATTCTTACGTCTCCCATCTCGACAGGTTACTAAATGTAGATTTTTCTCGATCTTCATTCTAAGACGTTACTTGTCTGGTCTTTACATTCCAAATCTCCGCAACTGTTATCACTCTGTGTGTTCGCGTGCGTGTGTATGTGTGTGTGTGAACATTCAAGCTCTGTGACTTTTATCTCTATGCTTGCGCGCGTGTTTATGTGTGCGTGTATGTGTATTCGTATGTGTACCTGCCTCCGTTCAGTAATTTCTGGTTGCTGATTTTTTTGCATTAGAATTGTCTGAATAATGACATCATGAATGTTGCATGAAATGTTGCTAGACTAAGTGCTCCTGTTATGTTGCTCTTCAGATCTTTACAAATGCTACTTTCGTATTCCATTAATTTGACATTTTTATTAAGTCTGAATAGAGGGGATCCCCGAATATTAATTACCATAATTCCAGCTTTGTTTAACCTTTTGCTGATGCCATCACTTGATTTTCTATTAACGTTGCCATGCTTTCAACGCATGCATTTATGATGCTGGTCTGTGACTGTCATTTTTACTCTATAGAAACAAGCAACAGTGATAAATACATGATGCACTTGTAACATTGAAAATGTAGCTTATTGTAACTGTAGCCTGACATGTTACATTGAAACTGTGGCATGACGTGTTAACATTGTAACTGTATCCTATTGAAACTGTAGCCTGACATGTTAACAGTGAAACTGTAACCTGATATGTTAACATTGCAACTGTAGCCTATTGAAACTGTAGCTTGACATGTAAACATTGAAACTGTAGCCTGACATGTTAACATTGTAACTGTAGCCTGACATGTTAACATTGCAACTGTAGCCCATTTAAACTGTAGCCTGACATGTTAACATTGATACTGTAGCCTGACATGTAAACATTGAAATTGCAGCCTGACATGTTAACATTGAAACTGTAGCCTGACATGTCAACATTGCAACTGTAGCCCATTGAAACTGTAGCCTGACATGTCAACATTGCAACTGTAGCCCATTGAAACTGTAGCCTGACATGTCAACATTGCAACTGTAGCCCATTGAAACTGTAGCCTGACATGTCAACATTGCAACTGTAGCCCATTGAAACTGTAGCCTGACATGTCAACATTGCAACTGTAGCCTGACATGTTAACATTGAAACTGTAGCCTGACATGTCAACATTGCAACTGTAGCCCATTGAAACTGTAGCCTGACATGTCACATTGAAACTGCAGCGTGACATGTTAACATTGAAAATAATATATGATACGGTGTTAAACCGGAATTAAAACAAGATGTAATGTTAACAATGGGACTGAAACATAATACTATGTTAACATCAGAACTAAAACCAGGATACTCTATTATCATTAGAACTAAAAACAGGATACTATGTTAACATCATAACTAAAAGTATGCTACCATGTTAACATTATAACTAAAAGTATGATACTATGTTAACATTATAACTAAAAGTATGATACTATGTTAACATTATAACTAAAAGTATGATATTATGTTGACATTATAACTAAAAGTATGATACCATGTTAACATTATAACTAAAAGTATGATACTATGTTAATATTATAACTAAAAGTATGATACTATGTTAACATTATAACTAAAAGTATGATACTATGTTAACATTATAACTAAAAGTATGATACTATGTTAACATTACGACTGAAAGCAGAATAAGATGTTAAAACTGAGGTTACTGCCACAGTATAATATTAACATTGAAACTAACACGTGACATGCTAATGATCTGGTTTTTAATCTTCCCAAACGTTTGATAGTAAGCAAACAATCATGATTGCTAGTAGTCTTGCCACATTGTATTGTATTATGATTGATGTTTTTTGTTACATCAACTTCTCTCATTGCTGATTCTTCATTCTTGGATTATCGCCCGCTGAATGAAGACACACATTAGTTTTGCCTGTCCTCATCTGCTCTATTTTACGTCTTTTGTTCTCTTATTTCAACATCGTCTCTTCAGAGAATGCTGTTGTACCGTTTCCTATTTATTTGAGCCAATAAATGGAGATATAGTGCTTTTCCCAAAACGATCTGATGACGCTTTGGTTAGAACACGCAGACAGGGTTCTTCCCAGAACACGCAGACAGGGTTCTTCCCAGAGCACTCAGACAGGGTTCTTCCCAGAGCACTCAGACAGGGTTCTTCCCAGAGCACTCAGACAGGGTTCTTCCCAGAGCACTCAGACAGGGTTCTTCCCAGAGCACTCAGACAGGGTTCTTCCCAGAGCACTCAGACAGGGTTCTTCCCAGAGCACTCAGACAGGGTTCTTCCCAGAGCACTCAGACAGGGTTCTTCCCAGAGCACTCAGACAGGGTTCTTCCCAGAGCACTCAGACAGGGTTCTTCCCAGAGCACTCAGACAGGGTTCTTCCAGAGCACTCAGACAGGGTTCTTCCCAGAGCACTCAGACAGGGTTCTTCCCAGAGCACTCAGACAGTGTACTACACAGAGCACTCAGACAGTGTACTACACAGAGCACTCAGACAGTGTACTTCCCAGAGCACTCAGACAGTGTACTACCCACAGCACTCAGACAGTGTACTTCCCTGAACACTCAGACAGTGTGCTTCGCAGAGTACTTAGACAGTGTACTTTCCAGAGCACTCAAACAGTGTACTTTCCAGAGCACTCAGACAGTGTACTTCCCTGAACACTCAGACAGTGTGCTTCCCAGAGTACTCAGGCAGTGTACTTTCCAGAGCACTCAGACAGTGTACTTTCCAGAGCACTCAGACAGTGTACTTACCAGAGCACTCAGACAGTGTGCTTCGCAGAGCACTCAGGCAGTGTACTTTCCAGAGCACTCAGACAGTGTACTTCCCAGAGCACTCAGACAGTGTACTTCCCAGAGCACTCAGACAGTGTACTTCCCAGAGAACTCAGACAGTGTACTTACCAGAGCACTCAGACAGTGTACTTCCCAGAGCACTCACACAGTGTACTTCCCAGAGCACTCAGACAGTGTACTTTCCAGAGCACTCAGACAGTGTACTTACCAGAGCACTCAGACAGTGTGCTTCCCAGAGCACTCAGACAGTGTACTTTCCAGAGCACTCAGACAGTGTACTTCCCAGAGCACTCAGACAGTGTACTTCCCAGAGCACTCAGACAGTGTACTTCCCAGAGAACTCAGACAGTGTACTTACCAGAGCACTCAGACAGTGTACTTCCCAGAGCACTCAGACAGTGAACTTACCAGAGCACTAAGAGAGTGTACTTCCCAGAGCACTCAGACAGTGTACTTCCCAGAACACGAAGACAGGGTTTTTCCCAGAACACGCAGACAGGGTTCTTCCCAGAACACTCAGACAGTGTACGATATGACGTCATGGGACGCACCAAGATGGATGTGTTCAAGCCATGGTTTACACAATAATGACAGTTGTCAGCACGAATATTTCGGACTCCAGTGTCAGTACTTGGATCTCGTTTACAAATACGCCCAAAATCTGAACCTACTTTCCTGTTTGATAACAACGACACCACATGTAATCCGGACGCAGATCATACATCAGTTGAGGCAACTCTCAATCAATCTTTGCCGTTCTCCTGGTTTAGGATTTATGTGAATGTCTTAACAGATCTGGACAGTTTTACGGTAAAACTAAATGGTTTTGCCTCATGTAACAATGAATCAAGGTTTGTAGTTAGTTCGTATGAGATTTATGTCTTTTGCTCTGGGGCTGGTCTGATCAACAAGTTACGGATTGAAGGGGCGATATTTGCAAATATCTGCTCCATCTACATTGGCGGGGGTCGGAATGTGTATCTCAAATCATACCCAAATATTTCTTTGAACACTATTGTAGTCACCACACAAGCGACAATGGCACACATTAAGATTGAGTTCTCACCGACCATTTCACAGGCTGTCAGTGCACTGACGGCGTGTGAGGTGCAAGCATTTACAGACACCTATTTTCTGGACGGGCATTCTTGGTCGTTTTGTACAGTGTGTAGTGGGTGTTGCAGAGGCTGCAACGTCATCATCGGTACGTGTCATGGCAACTGTTCACATGGGATCTATGGACACGACTGCTCCGGGTCTTGTCTTAGTGTCTGTCCTTTATGTGAGAAAAATTCCGGAAAATGCCTACAATGTAAGCATCCTGACTACACCTGTAATGACACTTGTCCCAAAGGTAATTTTGAGCTACAGTGCAAACAGACATGTTCTGATGGCTATGACATCATATGTGACCCGGAAAGTACAGATTGTACGTGCAAGGAAACGTACTACGGGTCAGACTGCACTCTCAAATGTCTGGACAACTGTTTCAACGACACCTGTGAACAGTCAACAGGAAACTGTACATGCAAGGGAACGTTCTACGGGTCAGAATGCACTCTCAAATCTCCGGACAACTGTTTGAACGAAACCTGTGAACAGTTAATCGGGCCTGCGTCTCGTATGTCGATGATTCCCACGTTAAGAAGAGTCTGCCAACTACAACAAACCTAAGCATATGGATACCTTAATGTGTTTCTGTGCTGGGCATGGTTCGTTTCTTGGTGTTTTTTTCCGTGAAGCCATGGCTCATATCTTGATGTGTCTGTGATGGCCATGGCTCATATCTTGATGTGTTTCTGTGCTGGCCATGGCTAGTCTGAGTGTGTGTGTGTGTGTGTGTGTGTTTGCTGGCCATGGCTCATATCTTGCTGTGGGTCATGTTAGTCATATCTCATATCTGGTGTGCCCGTGTTAATCATGTCTCATATCTTTATGTGTGTATGTGTTTAGTCATATCTTATATCTTAGTGTGTATCTGTGTTAGTCATGTGTCACATCTTTGTGTGTGCATGTTTGGGTTAGTGATATCTCATATCTTTGTGTGCATGTTATGTTACTCATATCTCATATCTTTGTGTGTGCATGTCTGTGTATGTCACATCTCATATCCTTGTGTGTGCGTGGCTATGTTAGTAACATCTCATATCTTTGCGTGTGCATGGCTATGTTAGTCACATCTCATATCTTTGTGTGTGCATGTCTATGTTGGTCATATCTCATATCATTGTGTACATGTCTATGTTAGGCATGTGTCATATCTTTGTGTGTGCATGTCCATGTCAGATATATCTCATATCTTTATGTGCATGTCTATGTTAGTCATATGTCATATATATTGACGTGTGTCAGTGTTAGTCATGCCTCGTATTGCTGTGTGCATGTCTGTGTTTGTCACATCTCATATCTTTGTGTGTGCATGGCTGTGTTAGGGGGCAGAATCCCCCTACAGAAAAGATCATCTGCTGCCTTGCAGGAAGATTGGGGACAATCAAAGGCTAAGGAAAGCTAACCTAAATAAAATGCTGGCTGAAATCGGATGCACTGGGCCACTGGCGCAGAACACAGTGCAACGTTTTAACGGGTGTTCAATCAGAGTGGATCTGGCAGACTCTAATTGTGATGTTCTGTCTGTGAGGGCGATCAACACACTTAACCTGACAGCTGACTTCATGTGAGAGTCTGGCATCCTACTCTGATTGAGTCCTGAACGCAGAGAGAGAGAGAGAGAGAGAAAGAGAGAGAGAGAGAGAGACAGTGTACTTCCCAGAACACGCAGACATGGTTCTTCCCAGAAAACGCAGTCAGTGTTCTTCCCAGAACTGGCAGTTCTTGTTCTTTCTAGAAGGCCCAGTTAATGTTCTTTCCAGAACGTCTACACAGTGTTTGTTCTATAACATCCAGATTTTTTCTTCCCCGAACTACTAGTTAGTTCTCCTCTGCGAACTACCAGTTAGTCCAAAGTAGATGCGAGTTCTTACATTCGGATCCAAAGTTGAGTTACAGGGGATGTTTTTCCCGTTGTCGTCACTGCTTCTACATGTGTTCTTGTCACGTCTACATGTGTTTTTGTCACTTCTACATGTGTTCTTGTCACTTCTACATGTGTTCTTGTCACTTCTGCATGCGTTTTTGTCACTTCTACATATGTTTTTGTCAGTTATATATGTGCTTGTATCACGTCTACATTTGTTCTTGTCACTTCTATACGTGTTCCTGTCACTTCTGCATGTGCTCTTATCACTTCTGAATTTGTGCTTGTCACTTCTAAATGTGGGAGCCGCGATAGCTCAGTGGTTAGTGAACTGGACTACAAAAAACTAGGGGTAGGGTTCGATCCCAACCGACGGATTCCGGGTTCACCCAGCCTTAAAATGGGTACCGGATTTTATGGGAAAATAATAAGCATGGGCGTAATACCGACCTCATTACCCCAAAAATCATGTGCTGCTGGTCTATAAAATATATGGTCACTAACACCATATTTCCCTATACGCCAATTGGCGTGACTGGGGTACTTTACTACTTTTTTACTTCTAAATGTGTTCTTGACACTTCTACATGTGTTCTTGGCACTTCTACATGTGTTCTTGGCACTTCTACATGTGTATTTGTCACTTCTAAATGTGTTCTTGACACTTCTACATGTGTTCTTATCACTTCTACATGTGTTCTTGTCACTTCTACATGTGTATTTGTCACTTCTAAATGTGTTCTTGACACTTCTACATGTGTTCTTATCACTTCTACATGTGTTCTTGGCACTTCTACATGTGTATTTGTCACTTCTAAATGTGTTCTTGTCACTTCTACATGTGTTTCTTGTCACTTCTACATGTATTCTTGTCACTTCTACATGTGTTCTTGTCACTTCTACATGTGTACTTGTCACTTCTAAATATGTTCTTGTCACTTCTATATGTGTTCTTGTCACTTATGCATGTGTTTTGTCACTTCTGCTTGTGTTTTTGTCACTTCAATATGTGAACCTGTCACTTCTTTATATGTTTTTGTCATTTCTGCATAAGTTTTGTCGCTTCTATATGCGTTCTTGCCACTTATACACGTGTTCTTGTCATTTCTACGAGTGTTCTTGTCATTTAATCATGTGGTCTTGATACTTCTGCATTTGTTTTCGTCACTTCTACATGTGCTCCTGTCACTTCTACCTGTGTTCCTGTCACTTCTACATGTGTTCCTGTCACTTCTACCTGTGTTCCTGTCACTTCTACATGTGTTCCTGTCACTTCTACATGTGTTCCTGTCACTTCTACATGTGTTCCTGTCACTTCTACCTGTGCTCCTGTCTCTTCCACATGTGTTCCTGTCACTTCTACATGTGTTCCTGTCACTTCTACATGTGTTCCTGTCACTTCTACATATCTTCCTGTCACTTCTACTTGTATTCCTGTCACTTCTACATGTGCTCCTGTCACTTCTACCTGTGCTCCTGTCACTTCTACATGTATTCCTGTCACTTCTACATGTATTCCTTTCACTTCTACATGTGTTCCTGTCACTTCTACATGTATTCCTGTCACTTCTACATGTGTTCCTGTCACTTTTATGTGTGTTCTTGTCACTTCTACATGTGTTCCTGTCACTTCTACATGTGTTTCTTTCACTTGTACATGTGTTCTTGTAACTTCTACATTTTTTCTTGTCACTTCTACATGTGTTCTTGTCACTTCTATATGAGTTCTTGTCACTTCTACATGTGTTCCTGTCGCTTGTACATGTGTTCCTGTCACTTCTACATGTGTTCGTGTCACTTCTACATTTGCTCCTGTCACTTCTACATGTGTTCCTGTCACATCTACATTTGTTCTTGTCACTTCTGCACGTTTTTTTTACGCCGTGGCCACTTCTCCGTTTGTTTTTACTCTCGCTACTACTACATGTGTTCTTCTTTTCGTTACTACTTCACAGTTAGTTGTTGTTCTCGTCATTACTTCTTCATCTTTCCTTGTCTTCGTAGTTACACAATTTGTTGCGCCATGTCGAACATGCACATATGTGGTGCTGAATGTGTGTGGATTTGTGTGTATGTGTTGCTGTGTTTATGATTGAGAACTAGCTAAATTGATATTTATAAATATAGTTTTACAGAGAGTGTTGATGATTAATGTCTGATGTAATCAACTCTTCTTAAATCATTTCAATAACTCGCGAAACATTTTTAAATCTCGTTTTATTACCGGCCCTGACCTTTCCTCAATGTAGATGGTCGTGTTGATGTGTGCTAAGTATTTGACTGATCTGAGTGTTTGGCTTTTGTGTGAAGGTCGGACACGAGTCTGTTGTAGGTGGGGTATGCAGAATGTGTGTTTGGAGGAGTTGTTTAGAAGCAATGCTGCGTAGATGAGACATGTGTGGGTGTTTGTGGAAAGAGTGAAGTGTTAGACCAAACGAGTCGACGCTTTTGCGTTTGTGATTTTGTGTATGTGTGTAAAGTATCTATGTTGAAACAAATTAATGATCAGGTTTATATATGTGTATGTATTTGTCTGTTTTATATCCTTTTTTCTGGAATCGTCCTTTGTTTCTCCTTCCTTGTCTATATTACTGCCCAGATATACGTCAGAGTTTACGGAGTCGTGGAATGATCTTATACGAATGACAAAAAACAGAACGGCTTGGAAAGTTATGGTTAAGGAAGGCCCCGGTATCACTGCAAACGAATGAATTAAATTCCATAATTGCTCAACCGCCCGTGCCAGTGGAATCATCCGAATTACTATCTCATCTCCCAAACAAAGAAATGTAGCTGTAGTCCCCGTCATAGCAGTCTCAGCACACGCCAAAAGACATAAGGCGAAGCTGCACAGAAAGTAAACACAGCCATCTGTTCTCCATCATACGATATCATCATTCATCGTAAACAATCAGAATATCGAAACACGATCAAAACAGATGAAACGCACAGCTCACGCTGTGCACAGAGCACTTAACTCAGTAGCTCCTGCAACAAGCCGGGCTTTGAATATGAGGAAACTGCAACAAGGAACATTTTTCAGGCATAGCCTTTAATGGTTCCTGCCGCCTATCCACCATATTGACCGAAAGTTTGGAAAGTGTTTATTGAAGGCTCATGCTCCACAGGGAGTTGAACAGAAGCAGAAGAAGAAGATATATCTGTTGGCAGAAGTTTTTGTATGTAAAGAGTATGCTAATAGCATAAAACATTATGCGATTAGCAGCCCATAATAATGATTATATTCTATAAAACAACATCATAATGATTTCAACATGGTGGAAACAGCCTGAGAGATAAGATCAGAAATAAAGAACTGAGAATAAAGCTAGAAATAGCCCCCGCCATAGAATATATAAGTAAACAACAGATAAAATGTTTTGGCCACGTGACAAGGCAGAAAGAACAAAACACAACACAACGAGCCCTCAACAAACGTTGTGAGAACACCAGACCCAAGGGTAGACCACGAAAAAGATGGGTCGATGGAATATTAGAAGCACTAGGAAACATAACAGCAGCAGAGGCGAACAGAAGAGCAAAAGACCGCAAATTATATCTCCCCTCGACGCTGAAAGGCAGATGAAGATGGAAAGGAAAAGAGGAAGAATGATTTCACCTTAATTTAAGTTAGTACTCATACATCAAACAACATCAGGCATAGCTATTTATTGAAATTTCTCATTGTACAAAGCAACATCTGTCCACATCTAACATTACAAAGGGAATAAAAAAATAGTTGCAAAGTTTCTATACAAGAAAATTTTTAAAAATCTTTATGTGAAACAAATTTTTATAAAAATAAAATGTTCTATAGATCAAAATATTACTCAAATTCAAGGTATAACAAACAACTGATAAAATATTGTCAAACATTTGATACACGTAGATTCTATGTTAACATGCAGTTCCATCAACATGCAAGATGTAATTTTCGATGAATTGACAATCCAGAACATTCATAACTGTAAATGCCACACAGTAACAGCATCTCACAGTTTCTTACAACCAACTTGCAGCTTACATCTATCCACCTGTAGGTCATCAGCTTACATCTATCCCCTTGTAGGTCATCAGCTTACATCTATCCCCTTGTCGGTCATCAGCCTACATCTATCCCCCTGTAGGTCATCAGCTTACATCTATCCCCCTGTAGGTCATCAGCTTACATCTATCCCTCTGTAGGTCATCAGCTTACATATATCCCCCTGTAGGTCATCAGCTTACATCTATCCCCTGTAGGTCATCAGCTTACATCTCCCCCCGTATGTCATCAGCTTACATATATCTCCCTGTAGGTCATTAACTTACATCTATCCCCCTGTAGGTCATCAAGTTACATCTATCCCCCTGTAGGTCATCAGCTTACATCTCCCTCCCCCGTATGTCATCAGCTTACATATATCTCCCTGTAGGTCATTAACTTACATCTATCCCCCTGTAGGTCATCAAGTTACATCTATCCCGATGTAGGTCATCAACTTACATCTATCCCCTGTAGGTAATCAGCTTACATCAACCCTCCCCCACTTGTATGTCATCAGCTTACATATATCTCCCTGTAGGTCATCAACTTACATCTATCCCCCTGTAGGTCATCAACTAACATCTATCCCCCTGTAGGTCATCAACTTACATCTATCCCCCTGTAGGTCATCAGCTTACATCTATCCCCTTGTAGGTCATCAGCTTACATCTATCCCCTTGTCGGTCATCAGCCTACATCTATCCCCCTGTAGGTCATCAGATTACATCCACTCCCCTGTAGGTCATCAGCTTACATCTATCCCCTGCAGGTCATCAGCTTACATCTATCCCCTGTAGGTCATCAACTTACATCTATCCCTCTGTAGGTCATCAGCTTACATATATCCCCCTGTAGGTCATCAGCTTACATCTATCCCCTGTAGGTCATCAGCTTACATCTCCCCCCCGTATGTCATCAGCTTACATATATCTCCCTGTAGGTCATTAACTTACATCTATCCCCCTGTAGGTCATCAAGTTACATCTATCCCCCTGTAGGTCATCAGCTTACATCTCCCTCCCCTGTATGTCATCAGCTTACATATATCTCCCTGTAGGTCATTAACTTACATCTATCCCCTGTAGGTCATCAAGTTACATCTATCCCGATGTAGGTCATCAACTTACATCTATCCCCCTGTAGGTCATCAGATTACATCTATCCCCCTGTAGGTCATCAGCTTACATCTATCCCCTGTAGGTCATCAACTTACATCTATCCCCCTGTAGGTCATCAGCTTACATCTCCCTCCCCCGTATGTCATCAGCTTACATATATCTCCCTGTAGGTCCTTAACTTACATCTATCCCCCTGTAGGTCATCAAGTTACATCTATCCCGATGTAGGTCATCAACTTACATCTATCCCCCTGTAGGTCATCATATTACATCTACCACCCCCCCCCTGTAGGTAATCAGCTTACATCTATCCCTTTGTAGGTCACCAGCTTACATCTCCCCTGTAGGTCATCAGCTTACATCTACCCCCCTCCCCCTGTAGGTCATCAACTTACATCTATCCCTCTGTAGGTCATCAACTTACATCTATCCCTCTGTAGGTCATCAGCTTACCTCTATCCCTCTGTAGGTCATAAACATTATCCCTGTAGGTCATCAACTTACATCTATCCCGCAGTAGGCAATCAACCTATAGCAACTACACTTCTTCAAACTTTGAGCGGGTGGTATTCTATAAACATCCAACTTATACAATTACCAGGAAAACCATACAACATTCTTTTAGCCACAAGCTTACAAGATCAAACATTTCATAGATCATCAATTTGTACCATTCATCATTCTAAGGACACTGGTTTATAAAAATTCAACATTCTATAGCTACTTCTTCTTCTTCGCTTCCTCTTGTACCCATTCGGTTGTCGAGGGAGAAATGAACATAGGTCTATAACAATTCAACATTCTATAGATCCCTTACAGCATAGGTTATTCTATAGACATTCTAACGTGCGACGTACATTCATTCTAAAAGACCATCATTCAGAAGTTCAACATTTTATTGACTTGCATAATTAAGTATTCTATAGAGCAGCAAATTACAACAATAACTAACCATCAATTGGCGAAATAAATCATTACACGGGACAACATATTGCACACGGTAGCACACAAAACATGCGACCTTTGCCCTTTCAAGCACGTCACAGCTGCTAAGTGAGACCCTAATCATGCGTACACCAACTAACAAATCAATAATCAATCAGCCTAGTCTGGATCACCGACAATCATTGGTCCACGGGTGTGTGTGGATGTTGTAGGACCCCGTCGCCAACTTGGGTCGCAAAGAAATCTTAGTCCCTCTCAGACCACACCGTTCAAGGGAAGTTATAATTGTGCTTGTTCACACTACAGGGCAAGTGAGTTACGACCCCTGTTAGTTATAACTTTTCCAGTTGATCATTCTTTTTCATTCTTCCTTCTTTTTCTTCTCTATATTTCTTTCATATTTTCTTTCTTTCCAATTTTTCTTTCATGTTTTCTTTCTTCTCTATCTTTTGTTTCCAATTTCTTTTATCTTTCTTTCTACCATCTAATTAAGCCTTTAATATTTCTCGTATCTTCTCTCTTTCCATTATTTATATCTCTGTCTCTCTTTTCTGCCTTTCTTTCTTTCTTTCTTTCTTTCTTTTCTTGCTTTTTCTTGCTTTTTTCTTGCTTTTTTTCTTTTGTTTGTTTGTTTCCTATTTCTATCTCTCTGCCGTCTTGTTCTACAATCTCTCTGTCTTACTTTCTCTCTATCGTCTTGTTCTACAATCTCTCTGTCTTACTTTCTCTCTGTTGTCTTGTTCTACAATATCCCCGTCTTACTTTCTCTCTGTCGTCTTGTTCTACAATCTCCCTGTCTTACTTTCATTCTGTCGTCTTGTTCTACAGTCTCCCTGTCTTACTTTCTCTCTGTCGTCTTGTTCTACAACATCCCTGTCTTACTTTCTCTCTGTCGTCTTGTTCTACAACATCCCTGTCTTACTTTCTCTCCGTCGTCTTGTTCTACAATCTCCCTGTCTTACTTTCTCTCTGTCGTCTTGTTCTACAATCTCCCTGTCTTACTTTCTCTCTGTCGTCTTGTTCTACAACATCCCCGTCTTACTTTCTCTCTGTCGTCTTGTTCTTCAACATCCCCGTCTTACTTTCTCTCTGTCGTCTTGTTCTACAAAATCCCTGTCTTACTTTCTCTCTGTCGTCTTGTTCTACAATCTCCCTGTCTTACTTTATCTCTGTCGTCTTGTTCTACAATATCCCTGTCTTACTTTCTCTCTGTCGTCTTGTTCTACAACATCCCCGTCTTACTTTCTCTCTGTCGTCTTGTTCTACAACATCCCCGTCTTACTTTCTCTCTGTCGTCTTGTTCTACAAAATCCCTGTCTTACTTTCTCTCTGTCGTCTTGTTCTACAATCTCCCCGTCTTACTTTCTCTCTGTCGTCTTGTTCTACAACATCCCCGTCTTACTTTCTCTCTGTCGTCTTGTTCTACAACATCCCCGTCTTACTTTCTCTCTGTTGTCTTGTTGTACAATATCCCCGTCTTACTTTCTCTCTGTTGTCTTGTTGTACAATATCCCTGTCTTACTTTCTCTCTGTTGTCTTGTTGTACAATATCCCCGTCTTACTTTCTCTCTGTTGTCTTGTTGTACAATATCCCTGTCTTACTTTCTCTCTGTTGTCTTGTTGTACAATATCCCTGTCTTACTTTCTCTCTGTTGTCTTGTTCTACAATCTCCATGTCTTACTTTCTCTCTGTCGTCTTGTTCTACAATATCCCCGTCTTACTTTCTCTCTGTCGTCTTGTTCTACAATATCCCCGTCTTACTTTCTCTCTGTTGTCTTGTTCTACAATCTCCATGTCTTACTTTCTCTCTGTCGTCTTGTTCTACAATATCCCTGTCTTACTTTCTCTCTGTCGTCTTGTTCTACAATATCCCCGTCTTACTTTCTCTCTGTCGTCTTGTTCTACAGCATCCCCGCCTTACTTTCTGCACACCCCACCTGCAGCAGTCATAGATGTCGTAAACGCCCGTCAGCTTAGTCTATTGACTGCTCCCCTAGCTCGATAGTTGACATCATCATTGAGTGCCGTCTCCGCATCGAAGATTGGCTACCATGGAGCGCCATTCAGCTCTCTCTTTTGCTTAAATGGTGCATGGTTGCCATAGGCTGACTTGCCTAACATTTGATGTTACTCGTCCATGTTAGTCGTGGTCTGCCACTGCCTCTTTTACCTTGTGTTTTCCATTCCAAGATTACTTTTAGTAGGCTGTTGTGTTTTTAAACGTGCTTCAAAAATCGCATTTTTCTTGTTTCTATAGTTACAACTCAATATGATCATGGACTTCTTTGTTCTCCTGCTTACCACAATCCTGAGTGTAAGTATAGGAGAGAGAGAGAGAGAGAGAGAGAGAGAGAGAGAGAGAGAGAAACAAGATTAAGACTATAGTACTATGTCGCTTAGTAAGATATAATGATAATATGGAAGAAACAATCATCAGAAATCACATAAAAATAAATGCGACAAATCTGAAACAAGTGCTGACCGTCAAGTACTTGGGTACAATAATAACATCAGATGGAAGATGCACCACATAAATATATGGTTATATATCAGCGCAGGCCAAAATAGAATTTAAGAAAATGAAAAACGTCTTATTCAACAAGTCCATGTCAATTGAAGTTAGAATGAAAGTTCCTCGGTGCTATATAGAGCCAATTCTGACCGATTGAAGCGAATCATGGACAGTAAACAAAAAAAGGGAAAAAAATTTTTTCGAGGCCTCAGAGATAGAGGCCACATTCTCAGAAGAATGTTAAAAATTCCCTGGACAGCTAACAAAACCAATAAGGACACTCTCAAAGAGACGAATACATAAAGGGAGCCCCTGAAATATATTAGAAAGAAATAATCAACATTTTTCGGGCACATCATGAGAAGAGGAAGGTTGGAATACTTGGTTACAACTGGCAAAATACACGAAAAGAGAGATCGCGGACGACAAAGAGTGAAGTTACTGCATAGCTTGGTGTCATGGCATGGAAAACAGTCAACAACAGAATTGATACGATGTACTGTGGATAGATAAATGTGGAAGGACATGATCGCCTACGCCAACAGGTATGACACATGATGATGATGATGACAATGTCCTTGCTGTCGCCAGACGCTAAGGGCGGTTATTTGTCACCTGACCTCTGAACTGACCTCTGAACTGACCTCTGAACTGACCTCTGAACTGACCTCTGAACCTTGTGACCCATGTGGGCACGTTGGCTATTAAATCACATTAATGACGTCATACTTCGGACAGAACACAGAAAAAAACAGCTTTTAGTTGTTATTTATATACAATGACTAGCTTGTTAGTTCTGACATGCCCAAGCTTGTTAGTTCTGGCATACCTCAGCTTGTTAGTTCTGGCATACCTCAGCTTGTTAGTTCTGACATGCCCAAGCTTGTTAGTTCTGGCATATCTTAGCTTGTTAGTTCTGGCATACCTCAGCTTGTTAGTTCTGGCATATCTTAGCTTGTTAGTTCTGGCATACCTCAGCTTGTTAGTTCTGACATACCCATATTTGTTAGTTATGGCATACCCAAGCTTGTTAGTTCTGATATACCCAAGCTTCTTAGTTCTGGCATACCCAAGCTTGTTAGTTCTGGCATACCTTAGCTTGTTAGTTCTAGTATACCTCAGCTTGTTAGTTCTGACATGCCCAAGCTTGTTAGTTCTGGCATACCTCAACTTGTTAGTTCTGACATGCCCAAGCGTGTTAGTTCTGACATACCTCAGCTTGTTAGTTCTGACATACCATACTTGTTAGTTCTGGCATACCCAAGCTTGTTAGTTCTGATATACCCAAGCTTCTTAGTTATGGCATACCCGTGCTTGTTAGTTCTGGCATACCTTAGCTTGTTAGTTCTGACATACCTCAGCTTGTTAGTTCTGGCAAACCTCAGCTTGTTAGCTCTAGCATACACAAGCTTGTTAATTCTGGCATGCCTTAGCTTGTTAGTTCTAGCATACCTCAGCTTCTTAGTTCTGGCATACCTCAGCCTGTTAGTTCTGGCATACCTCAACTTACTAGATTCCGAAACATCAACTTCATAATTCCTGCATATCTATTCTTGTTATCTTGTGCATACTTCAGACTGTTAGTCCATGTCCACATGCCTCAGCTTGTTAATTCGTTACCACATACCTCAGATTGGTAATTCGTTACGCATACCTCAGACTGTTAGTTCGTTACCGTATACCTCAGATTTTTAGTTCGTTCCCGCATATCTCTGCTTGTTGATTCGTTCCACATACCTCAGCTTATTAGTTCCGCGTACCTCTTCTTGTTAGTTCCCACATACCTCACTCTATTTGTTCCCGCATTCCCCAGCTTGTCAGGCCACGCATACCTCAACTTGTTATTTCCCGAATACCTCGGCTTGTTATTTATTTTATAACTCGGCTTGTTATTTATTTTATAACTCGGCTTGTTATTTCCAGCATAATTCAGCTTGTCAGTTTCTGTATACCTCATGTTAGTTCCAGATACCTCAGTTTTTGATTCTCGCTAAATTCCATTATTTGATCCCGCGTACCTCAGTTTGTTGTTTTCGGCATACCTCAGTTTGTTGTTCCCCGCATACCTCAGTTTGATGTTCCCCGCATACCTCAGTTTGATGTTCCCCGCATACCTCAGTTTGTTGTTTCCCGCATACCTCAGTTTGTTGTTCCCCGTATACCTCAGTTTGTTGTTCCCCGCATACCTCAGTTTGTTGTTCCCCGCATACCTCAGTTTGTTGTTCCCCGCATACCTCAGTTTGTTGTTCCACGTATACCTCAGTTTGTTGTTCCCCGCATACCTCAGTTTGTTGTTCCCCGCATACCTCAGTTTGTTGCTCCCCGCATACCGCAGTTTCTGATTCTAGCAAACTTCCATCTGTTATATCCCAAATATCTCAGTTTCTTAGTTCCCACATACCTCAATTTGTTAGTTCCTGCATTCCTCAGCTCGTTATTTCCAGCATACCTGATCTACTTAGCTCTCGCACACCTCCAGTTTTTAGTTTCCGCGTAGTACCTCATTTTGTTAGTTCCCACATACCTCAACTTGTTAGTTCCTGCATACCTCTTGATTGTCCTTGATACCTTAGTTTCTGATTCTCACATACTTCCAACTGTTAGTTCTCACATACTTCCATCTTAGTTCTCGCATACTTCCATCTGTTAGTTCTCGCATACTACATTCTTAGAACTCGCATACTTCCATCTTAGTTCTCGCATACTTCAGGCTGTTAGTTCTCGCATACTACATTCTTAGAACTCGCATACTTCCATCTTAGTTCTCGCATACTTCAGGCTGTTAGTTCTCGCATACTTCCATCTTAGTTCTCGCATACTTCAGGCTGTTAGTTCTCGCATACTTCCATCTTAGTTCTCGCATACTTCAGGCTGTTAGTTCTCGCATACTACATTCTTAGAACTCGCATACTTCCATCTTAGTTCTCGCATACTTCAGGCTGTTAGTTCTCGCATACTTCCATCTTAGTTCTCGCATATCTTGTCAGTTTAAGCGTAGACTACTTTGTTAATGTCCATGTATCTCACATTTCTATCCACAGTCCACTAAATTGTGTTACTTCCGCATATACCATAGTTCATTAATGTCCGCACACTTTAGTTTGGTATTTACCGCATACTGATGTACAGCTCCCACAAACATCATTTTTGGCAACAATCTTTATGAATGCCAGGCAGCTTCCAATATAACATCCAAATATTGGCACGAATTTGGATCAGGTTATTGGATGTTACAGCTCTGTTAACGGGTACTTTGTGCTTAATAGATTCCATGTTATGTAAACTAAATGTGCTAACCTCAAACTTAAAGGTGTTTATTTTTGTTCCCGTTCTGCGTCTGTGCTGTATAATGCAGTGTGATGCTGCAAGTGTCTGCGTGTGCATTTGTGTGTATCACGGCTGTTACATTGATCGGGTAGGCCCCTTTTCTTGAAGTTTCTACCAACAAAATATAATGCGATGAAGTCATCAGTTAATTTAGCAGACATAACATCAACCAATCAAATGATAGAAACTTCTTACAGTGACCTGCCTGCAATGTGAGACAAGGTCAGCGCGATATAGCACAATCACATTAATTTAGGAAAGGTCTTCGCTGAATGTCAGCGGACAAGGTCAGTTCACCCAGGTTGGAAATCATGATGTTGTTGATTAGTTCTTCATCTTTTTTCACTTATCATCGCTTATCCCTAGCGATTGCCGTTGTGATACAAGACGAGATTGTTCTGAACGAGGACACGATACATTATCAGATGTCTCCATCTAGTGATGATTTTGTTTGCAATCACTGACACAGACCTTTGAAATGTAGATCTATAGAAAATAGGGAGAATTAGGTGGAAAGAAAGGAAGACAAACAAAGAAGTTCTGAATCAGTTGAAACTGATAAAAGAAATAGTTAACACAATACGAAATAGACAAGTGATTTATTTTGGGCATGTGAAGAGTCATAACAGCCTTCTAAAAGTCATCTTGGAGGGAAAGGTACAAGGTAGACAACGCACAGGTAGACTAAAGTGGACTTATAACATCAAAAGGTGAACCTACGACAACGTGCACCATCAAGACAAGAGACAGAGTAAAATGGTGTTTGATTTTAGCCAAGCTTCGATGGGAGAGGGCACCTAATGAATGGCGCACCATGGTAGACAACCTTCGATGTGGAGACAGCGCCCAATGAATGAATGGCGCACCATGGTAGCCACCTTCGATGGGGAGAGGGCACCTAATGAATGGCGCTCCATGGTAGACAACCTTCGATGTGGAGACAGCGCCCAATGAATGAATGGCGCACCATGGTAGCCAACCTTCGATGGGGAGAGGGCACCTAATGAATGGCGCTCCATGGTAGCCAACCTTCGATGGGGAGAGGCCACCAATGAATGGCGCTCCATGGTAGCCAACCTTCGATGGGGAGACAGCGCCCAATGAATGAATGGCGCTCCATGGTAGCCAACCTTCGATGGGGAGACAGCGCCCAATGAATGAATGGCGCTCCATGGTAGCCAACCTTCGATGGGGAGACAGCGCCCAATGAATGAATGGCGCTCCATGGTAGACAACCTTCGATGTGGAGACAGCGCCCAATGAATGAATGGCGCTCCATGGTAGCCAACCTTCGATGGGAGAGGCCACCCAATGAATGGCGCTCCATGGTAGCCAACCTTCGATGGGGAGAGGGCACCTAATGAATGGCGCACCATGGTAGACAACCTTCGATGTGGAGACAGCGCCCAATGAATGGCGCTCCATAGTAGCCAAACTTCGATGTGGAGACGGCGCCCACTGAATGACACTTCATTGTAGCCAACCTTCGATGGGGAGAGGGCACCCAATGAATGGCGCTCCATGGTAGCCAACCTTCGATGTGGAGACGGCGCCCAATGAATGGCGCTCCATGGTAGCCAACCTTCGATGTGGAGACGGCGCCCAATGAATGGCGCTCCATGGTAGCCAACCTTCGATGTGGAGACAGCGCCCAATGAATGGCGCTCCATGGTAGCCAACCTTCGATGTGGAGACGGCGCCCACTGAATGACACTTCATGGTAGCCATCCTTCGATGGGGTGAGGGCACCCAATGAATGGCGCTCCATGGTAGCCAACCTTCGATGTGGAGACGGCGCCCAATGAATGGCGCTCCATGGTAGCCAACCTTCGATGTGGAGACGACGCCCAATGAATGGCGCTCCATGGTAGCCAACCTTCGATGGGGAGAGGGCACCTAATGAATGGCGCACCATGGTAGACAACCTTCGATGTGGAGACAGCGCCCAATGAATGAATGGCGCACCATGGTAGCCAACCTTCGATGGGGAGAGGCCACCCAATGAATGGCGCTCCATGGTAGCCAACCTTCGATGGGGAGAGGGCACCTAATGAATGGCGCACCATGGTAGACAACCTTCGATGTGGAGACAGCGCCCAATGAATGGCGCTCCATAGTAGCCAAACTTCGATGTGGAGACGGCGCCCACTGAATGACACTTCATGGTAGCCAACCTTCGATGGGGAGAGGGCACCCAATGAATGGCGCTCCATGGTAGCCAACCTTCGATGTGGAGACGGCGCCCAATGAATGGCGCTCCATGGTAGCCAACCTTCGATGTGGAGACGGCGCCCAATGAATGGCGCTCCATGGTAGCCAACCTTCGATGTGGAGACAGCGCCCAATGAATGGCGCTCCATGGTAGCCAACCTTCGATGTGGAGACGGCGCCCACTGAATGACACTTCATGGTAGCCATCCTTAGATGGTGTGAGGGCACCCAATGAATGGCGCTCCATGGTAGCCAACCTTCGATGTGGAGACGGCGCCCAATGAATGGCGCTCCATGGTAGCCAACCTTCGATGTGGAGACGACGCCCAATGAATGGCGCTCCATGGTAGCCAACCTTCGATGTGGAGACGGCGCCCAATGAAGGAATGAACTGAATACCAAAAATCAACACGAGAACAGACATTATCATATAAACCATGCAGCAGCGCGACCTAATAACTGTAAATGCAACACATTTTGACCTGGATAGAAAAGTGCATCTGCCCACAACCCTTCACTTGTAAACACAATGATTTAAAAAAAAAAGTAAAGAGCCCTGTCACGCCAAGTGGCGCATAGGAAATCATAGGAGGAAGAGGTATGTAATACAGCACTAAAAAAAATGACAAATAAACAACAGAAAAAAAAACAATATAGGTCTTTGTTTTTGTTGTGTTTTTGTTTATTTGTCATTTTTTCTGAGTGCTGTAATACATACTCTTCCTCCTAAGATTCCCTGAATTATCGCCTCGGAGGTTTCCCTCTATAATAATATTCATTTATTATTATTTGTCTCGGCGCATAGTGAATATGGTGTTAGTGACCATAATTTTTCTACACCTTCGGCACATGATTTTTGGGGTAAAGTGGTCGGTACTACGCCCGTGCCGCTTTACTTTCCCAGAAAAATATCCGGTACCCATTAAAGGCTGGGTGAACCCGGAAGCCGTCGGTCAGGATTGAATCTGACCTCTTGTCCTTTGTAGTCCAATTCACTAACCACTGAGCTATCGCGGCTAAACATAATTATAATGAATACATAATGAATGCCCCTAGTTACGATTGGCAGGTAAGCGAACTCTCCATCCATCGTCTCTCGTCCCTCAAGTGTTGCACATCTAGACACGGATGTTTCAACACTGCCACGTATCTGACATCAGAATGAGAATCCTACAGGACAAGACGTAATGTCTTAGCAAACACCAACTTTTCAAATTCCCTTCCGGTGCGGACTTAACGTTAGTGTAAATAACGCTCAAGTTGGAGTAATTTGTTTCGTCTACAATTCACCTAATTTCTCAATGTTCTACATTTTAACTTTACCGACGGAAGCCATGTCTGTTACTCCTTCAGCCGTGAACAAAAGTAAAGAGATCAACTCCGGACAGGAACAAAAGCGATATGTTTCTTGCTGTCGTTCCGAGTTGTGCTGGAAGATGTAGATAATCACTCCATCCTTGTTATAAAATGAACAAACCAAACTGAAATTAGGAAACACATACTTCAAATAATGTAACAATTCAAGTGTTTGACCAATAATCAAATTATAATTGGCTACAGTCTTTCCAATAAATAATGGGTTTTAAGGGAGGAAAGCCATAAACAATGGGGTTTGAGGAACACAATACTATGGTTTAATGGGAGCTCTCTACGAGAGAGTTCATATTTTGGCATTACCCGAGCTAATGATGTCCTGAGATTAGGACGCCTCTCGAGGGATGTGCCACGCGAGAGATAGCAAACAGAGCGTTAGTCGATTGAGCTAACTTGGATGGAATCTTCTAGAGCACACACACGTGGATGTAGGTTGACAATTAGGATTTGTCGAGCTGCAATCACAGAATTAATTACCTCGACGGCCGCTCGTTTAAAAGGGCGGTAAGGCGGGAGGTTTCCGGGCAGGGAGATGGCTAAGTCCATTAGTTTCTAGGGGTCCAAGAATCGGAGTGAAATACTGTTCACATAGACAGGGATGCAAATATCAGTCCTGTCTCCCCTTTATACATTTACAAACTCTCCGCTTCTCTCTCTCTCTCTCTCTCTCTCTTGTCCTTCTCAATCACGGCACACACACACACACACACACACACACACACACACACACACACACACTATTTCCTGTTGATTCATTCAATCATTGTGTGCCGTCTCAACAACGAAGGTTGGCTACCATGTAGCACCATTTTACACTGTCTTGTCTTGATGGTGCACGCTGTCATAGGTCTACCTACCAATCTATTGATGTTGTCAGTCCACTTTAATCTTTGTTTACTTCTGCCTCCTTTACCTTGTACTTTCCTCCACCACGGTACCCTGTTGATTAGTTCTCGCAATGTGAGATCACTTCAACCACTTGACAGCGCTACCAGCGTCGATTGATTGGTGTAGAACGCGCAATGAAAGGCTGCATGGAAAACAAGAGAAAGTTATTATGGAGTACAACCTCGACAATTCAAATTAGAACACATTTTCTTCACCTTAATAGAGCCAGTCTTGACATATTGAAGTGAATGATGGACAATCGGACAAGAATTAAGAAAATCCACAGCACGGGACAATAATCATCTGGTTCTACTGCAGAATGTGCACAATAGTATGTGGTACCTCGAGTATCAGAGTTAGTGAAGTCGAGAAAATTAGTGTCTGTCGACGAGATAGCGCAGCTCGATTGCTGCTAGCAAGTTTGCAAAAGCTGCTGTGACCCACCCAGTCACTTCCCATGGAAACACAGCTCATGACACAGAATTGTAATAGCCTGTCACTTCCCATGGAAACACAGCTCATGACACAGAATTGTAATAGCCTGTCACTTCACATGCAAACACAGCTCATGACACAGAACAGTAATAGCCTGTCACTTCACATGCAAACACAGCTCATGACACAGAACTGTAATAGCCTGTCACTTCACATGCAAACACAGCTCATGACACAGAACTGTAATAGCCTGTCACTTCCCTCCAATAATTATTGTGTGGACAGATCACTGTGATGAAGCAACCACGTGACGGAACAACTGGCGACAAGCAGGTCATCTCAGATTGTTATCTTTTCCTCTGTTTTACCTGATACTTGTATTATCACACTGCTCCGCATTATTTGAGTTGTATAGCTTCAGACAGGGAAAGTCTATCACAGATCTCTCTACACACGAGCAGATTTAACACTTTATTCCTTCTATCACAGATCTCTCTACACACGAGCAGATTGGACACTATTCCTTCTATCACAGATCTCTCTACACACGAGCAGATTGGACACTATTCTTTCTATCACAGATCTCTCTACACACGAGCAGATTGGACACTATTCCTTCTATCATAGATCTCTGTACACACCAGCAGATTTAACACTTTATTCCTTCTATCACAGATCTCTCTACACACGAGCAGATTTAACACTTTATCCCTTCTATCACAGATCTCTCTACACACGAGCAGATTTAACACTTTATTCCTTCTATTACAGATCTCTGTACACACGAGCAGATTTAACACTTTATTCTTTCTATCACAGATCTCTCTACACACGAGCAGATTTAACACTTTATCCCTTCTATTACAGATCTATGTACACACGAGCAGATTTAACACTTTATTCTTTCTATCACAGATCTCTCTACACACGAGCAGATTTAACACTTTATCCCTTCTATTACAGATCTATGTACACACGAGCAGATTTAACACTTTATTCTTTCTATCACAGATCTCTCTACACACGAGCAGATTTAACACTTTATCCCTTCTATCACAGATCTCTCTACACACGAACAGATTTAACCCTTTATTCTTTCTATCACAGATCTCTCTACACACGAGCAGATTGGACACTTTATCCCTTCTATCACAGATCTCTCTGCACACGAGCAGATTTAACCCTTTATTCTTTCTATCACAGATCTCTCTACACACGAGCAGATTGGACACTTTATTCCTTTTATCACAAATCTCCCTATTTATGATCAAATTTAACATTTCCTTCCTTACACTCTCCGCTTCAAAGTCAGTTCACAAAGGGTAAACGTCTACACGCTGCAGCCTAGTCTTCTTCATTTACGTTCAGTAATTAATATATCTATTACTATAGTCCGTTCAGAAATTCATAATCACACCTGAATTAGTTTTGCGTGATAACCGCTTGTTATTTTGGTTTCAAAATCTGCATGCAATCTTAGAATATTGATGACGCAAAGATTTTGGTATTTTGTATTCCACAAACACAACAGATTTTGCACATCAGCGAATTCCTTTGATCTTTTATGGCGATATCACACAAGTTGATTCAAATTTTAGAGTTTACAGTAATCGTGTTAAATTTTCCAGTTTACTGCAATTCTTGTCAGAGGCGTATCTACATAGTGCTTAATTGTGGGTGTTGTTCGTTATGTGTATTTGCAAACATGAATTCAATTGGTTACAATTATTCTTGTCCTTCGGTCCCCATTAGACCCCAGGATGTCCTAACTGCAGCTGGAATTGATAATTCATCTTAATTTTAATCATTCCGAATCTGACGATTCCAAGAGGTTGATAATCATTACTGGCTGGACAAATAGTAATCCATCTCGTTTCCAGTACTCATCTTCCACCCGCAGCACATGTTCAACACACTTCTTCCAGAACGGAATGTCTATTTTTGAGATAGACTCGCGTGTCATAACTTCAACATCACACATTTTAAACGGCCTGTTTTGTTCTGCAACTTGTCCTTTGACGTGAGCCCAGACAAGTTCGATTGGATTAAGGTGCGCATGATATGCAGGGAGTCGAAGAGAGGTGTGGCCGTATTTCTCAATCATTTTGTCAACATGGTACACCTTTTTCTTATTCGTATTCTTCACAAGTTGTAACAATTCAGGTTTTAAATATGTGTCGTCAAATTTGACATTTCCAATCGCAAGCCATGTCCTAATTTGCTCTTTTGTATTTGATGCAGTAGGCACTTTGTCTTCCTCTGATACGACATTGTGGTATGATGCATTATCCATGACTATGCATGAAGGTCTCTCCATGATTGGTAAAAGATCGTTCTCCAACCAGTGCCTGAAAATGTTTCCATTTATTTCAGTATGGTAGTCCCTACCGTCGGTACTTTTAGATTGGAAAATAAGTCCCGCATCATGGACAAGGCCGTTTTCAGTGTTCCAGCATGCGTTAATATAATGCGCTGGCCTTTGCTGCTCGGAATTGTTCTTTGAGTTTGCCATTTACTGACTGCCATTCTTTAGCATAGGTTTGGTGTGCGTTGACCCATGATTCGTCCAAATATACAATATCATACCTTTCACTCCGCCACTCACGGATCTGTCTCAGGTATTTGCTTCGAGCAATGACCAAGTGTGGTTTTTCACAAATAATATTCCTGCCCCCAACAGTTTTTCTGAAAGTGAAGCCGGCTCCTCGCACAATCTTCCATAGAGTACTTTTAGAAATGTCAATATTGCAGTCTGCATGCAATTTTAATTTCAAATTCCTGAGAGTAACAAGTACATTATTAGCAAACATTTTCAATATCTCACGTTTTATGACATCCATGTCAAAGCTGTCGACTTTCCTTTTCCTTCCTTGATTGACATGAGGGCACTCTGAGTCTTGTTTAATCCAACGAGAAAATGACAATCTATTAAGACCAAGCGCAAGATGCGTTCGTCTCTCTGGGTCATGAATATCACAATATAAATGCCCCATCTTGGATTCCCTAAGGAAGTGCTGATATAGTAAAAGAGTAACCTTTTGCATATTTATAAATTTGCATTTCAAACTCATTGTAATTTAGATATAAATGTTGGC
The DNA here is from genome assembly GCA_032433765.1 of Megaustenia siamemsis. Lineage (NCBI taxonomy): Eukaryota > Metazoa > Mollusca > Gastropoda > Stylommatophora > Ariophantidae > Megaustenia > Megaustenia siamemsis. The sequence continues at coordinate 157,501,877 of JAVIAB010000051.1, read as the reverse complement.
ATTTAAAGTCAACAAATTGTCTACTGAGTCTTCACAAAATTAATAAAGATACGCCTTCCCTTAGGTAATTAATGCCAAGGCCGTGGTTCGTCATGTCGTTCAATAACAATTCAGTTTTGTGCACGGGATTTTCCTGAAGTTAGTGTTTCTGCAATAACCAAACTATTTTACGTGAACGACCGCACCAAATTAATGTATATATCCTAAAATGGTGTCAAATTCGAACAGGGTGAATTTAATATAGCCTAAAGAAGAAAACTTTTAGACTATATCAAATTTCTCAGAGCAAAACATATTTCTATAACGTCATCAATATTCTAAGATTGCATGCAAATTTTGAAACCAAAATAACAAGCGGTTATCACGCAAAACTAATTCAGGTGTGATTATGAATTTCTGAACGGACTATAGCATGGTGTCACTACTCCAGAGTGCTATTCTGACACGCCAGTTGCCTCCCACTGTCAACAAAATCTTCTCTCTTCTACAAGTGTCAATGTCTGGAGCTCAGATATTATTGGCTGAGTGGAAAACACGATTCCCTATTGGTTGACAGCAGCAGCAGGTTTGGACGTCAAGTAGTCAACAAGAAATAAACTGACAGCCAAACTTAGTTATCTCATGTACATCTTTTGTGTGTTTGGGGTATCTAGTTGACGGCTATAGTTATCATAAAGAATTATCTGCATTATCGATACTAATTACATTATTTTTTAGTCTCGTATTTCTGTCTTTTTTATCCATGTTTCGTAATCATCATAGAAGATGGACGTAGTGAGTGAGTGCATAAGCTAACAACAGATCTCATCGCTAAATTCCTCTAGATCCAAATTAGTTTCCCTTTAAAACCCGACATTACGGTAATCTTAGGAAATAAGAACTTAGTTTTTGTTGTTGAAAAAATATCAATTATAATTAAAGTTACGGAGCAATTATAATTAAAGTTACAGACAGCCAATATCAACAGTAACTATACCCCAGCTCGTCCAGAGCTTCCATAATTGTGTTCAAAATCGGCACTTCCAACTCATCCGTTTGTTGCCATAGCAACAAAATGGTGAGCGCTACTTCCTGGTTTCTCTCGCTTCTCAAAAAGTCCCACGCTTGCTGAAGTCACGCGGACTTCATTAACGACTCGTCGGTGTTTACATATTTTCTTCGCTCAGAAACTCGTTAGTAAAGCTCGTCCACTGCACGTCCAGCATTGCTGCCACTCGCCCCACTCTCGCGTTAATCTCCCCATTAATTTCCACCCAAAATGCCACTATTTGTCCACCTGTTTATTTTTAATGTTAAAATTAAATTGTCTCTGTTTATGTTTTTATAATTACCAATTTGGACCAATCAGAATGGAGTTTCAAATATAAATATTTCTGAAACTTGTTGAATGCTATTTGTGTGAGAACGTAGTAGTCCTAACCAAAAAGTGAATTGTTCGTATTGAGTAGGTTCTCTCTGACGTTACAAACATCACGTCCACCACATATACCGTATTGGATAACATATTGTAGATTGGCTGTAGAGTTTTAGCAAGCACTCGATCAAATCTTATCTCTTGCAGAATTCTCCATGAGTATTCCACTTTAGGAATACCTGGGGCTCTTCATTACGTCAAATTATACCCCATTAATTGGGCAATAAATTGTGTTTTTTCTACGTGATAATGATGACTGCGGATGTTATCGAAGATAACACAATCTAGCTGCACTATGCGGAGTCAACGGACAAATACTGCACAATATCATCATGTGCCATGTCACTTGCGCTTGGTGTTGTTCCTCAAATACATATATCATTCCAGAAATGGAAGGTGCGACGTGCGGCGACTGTTTCGCTAGCTGAAAACCCGGCGTCTGGTGTTTGAAACCCAGCTGTAGACAGAAAGGATTTTTTATATCGGGGATAAAATAAAGATCCCGAGTCTCACACGTCGTGGCGACTGCTTTGACCAAGCGGCATTTATCCCTCTGGTTCTAACATGAGCCCTCCACCCCGACCGACACACACCAGCAATGGTAATATGTGTAGAGATAGTTTTTTTTTTTATTATCCAGAAATGTGTAGGGCTGACTTCCGGTTTGACGGCCACATAGAGTGTACATCTCAAGATGAACAGACGTGGCTTGTCCAATATCTAAACATGAGTACCTGCATCACAAATGTGAGTACCTGCATCACAAATGTGAGTACCTCCATCACAAACATGAGTACTTCCATCACAAACTTGAGTACCTCCATCACAAACTTGAGTACCTCCATCACAAACATGAGTACCTCCATCACAAACTTGAGTCCCTCCATCACAAACATGAGTACCTCCACCACAAACTTGAGTACCTCCATCACAAACATGAGTACCTCCATCACAAACATGAGTACCTCCATCACAAACTAGAGTACCTCCATAACAAACTAGAGTACCTCCATCACAAACATGAGTACTTCCATCACAAACTAGAGTACCTCCATCACAAACTTGAGTACCTCCATCACAAACTTGAGTACCTCCATCACAAACTAGAGTACCTCCATCACAAACTTGAGTCCCTCCATCACAAACATGAGTACCTCCACCACAAACTTGAGTACCTCCATCACAAACATGAGTACCTCCATCACAAACTAGAGTACCTCCATCACAAACTTGAGTACCTCCATCACAAACTAGAGTACCTCCATCACAAACTTTAGTACCTCCATCACAAACTAGAGTACCTCCATAACAAACTAGAGTACCTCCATCACAAACTTGAGTACCTCCATCACAAACTTGAGTACTTCCATCACAAACTAGAGTACCTCCATCACAAACTTGAGTACCTCCATCACAAACTTGAGTACCTCCATCACAATCGTGGAAAACAGCATCGGAACAAGAGATTACAAGAAAAACAACGTTAAATTATAATTAAAATCTTCAACGATGAACAATAGAACCATCCAAATCGACTCAAGAGAACAAAAACACAGTAATCAACGATATCATAGATCAGGAAACCACCAAAGTGAACACATTCAAGCAGTCAGGAACAAACACTAAAGAACAAACACAAAGAAATGCTAATCTCTGACTGTCACACATTGGGTAGAAAGGTGGAACTGTTTAAAATCTGTTTGCTGTATCGGGGAGAAACATAACCGATTCTCTAACGTCCCTTGTGGCCGCTTGTTCTTTGAGCGATGTAACAAAGCAACAAATGGGCACCGAGAAGACCTGTAAGATATGTCCACATTGCTCTGTTTGTGGTCATCTTACTTACGGTGCCCAGTGTCTGGTCCACATAGCTCTGACAATCTTACGTTGTCCATTGTCTGGTCAACATAGCTCTGACAATCTTACGTTGTCCATTGTCTGGTCAACATAGCTCTGACAATCTTACGGTGCCCAGCGTCTGGTCCACATAGCTCTGACAATCTTACGGTGCCCAGTGTCTGGTCCACATAGCTCTGACAATCTTACGGTGCCAGCGTCTGGTCCACATAGCTCTGACAATCTTACGGTGCCCAGTGTCTGGTCCACATAGCTCTGACAATCTACGGTGCCCAATGTCTGGTCCATGTAGCTCTAACAATCTTACGGTACCCAATGCCTGGTCCACATAGCTCTGACAATCTTACGGTGCCCAATGCCTGGTCCACATAGCTCTGACAATCTTTCGGTGCTCAGTGTCTGGTCCACATAGCTCAGGCAATCTTACGGTGCCCAATGTCTGGTCCACATAGCGCCGACAATCTTATGGTGCCCAGTGTCTGGTCCACATCGTTCTGACAAGCTTACGGCGCCCAATTTCTGGTCCACATCGCTTTGTCTGTGATAATCTTACTTACGGTGCCCAGTATCTGGTCCACATTGCTCTGTCTGTGACAATCTTGCTTGCGGTGCCCAATGCCTGGTTCACATTGCTCTGACAATCTTACGGTGCCCAGTGTCTGGTCCACATTGTTTTGTCTGTGACAATCTTACTTACGGTGCCCAATGTCTGATCCACATTAATCTGTCTGTTACAGTCTTCCTTGCGGTGCCCAATGCCTGGTCCACATTGCTCTGACGATCTTACGGTGCCCAATGTCTGATCCACATTACTCTGTCTGTTACAGTATTACTTGCGGTGCCCAATGTCTGATCCACATTACTCTGTCTGTTACAGTCTTACTTGCGGTAGTAGTATATCATGGTGTAGCTGTTTAGCATTGAGGCGCTAAATTAACAAAGATATATAGGGAGGCGCGCGGCGCGCCTTTCGCGCGAAATGTACACGAGAGACAAGGGGAGTTAACCATGACCGCGCGTGTCCGGATGTTGACCTCTAGTTCCGGTGACCCCGGAAGTGACGTGTTTATGTCATCATCGCGCCTTTCCTTTTTTTTTTTCTCTCTCTCTCTCTCTCTCTCTCTTTCTCCCCTATCCTCTCTTAGACTTCTAACCTATCAGTCCACCCTCCGCCTCTCCCTTTTGCTCCCCCGCCCTCCCTCATATTTTTAGTGTCCCTCCTATTGTAACACTTGATTATTCTCACCATTTATACCTAGCATCTCGCCTTCTTTCTCATATGCTTCTCTCTCTCGCTCTCTCTCTCTTCTAACCCCTACTAGACTTCTCTCCAAACATTCCACCTTTCTTCCTCTCTCTCTCTCTCTTTACCTCGCCTAGCGTTCCGCCTTCATTCGTATTTTTACCTTACCGCCAGTGTAACACATTAATAACATTGAATATCAGTTACAAAAAGACTTGAAATATCTACTTTTTAAAGAACCAATAAGATAAACATATGAAAAACGAAGGAATAATACACTCGACAAGACTTAACATACGTACTTTATACACATCACCATTAATACAACTGAAATTCCTTTAATGATAACCTATCACATCGTTATGAGCTATGAGAAAAACAGAAAAAAAAATTCAACTTACACCGTAAAATATTCCACTACAACACAGACCGCTAGACTGAACAGTACTATGAAAATAAACGTCCGTGAATCAAGCGCGCTTATAACACGAAGTCTCACATCCGACTAGTTTAAATATAATCTGGTAAATAAAAGTTGGACGACACTATTCCACCCTCGACTAACATCTAGGTTAACCAATCAGAGAAGAAGATTTCTATCGGACACCCATCAACGAAATGACTGACCTCTGGATTAACTAATCAGAGAAGAGGATTACTGTTATCGTGATAACTGACCTCATTTTCAACTTGAAGTACTATCGAGTCTGATGCATGGGTTACTTTAAATCGATTCGGCCCCTGATACAAGCCACCTAGCGGGTCAATGGTGGGGGAAATAATACAAGTGGCGGGTTACTTGAACGCGTTTTGACCCCTGATGCAATACCAGGAGTTCCATGACAGTTATAAATAGTTGGATACAACGAGCAGGAAGTTATATTCAAGGTCCAAAATGTTAGACCAAATCACTAAGATTTTACCACCAGAACACACAAATTTAGGCTCATATTCAAAAAGTCGACCTTAAAACCATACAAAGCCACTCCCATACTCATAAAAGTTAGACACATCAAACAGATAATTACTTCCAAACTCTAAAAAGTTAGACCAAATCACGCCTCGATCGTTCTCTAACATTGCCTCGATCGTTCTTTAACATTGCCTCCAGCGTTCTTCGAGCGTTCTCTAATATTACCTCGAGCGTTCTCTAACATTGCCTCGATCGTTTTCTAACATTGCCACGATCGTTCTTTAACATTGCCTCCAGCGTTCTTCGATCGTTCTCTAACATTACCTCGAGCGTTCTCTAGCATTGCCACGATCGTTCTTTAACATTACCTCGAGCGTTCTCTAACATTGAAGTACAGACTATCTGTATTCATTTCACAGAGTTGAAAGTCGGACCTCTCTACGAATCTATCCGGGAAGTCATAGTAAAATTCCAACATTCGCAATTTGGCGTACTGGTAGACGAAAAAACCAATCTGTGAAGGAAGATCCCACAGGACATTTCGTTTTCCAAGCGACACCTCATACAGGTCTTCACCAATAGGCGTCATGGTTTTAAACAGAGGGTTATTTACCAACTTGGTTGTATTGGCTCCCTCTTTAACATAGGTCCGTTCACATGTTTCCCCAAATTCGTCAAGGTCTTCCCATAGGCCGAAAAAAATATTACCACCAGATCACAAAAATGTAGGCAGAAACCTAGGAGGCAAGGTCAGAAACCTAGGAGACAAGGTCAGAAACCTAGGAGGCAAGGGCAGAAACCTAGGAGGCACGGGCAGAAACCTAAGAGGCAAGGGCAGAAACCTAAGAGGCAAGGGCAGAAACCTAAGAGGCAAGGGCAGAAACCTAAGAGGCAAAGACAGAAACCTAGGGGGCAAGGTCAGAATAATTTGTTGTGTTGCTTACTTAACCCTTTACAACTGATTTTATCGTAATCCCCACTACTATGGTACGTCTTACTACATAAACTAACAAGAGCCGTCCCTTCGGACTCTAGTTTAAAAAGCCCGGGCGTTCGTTTGGTGTATGCTTTAACACCCTTACAGTTTACAGTCTGGCTAATATGTTCATCGCAAAACTCGACAGGAAACCAGTCTTTGTATACACTATTAAACTCATCCCGCAGACCTGACTTAACTATGTCCTCTAACTTAGGGGCGCTTAAGGCTAAGTATAAACTATCAGTATCTGTTTCACATAACTGAAAGGAAACCTAAGAGGCAAGGGCAGAAACCTAAGAGGCAAAGACAGAAACCTAGGAGGCAAAGACAGAAACCTAAGAGGCAAGGTCAGAAACCTAGGAGGCAAGGGCAGAAACCTAGGAGGCAAGGACAGAACCTAAGAGCCAAAGACAGAAACCTAGGAGGCAAGGTCAGAAACCTAGGAGGCAAGGGCAGAAACCTAGGAGGCAAGGACAGAAAACTAGGAAGCAAAGGCTGAAAACAAGTAGGGAAGGTCAGAAATCTAGGAAGCTGTGTTAGAAAACAAGGAGGGAAGGTCAGAACGGGAAGGTCAGAAACCAAGGAGGGAAGGTCAGAAACCAAAGAGGGAAGGTCAGAAACCTAGGAGGCAAGGTCAGAAACCTAGGAGGCAAGGTCAGAAACCTACGAGGCAAGGGCAGAGACCAAAGAGGCAAGGGCAGAAACCTAGGAGGCAAGGTCAGAAACCTAGGAGGCAGGGCAGAAACCTAGGAGGCAAGGTCAGAAACCTAGGAGGCAAGGGCAGAAACCTAAGAGGCAAGGACAGAAAACTAGGAAGCAAAGGCTGAAAACAAGGAGGGAAGGTCAGAAATCTAGGAATCTGTGTTAGAAAACAAGGAGGGAAGGTCAGACGGGAAGGTCAGAAACCAAGGAGGGAAGGTCAGAAACCAAAGAGGGGAAGGTCAGAAACATAGGAGGCAAGGTCAGAAACCTAGGAGGCAAGGTCAGAAACCTAGGAGGCAAGGCAGAAACCTAGGAGGCACCTCGATGGACAGCTAGACAACGGAAGAAGCAGAGATTATCATTGTAAATTTAGAATGGGAATCGGTTTGAAGGATATTAATACATTGAGTTGATGCAAGTAGTGTGGGATATCTAGCAGACACCCTATAGGATAATCTTGAAGTTTATAAACATAAACACTCGTACTGACTAAGGCTTCCAATAGAAAAACACACACGTTTTAGAACCACTGGTGTCAATAATTCGGAATGTTTAAAATACGGAGCGCGAGCGTGCCCGCTTGAGATAGCCCCCACTTGACGATAAGCCCCACTTGAGATAAGACTAGTAGTAGACAAGGGTGTTTGAGCCGAGGTCAACTGAGATGTGATGTGCGATACATGCCAAAATGTGATGCACGCACCATGCCAAAATGTTAAAAATCCTAGCTCAAAACACCCTTGTATACTACTAGTCTTATCTCAAGTGGGGCTTATCGTCAAGTGGGGGAGCTTATCTCAAGCGGGCACGCTCGCGCTCCGTATTTTAAACATTCCGAATTATTGGACACCAGTGGTTCTAAAACGTGTGTGTTTGTCTATTGGAAACCTTAGTCAGTACGAGTGTTTATGTTTATAAACTTCAAGATTATCCTATAGGGTGTCTGCTAGATATCCCACACTACATTGCATCAAATCAATGTATTAATATCCTTCAAACCGATTCCCATTCTAAAGTTTACAATGATAATCTCTGCTTCTTCCGTTGTCTAGCTGTCCATCGAGGTGCCTCCTAGGTTTCTGCCCTTGCCTCCTAGGTTCTGACCTTGCCTCCTAGGTTTCTGACCTTGCCTCCTATGTTTCTGACCTTCCCCTCTTTGGTTTCTGACCTTCCCTCCTTGGTTTCTGACCTTCCCGGTCTGACCTTCCCTCCTTGGTTTCTGACCTTCCCTCCTTGTTTTCTAACAAAGCTTCCTAGATTTCTGACCTTCCCTCCTTGTTTTCAGCCTTTGCTTCCTAGTTTTCTGTCCTTGCCTCTTAGGTTTCTGCCCTTGCCTCCTAGTTTTCTGACCTTGCCTCCTAGGTTTCTGACCTTCCCTCTTTGGTTTCTGACCTCCCTCCTTGGTTTCTGACCTTGCCTCCTAGGTTTCTGACCTTGCCTCCTAGGTTTCTGCCCTTGCCTCCTAGGTTTCTGACTTGCCTCCTAGGTTTCTGTCTTTGGCTCTTAGGTTTCTGTCCTTGCCTCCTAGGTTTCTGCCCTTGTCTCCTAGGTTTCTGACCTTGCTTCTTAGGTTTCTGTCTTTGCCTCCTAGGTTTCTGTCTTTGCCTCTTAGGTTTCTGCCCTTGCCTCTTAGGTTCCTTTCAGTTATGTGAAACAGATACTGATAGTTTATACTTAGCCTCAAGCGCCCCTAAGTTAGAGGACATAGTTAAGTCAGGTCTGCGGGATGAGTTTAATAGTGTATACAAAGACTGGTTTCCTGTCGAGTTTTGCGATGAACATATTAGCCAGACTGTGTAAACTGTAAGGGTGTTAAAGCATACACCAAACGAACGCCCGGGCTTTTAAACTAGAGTCCGAAGGGACGGCTCTTGTTAGTTTATGTAGTAAGACGTACCATTGTAGTGGGGATTACGATAAAATCAGTTGTAAAGGGTTAAGTAAGCAACACAACAAATTATTCTGACCTTGCCTCCTAGGTTTCTGTCTTTGCCTCTTAGGTTTCTGCCCTTGCCTCTTAGGTTTCTGCCCTTGCCTCTTAGGTTTCTGCCCTTGCCTCTTAGGTTTCTGCCCGTGCCTCCTAGGTTTCTGCCCTTGCCTCCTAGGTTTCTGACCTTGTCTCCTAGGTTTCTGACCTTGCCTCCTAGGTTTCTGCCTACATTTTTGTGATCTGGTGGTAATATTTTTCTCGGCCTATGGGAAGACCTTGACGAATTTGGGGAAACATGTGAACGTGCTATGTTAAAGAGGGAGCCAATACAACCAAGTTGGTAAATAACCCTCTGTTTAAAACCATGACGCCTATTGGTGAAGACCTGTATGAGGTGTCGCTTGGAAAACGAAATGTCCTGTGGGATCTTCCTTCACAGATTGGTTTTTTTCGTCTACCAGTACGCCAAATTGCGAATGTTGGAATTTTACTTGACTTCCCGGATAGATTCGTAGAGAGGTCCGACTTCCAACTCTGTGAAATGAATACAGATAGTCTGTACTTCAATGTTAGAGAACGCTCGAGGTAATGTTAAAGAACGATCGTGGCAATGTTAGAGAACGCTCGAGGTAATGTTAGAGAACGATCGAAGAACGCTGGAGGCAATGTTAAAGAACGATCGTGGCAATGTTAGAAAACGATCGAGGCAATGTTAGAGAACGCTCGAGGTAATATTAGAGAACGCTCGAAGAACGCTGGAGGCAATGTTAAAGAACGATCGAGGCAATGTTAGAGAACGATCGAGGCGTGATTTGGTCTAACTTTTTGGAGTTTGGAAGTAATTATCTGTTTGATGTGTCTAACTTTTATGAGTATGGGAGTAGCTTGTATGGTTTTAAGGTCGACTTTTTGAATATGAGCCTAAATTTGTGTGTTCTGGTGGTAAAATCTTAGTGATTTGGTCTAACATTTTGAACCTTGAATATAACTTCCTGCTCGTTGTATCCAACTATTTATAACTGTCATGGAACTCCTGGTATTGCATCAGGGGTCAAAACGCGTTCAAGTAACCCGCCACTTGTATTATTTCCCCCACCATTGACCCGCTAGGTGGCTTGTATCAGGGGCCGAATCGATTTAAAGTAACCCATGCATCAGACTCGATAGTACTTCAAGTTAAAAACGAGGTCAGTTATCACGATAACAGTAATCCTCTTCTCTGATTAGTTAATCCAGAGGTCAGTCATTTCGTTGATGGGTGTCCGATAGAAATCTTCTTCTCTGATTGGTTAACCTAGATGTTAGTCGAGGGTGGAATAGTGTCGTCCAACTTTTATTTACCAGATTATATTTAAACTAGTCGGATTTGAGACTTCGTGTTATAAGCGCGCTTGATTCACGGACGTTATTTTCATAGTACTGTTCAGTCTAGCGGTCTGTGTTGTAGTGGAATATTTTACGGTGTAAGTTGAATTTTTTTTCTGTTTTTCTCTTAGCTCATAACGATGTGATAGGTTATCATTAAAGGAATTTCAGTTGTATTAATGGTGATGTGTATAAAGTACGTATGTTAAGTCTTGTCGAGTGTATTATTCCTTCGTTTTTCCTATGTTTATCTTATTGGTTCTTTAAAAAGTAGATATTTCAAGTCTTTTTGTAACTGATATTCAATGTTATTAATGTGTTACACTGGCGGTAAGGTAAAAATACGAATGAAGGCGGAACGCTAGGCGAGGTAAAGAGAGAGAGAGAGAGGAAGAAAGGTGGAATGTTCGGAGAGAAGTCTAGTAGGGGTTAGAAGAGAGAGAGAGCGAGAGAGAGAAGCATATGAGAAAGAAGGCGAGATGCTAGGTAAAAATGGTGAGAATAATCAAGTGTTACAATAGGAGGGACACTAAAAATATGAGGGAGGGCGGGGGAGCTAAAGGGAGAGGCGGAGGGTGGACTGATAGGTTAGAAGTCTAAGAGAGGATAGGGGAGAAAGAGAGAGAGAGAGAGAGAGAGAGAAGGAAGGCGCGATGATGACATAAACACGTCACTTCCGGGGTCACCGGGACTAGAGATCAACATCCGGACACGCGCGGTCATGGTTATCTCCCCTTGTCTCTCGTGTACATTTCGCGCGAAAAGCGCGCGCGCGCCTCCCTATATATCTTTGTTAATTTAGCGCCTCAATGCTAAACAGTTACACCATGATATACTACTACTTGCGGTGCCCAATGCCGGGTCCACATTGCTCTGACAATCTTACGGTGCCCAGTGTCTAGTCCACATTGTTTTGTCTGTGACAATCTTACTTACGGTGCCCAATGTCTGATCCACATTACTCTGTCTGTTACAGTCTTACGGTGCCAATGTCTGATCCACATTACTCTGACAATCTTACGGTGCCCAATGTCTGATCCACATTACTCTGTCTGTTACAGTCTTACTTATGGTTCCCAATGTCTGATCCACATTGTTTTGTCTGTGACAATCTTACTTACGGTGCCCAGTTCTGGTCCACATTGTTTTGTCTGTGACAATCTTACTTAAGGTGCCCAATGTCTGATCCACATTACTCTGTCTGTTACAGTCTTACTTACGGTGCCCAATGTCTGATCCACATTGTTTGTCTGTGACAATCTTATTTACGGTGCCCAATGTCTGATCACATTGTTTTGTCTGTGACAGTCTACTTTCGGTGCCCAATGTCTGATCCACATTGCTTTGTCTGTGACAATCTTACTTACGGTGCCCAATGTCTGACCCACATTTTTGTCTGTGACAATCTTACTTACGGTGCCCAATGTCTGATCCACATTGTTTTGTCTGTGACAGTCTTATTTACGGTGCCCAATGTCTGATCCACATTGTTTTGTCTGTGACAATCTTACTTACGGTGCCCAATGTCTGATCCACATTACTGTCTGTTACAGTCTTACTTACGGTACCCAATGTCTGTTCCACATTACTCTGTCTGTGACAATCTTACTTACGGTGCCCAATGTCTGGTCCACATTGTTTTGTCTGTGACAATCTTACTTACGGTGCCCAATGTCTTATCCACATTACTGTCTGTTACAGTCTTACTTACGGTGCCCAATGTCTGTTCCACATTACTCTGTCTGTGACAATCTTACTTACGGTGCCCAATGTCTGATCCACATTGTTTTGTCTGTGACAGTCTTACTTACGGTGCCCAATGTCTGGTCCACATTGTTTTGTCTGTGACAGTCTTACTTACGGTGCCCAATGTCTGATCCACATTGTTTTGTCTGTGACAGTCTTACTTACGGTGCCCAATGTCTGGTCCACATTGTTTTGTCTGTGACAGTCTTACTTACGGTGCCCAATGTCTGATCCACATTGTTTTGTCTGTGACAGTCTTACTTACGGTGCCCAATGTCTGGTCCACATTGTTTTGTCTGTGACAGTCTTACTTACGGTGCCCAATGTCTGGTCCACAATGTCAATCTCTGCCTCCACTATATTTGTCCTTGTACATCTTGTCTTTGAACTCAAGCAGCCCCCACTTCTACCAGTGTACATTGCTCACGTTTTCTGTGAGTGTTTCTTCATTTGTTTCTGAGTGCGCAGCATATCCGTTTGCAATGTGTGTGTGTTATCCTTGTTGTGTGTTATCCTTGTTGTGTATTAATCATTTTGTATGTTATCCATGTAGTGTCCTATCTCTGTTGTGTGATATCACTGTTGTATGCTATCCCTGTTATGTACTATCATTGTTGTGTGTTATCCGTTGTGTGTTATCCTTGTTGTGTGTTATCCCTGCTGTGTGCTACCCCTATTGTGTGCCACGTGGTGTGTTATCCGTGTTGTGTATTATCCGTGTTGTGTATTATCCTTGTTGTGCGTTATCCTTGTGTGTTATCCCTGCTGTGTGCTATCCCTATTGTGTGCCATGTTGTGTACTATCGCTGTTGTGTGCTATCCCTATTGTGTGATATTCCTATTGTGTGCCATGTTGTGTGCTATCCTGTTTTGTACTATTATTATTGTGTGCTATCCCTGGTGTGTAATATCTCTGTTGTGTGCTATCCCTGCTGTGTGGTATCCCAGTTGTGTATTATCCCTATTTTGTATCATGTTGTGTGCTACCCCTATTGTGTGCCATGTTGTGTGGTTTCCCTGTTGTGTGCTATGTTGTGTGCTATCCCTGTTGTGTATTATCCCTATTGTGTGCCATGTTGTGTGCTATCCCTGTTGTGCATTATCCCGAGTTTCTGAGTCCCACAAGACGAGCACTCCCAGCTTCCTAACTTTACTCAATACTCAATAATTTTGCACTTCTAAACCATTTGATTTGATGAAATGATGAGCATATGACAAAATGGGAATATTGACGCATTGAGAATATTGACTCATTGAGAATATTGACGCATTGAGAATATTGACGCATTGAAAATATTGACGCATTGAGAATATTGACGCATTGAGAATATTGACACATGGGAATATTGACACATTGGGAATAATGATATATAGAGAATATTGACACATTGGGAATATTGATACATTGGGAATATTGACACATTGAGAATATTGACACATTGGGAATAATGATACATAGAGAATATTGACACATTGGGAATATTGACACATTGGTAATATTAACACATTGAGAATATTGACACATTGGGAATATTGATACATAGAGAATATTGACACATGGGAATATTCACACGTTGAGAATATTGACACATTGGGAATATTGACACATTGGGAATATTGACACATTGGGAATATTGACACATTGAGAATATTGACATATTGAGAATACTGGTACATAAAGAATATAGACACTTTGAGAATATTGATACATTGAGAATATTGATACATTAGGAATATTGATACATTGGAAATATGACACATTGAGAATATTGACATATTAAGAATAATGATACATTAGGAATATTGATACATTGGAAATATTGACACATTGAGAATATAGACATATTGGAGTATTGACATGTTGGGAATATTGACACATTGTAAATAATGACACATTGGGAAGAATGACACTTTGAGAATATTGACACACTGAGATTATTGAGACAGTGGGGATATTGACACAATGGGAATAATGACGCATTGGGATTGTTGATACATTGGGAATATTGACACTTTGAGAATATTGACATGTTGGGAATATTGACATATTGTGAATAATGACACATTGGGAATAATGACACATTGGGAATATTGACACATTGTCAATATTGACATATTGTGAATATTGTTACATTGATAATATTTACAAAATAGTCACATTGCTAATATTGGCACATTGAAACATTAGCACTCTGATACATTGACAATATGACACTGACTCATTGACACATTGACAATATTGACACTGACACATTGAAACACTGACACATTGACACATTGACAATATTGACATGTTACACATTGAGACAACTACACAGTGACACCATGCCACACTGACACATTGATACATTGAGACAACTACGAAGTGACACCATACCACACTGACACATTGATACATTGAGACAACTACACAGTGACACCATGCCACACTGACATACTGATACATTGACAATATTGACATGTTACACATTGAGACAACTACGCAGTGACACCATGCCACACTGACACAATGATACATTGAGACAACTACACAGTGACACCATGCCACACTGACATACTGATACATTGACAATATTGACATGTTACACATTGAGACAACTACACAGTGACACCATGCCACAGTGACACATTGACACATTGAGACAACTACACGGTGACACCATGCCACACTGACACATTGATACATTGAGAAAACTACACAGTGACACCATGCCACACTGACATACTGATACATTGAGACAACTACACAGTGACACCATGCCACACTGACACAATGATACACTGAGACAACTACGCAGTGACACCATGCCACACATTGACATACTGATACATTGAGACAACTACACAGTGACACCATGTCACACTGACATACTGATACATTGAGACAACTACGCAGTGACACCATGCCACACTGACATACTGATACATTGAGACAACTACGCAGTGTACACCATGCCACACTGACATACTGATACATTGAGACAACTACACAGTGACACCATGTCACACTGACACAATGATACATTGAGACAACTACACAGTGACACCATGCCACACTGACACATTGATACATTGAGACAACTACACAGTGACACCATGTCACACTGACACAATGATACATTGAGACAACTACACAGTGACACCATGCCACACTGACACATTGATACATTGAGACAACTACGCAGTGACACCATGTCACATTGACATACTGATACATTGACACAACTACACAGTGACACCATGCCACACTGATATACTGATACATTGAGACAACTACACAGTGACACCATGCCACACTGACATACTGATACATTGAGACAAATACACAGGACACCATGCCACACTGACATACTGATACATTGAGACAACTACACAGTGACACCATGCCACACTGACACAATCATACACTGAGACAACTACACAGTGACACCATGCCACACTGACACACTGAGACAACTACACAGTGACACCATGCCACACTGACATACTGATACATTGAGACAACTACACAGTGACACCATGCCACACTGACGCAATGATACATTGAGACAACTACACAGTGACACCATGCCACATTGACACATTGATACAGAGACAACTACGCAGTGACACCATGTCACACTGACATACTGATACATTGAGACAACTACACAGTGACACCATGTCACACTGATATACTGATACATTGAGACAACTACACAGTGACACATGCCACACTGACATACTGATACACTGAGACAACTACACAGTGACACCATGCCACACTGACACATTGACACATTGAGACAACTACACAGTGACACCATGCCACACTGACGCAATGATACATTGAGACAACTACACAGTGACACCATGCCACACTGATATACTGATACATTGAGACAAACTACACAGTGACACCATGCCACACTGACATACTGATACATTGAGACAACTACACAGTGACACCATGCCACACTGACATACTGATACATGAGACAACTACACAGTGACACCATGCCACATTGACACAATCATACACTGAGACAACTACACAGTGACACCATGCCACACTGACACACTGAGACAACTACACAGTGACACCATGCCACACTGACATACTGATACATTGAGACAACTACACAGTGACACCATGCCACACTGACGCAATGATACATTGAGACAACTACACAGTGACACCATGCCACATTGACACATTGATACATTGAGACAACTACGCAGTGACACCATGTCACACTGACATACTGATACATTGACACAATACACAGTGACACCATGCCACAGATATACTGATACATTGAGACAACTACACAGTGACACCATGCCACACTGACATACTGATACTTGAGACAACTACACAGTGACACCATGCCACACTGACATACTGACATTGAGACAACTACACAGTGACACCATGCCACAATGACACAATCATACACTGAGACAACTACACAGTGACACCATGCCACACTGACACATGAGACAACTACACAGTGACACCATGCCACACTGACATACTGATACATTGAGACAACTACACAGTGACACCATGCCACACTGACGCAATGATACATTGAGACAACTACACAGTGACACCATGTCACACTGACATACTTATACACTGAGACAAACACAGTGACACCATGCCACATGACATACTGATACCTGAGACAACTACGCAGTGACACCATGCCACACTCACATACTGATACACTGAGACAACTACACAGTGACACCATGTCACAGACATACTGATACACTGAGACAACTACACAGTGACACCATGTCACACTGACATACTGATGCATTGAGACAACTACACAGTGACACCATGTCACACTGACACATTGATACATTGAGACAACTACACAGTGACACCATGTCACATTGACACATTGATACATTGAGACAACTACACAGTGACACCATGCCACACTGACATACTGATACATTGAGACAACTACACAGTGACACCATGCCACACTGACACAATGATACATTGAGACAACTACACAGTGACACCATGCCACACTGACATACTGATACATTGAGACAACTACACAGTGACACCATGCCACACTGACACAATGATACACTGAGACAACTACACAGTGACACCATGTCACACTGACACAATGATACATTGAGACAAACTACACAGTGACACCATGTCACACTGACACAATGATACACTGAGACAACTACACAGTGACACCATGTCACACTGACACAATGATACACCGAGACAACTACACAGTGACACCATGTCACACTGACACAATGATACATTGAGACAACTACATAGTGACACCATGTCACACTGACAAAGATACATTGAGACAATTACACAGTGACACCATGCCACACTGACACAATGATACACTGAGCCAACTACACAGTGACACCATGTCACACTGACACAATGATACATTGAGACAACTACACAGTGACACCATGTCACACTGACACAATGATACATTGAGACAACTACACAGTGACACCATGTCACACTGACACAATGATACATTGAGACAATTACACATTGACACCATGCCACACTGACACAATGATACACTGAGACAACTACACAGTGACACCATGCCACACTGACACAATGATACATTGAGACAACTATGCAGTGACACCATGTCACACTGACACAATGATACACTGAGACAACTACACAGTGACACCATGCCACACTGACACAATAATACATTGAGACAACTACACAGTGACACCATGTCACACTGACACAATGATACATTGAGACAACTACACAGTGACACCATGTCACATTGACACAATGATACATTGAGACAACTACACAGTGCCACCATGTCACACTGACACAATGATACACTGAGAAAACTACACAGTGACACTATGCCATACAGGCACATTGACACACCTAAACATTGACACATTGATACACTGACACATTTACACACCCACACGTTGACATACTTACACAATGACAACTGTCATGTTGAAAACACTGTCACACTGGCACATTAACACACTGGCAGATTGACACATTGACACACTGACACACGACATACTGACCCCTGGCACACTGATAGATTAACACAATGACGCACTTACACAGTAACACACTGACCCATTCAGTAAACTTGTCAAATCATGACCTTGATGTCTCTATATTTCAAAAATCCTGGAACATGTAGCTGAAAGGTTGAGGGCTCAACAAAACAAAAGAACAAGTGATGAATTAATTCCACGGTCTCAAGTCACGTTCCTCCATCCCAGTCAAAAACATGTCTTCTGCAGCAAGGCCTGGACACTGCACGTTCATCACGTTCCAACAATGCCGCTGACGAGAACTTGCGAGATTCCAACAAAATTAGAAAAAAATAAAACAAAGACGATCCCATTTTCAATCTCAGATGGGCTTCAGTAGGAATGATAGCCGAGGACAAATGATAAAAACAAACAAGAAAGTTGAAGAAATCATGGCATTAGTTTTTGAGTATTCATCATCATCTTCATCATCATGTACCGTACCGGTTGGCGTTGGCGATCATGTACTTCCACAATATTCTATCCACAGTGCATCGTATCAGTTCTGTTGTTGACTGTTTTCCATGCCATGACACCAAGCTATGCAGTATTTTCTCTCTCTGTCGTCCACGATCTCTCTTTCCTTTTATTTTGCCAGTTGTAACCAAGTATTCCAACTTTCCTCTTCTCATGATGTGCCCAAAAATGTTGATTGCTTCTTTCTGATGTTTTTTGAGAGCTCCCTTTTTGTGATGGCCTCTTTGAGAACTTTCTCATTGGTCTTTTTAGCTGTCCAGGGAACTTCGAGTATTCATGCCCACATTTGAAATGAACTAATTATTACCAACATGGACATACAGCTCGTGTCATCACTTTGTCATCTGTGGTTTTTTTTTTTTACTTTTGGAAACGTCTATGTCGAAAATGTGATTTATTTGCTGCTATGTTGATGTTTATCTTATTATGTTGTTCCAGATCATTTTATAATACTAATCTAGGTCATTATTATACTGTTCTAGGTCATCTTATTATACTGTTCTAGGTCATCTTATTATACTGTTCTAGGTCATCTTATTATTATACTGTTCTAGGTCATCTTATTATGTTATTCTAAATAATATTCACTGTACACAAGACAAGTGCCTGTACACAAGACAAGTGTCTGTACACAAGGCAAGTGTCTGTACACAAGACAACTGTCTGTACACAAGACAAGTGCCTGTACACAAGACAACTGTCTGTACACAAGACAACTGTCTGTACACAAGACAAGTGCCTGTACACAAGACAACTGTCTGTACACAAGAAAAGTGCCTGTACACAAGACAAGTGCCTGTACACAAGACAACTGTCTGTACACAAGACAACTGCCTGTACACAAGACAAGTGCCTGTACACAAGACAACTGTCTGTACACAAGACAAGTGCCTGTGCACAAGACAAGTGCCTGTACACAAGACAAGTCTGTACACAAGACAAGTGTCTGTACACAAGACAAGTGCCTGTACACAAGACAACTGTCTGTACACAAGACAAGTGCCTGTACACAAGACAAGTGCCTATACACAAGACAACTGTCTGTACACAAGACAATAGCTGTACACAAGACAACAGTCTGTACACAAAAAGTGCCTGTGCACAAGACAGTGCCTGTACACAAGACAACTGTCTGTACACAAGATAAGTGCCTGTACACAAACAGGCATACACAAGACAACGTCAGTACACCAGACAACTGTTGTGCTAAGTTAACTGTCTGTACACAAGATAACTAGCTGGACACAAGACAACAGTCTGTACACAAAAACATGAAAAAAAAGTCAAAAAAAAGCAAAGTGGTACATACATTTTAGTTAGTTAATCAATAGGTCAAAGGTCAACCTCCATGTAAGGGTCAGAGAAAGCGAGAGAGAGAAGAGAGAGAACGAGAGACGAGAGAGAGAGAGAGAGAAGGATATTAAGAGGAAAACGTTAACTTGTCGCTTGATTTGTAATAACCGAACGTTAACGTGTCGTTTGAGTTGTAATAACCGAACGTTAACTTGTCGCTTGAGTTGTAATAACCGAACGTTAACTAGTCCCTTGAGTTGTAATAACCGAACGTTAACTTGTCGCTTGAGTTGTAATAACCGAACGTTAACTTTTCGCTTGAGTTGTAATAACCGAACGTTAACTTGTCGCTTGAGTTGTAATAACCGAACGTTAACGTGTCGTTTGAGTTGTAATAACCGAACGTTAACTTGTCGCTTGAGTTGTAATAACCGAACGTTAACTTGTCGCTAGAGTTGTAATAACCGAACGTTAACTTGTCGCTGAGTTGTAATAACCGAACGTTAACTTGTCGCTGAGTTGTAATAACCGAACGTTAACTAGTCGCTAGAGTTGTAATAACCGAACGTTAACTTGTCGCTTGAGTTGTAATAACCGAACGTTAACTTTCGCTTGAGTTGTAATAACCGAACGTTAACTTGTCGCTTGAGTTGTAATAACCGAACGTTAACTTGTCCCTTGAGTTGTAATAACCGAACGTTAACTTGTCCCTTGAGTTGTAATAACCGAACGTTAAATTGTCCCTTGAGTTGTAATAACCGAACGTTAACTTGTCCCTTGAGTTGTAATAACCGAACGTTAAATTGTCCCTTGAGTTGTAATAGCCGAACGTTAACTTGTCCCTTGAGTTGTAATAACCGAACGTTAAATTGTCCCTTGAGTTGTAATAACCGAACGTTAACTTGTCCCTTGAGTTGTAATAACCGAACGTTAACTTGTCGCTTGAGTTGTAATAACCGAACGTTAACTTGTCGCTTGAGTTGTAATAACCGAACGTTAACTTGTCGCTTGAGTTGTAATAACCGAACGTTAACTTGTCGCTTGAGTTGTAATAACCGAACGTTAACTTGTCGCTTGAGTTGTAATAACCGGACGTTCATTAACTTGTCTATCGGCCATTGTTGCCTCACAATAACTTGAACTTGTGCAGTCTTTTTTGACAATCGTTTCTGCATTTAAGCAAAACGTCACAATTATTGGCTTGTTTCAAGAGAATCTGATGAAAACAAACGGGCCCCTCCTCTATCTTATTTCCTGATATCGTTGCATAGTATTTGTAAATCTCTACCCCTTTACTAGTACCATATAACAACTACTCAATGCTTATATGTGATCATACGTGTTTACCCTAGAACATCAGTCTATAGACTATTACTTTATCTATATATACATATATACATATATAAATATTTATATATATATATGTGTGTGTGTGTATGTTGTGTTTATTGTTCCTGATGCAGGTCTGCTGAGCCGAAACGTTGTTCTGTTTGTTTTGTTCCTCATCTACGTAAAGTTGTAACCATACCACCTTTTTTTTAAATTGTCATTCTTTTCTTTCTTTTGTAACATCGCTAGTGGACAACTGAGAATGATGACCTTTGTTTACATCGACATCGTAACAACAGCACGCACACCCAGGTCTCTGTTACCAGCCTTTCTGTATAGATATTATGGGTAATAGATCTCTTAAATGTTGACATGTAAAAAAGTAATAGATCTGTTAGAGTTGTCCTGTATAAAAGTAATAGATCTGTTAGAGTTGTCCTGTATAAAAGTAATAGATCTGTTAGAGTTGTCCTGTATAAAAGTAATAGATCTGTTAGAGTTGTCCTGTATAAAAGTAATAGATCTATAAGAGTTGTCCTGTATAAAAGTAATAGATCTGTTACATTCTATTGTTACATGAATAATAAGTTTGTTGCACACATGTGTGTTACGTGAGGGATAGTTTTGCTCCATCCAATCTGTAGAATTGTTGCATTCTTATTTTACAGCACTACTATAGAACATGGCATGACGGGGGTACTTTACTTGTTTACTATAGAACATGCCAAATATTGCTTGGTACGCGGTGCTGCGAGCACTACAAAGAACGTGTAAAATAAACATGAGACGTCATGTAGCTGCTAAACTAATAGAAAGACAAGACAAAATACAACGTTTCATCAGAAGCCTTCATCAGGTATAACAACAAATCAATTAAACAAGGGAATCCAAGCACTAAATTATAACACTGATCTGGATAATGGCGGAAAGAGACGGTGGCCAGGATTTACAAAGTGGTTTGTTAAAAAACTAATTGCAAAATAGCAGGTAGGATTTAACTGGACCAAAAGGAGCCAAAAAAGGGAAAAATTAGAAAGAGGGTCTCATGTAAACAAGTGAAAGGCGTATCCCATAGGGTAGGATGAAAACGAGAAAAGGACGAAAAGAGAAAGAAGATACTGTGGCAAAGGACAGAAGATAAAAGGAGATAATAAAGATAACACAGTGAGGATTAGGGATAGGACACAGGAAAGAAAAATGAGAAGAGAACAGTGATTAAATAGAGGAGTTAAAATCTATCCGTTGAAGAGTGCCACAACGGGCTATGAGTCGACTCTCCAAAGCGAACAGACTGTGGGTATCTGTTTTACCAATAGGAATATATTTACTACGCTTATAATTGTTTACTGTGTCTCTTTAGCACAGGTGTTTTATTCAGGTCTATGTTTGTTACTTATCAGTGTTACACGAGGAGTAATTAGTTTTGTTACATACTTGTATTATTGAAGGAGAGGTGGGTAGATTTGTTACATTGTGTTCCGCTTGGGATGGTCTTGCTAGACACGTCTGCAGCATTCAGAAATATTGATACTTAAGCTCTGTGTTACATGAGAATTTAAAAATAAAAAAAAATTAATGCCAAATGATATATGTTCGTTTACTCTTGTCCTCTTTATTTTGTAACTTTTCGCTGTTGAATGTCGTCATGTCTCCTACAGTTTCCTTTAATTTGTAAATTTTCGCTCATGAATGTCGTCATATTTCATAAAGTCTCTTTAAATTTAAACTTTTCGCTGTTGAATGTCGTCATATTTCCTAAAGTCTCCTTTAATTTATAACTTTTCGCTGTTGAATGTCGTGATATCTCCGGAAGTCTCCTTTAATTTATAACTTTTCGCTGTTGAATGTCGTGATATCTCCGGAAGTCTCCTTTAATTTATAACTTTTCGCTGTTGAATGTCGTGATATCTCCGGAAGTCTCCTTTAATTTATAACTTTTCGCTGTTGAATGTCGTGATATCTCCGGAAGTCTCCTTTAATTTATAACTTTTCGCTGTTGAATGTCGTGATATCTCCGGAAGTCTCCTTTAATTTATAACTTTTCGCTGTTGAATGTCGTGATATCTCCGGAAGTCTCCTTTAATTTATAACTTTTCGCTGTTGAATGTCGTGATATCTCCGGAAGTCTCCTTTAATTTATAACTTTTCGCTGCTGAATGTCGTCATACCTTCAGCAGTCTTGAAATCTACCCAACCAGCAGTTTTCAGCAATTTAATCTAATGGCTCATGAGTTGATTTAAAATTAAACATTCACACAATTCTTTGCAAACATGTTTGGGACTGAATTAAAATTTCCACGATAATTGGACACATACTAGAGGATTCCGCCATGGATAATTAGTTGAGCTAACAGTACGTTATTAAATATGGAGTTTAAAATGATGGTTGCCAGAGTTAATGATGGGGCTCATGTCCAATTATGATAAGCATAGCTGCTCCCAGCAAGGAGTAGGATGAGACTTCATCTGACTTGCAAATAGACACAAACTGTAGAGATTATTGTTGCTGATTTGGTTCGTAATGGTCGCCTGGTCTTATCTGGTGTGTTGAAATGTTCACGTCTACGTCATCAGTGTTTTAACTGTACAAAATGGAGGCCGGCTGTGGGCGTTGTATTATACGATCTGGAATGTGAAACAGTTTTTGATTGGTGGTCTTTCGCTAGATGGATGTAGATAAGCTTTATTCGTTGGCTTTGGTACCATACCGCAATGCGCATGCGTCTAGCGCTATTCATGAGCACGAAGCAGAAACATCCGCTATGACACTATATGGTAACGACTGGATCCGGGTGGCTTGTAACTCAAGTAGTAACTTTGTAATTTGTGAGAGATGTTGAGGATTTGTAGCTTTTTTGAGAACTTGACAACTGTCAAGTAGAAACGACTGGAAAGAGGACTTAGGCTCAGACAGAAAGGATAGTAGACGTCACAGGGACGAGGCGGTAACTAATTAACTAATTAATAATTTGAACTAATTGTCTGGGTTGCATGTTTTTCTGTCTAGACTCCAACAGACCACACTGTAACAAATGTTCTAAATGTTAGACATTCGGAAACTTAATGTCTCGTAAAGTGTCGGCAAAGTTTTTTTTTTTTTTAATCCTGCATGATCCGCGGCCTCTGCTGCATAGTTCTCGAAGTCTGCCCCACTCTGTTCATCTATTTCTTCACAAGGTTATCCATCATCTATCTCTCTTCACCAACACGTCTACAACATGGCAGTTTTTGTTGCTTTTTTTTTATAAATATGATCAGAGCACATGGCCTATCTAACTCCATCTTCTCCCACATCTCATTGTGTGCATCTCCTCTTGGTTAAACCTTTCCAGCAGTTCTTGGTTACTGTGTCCCCTGATAATTGTGACAGATTCCGTGAAATGCTGACAATCTCCATGTTTCTTTTCTCTGTTCTACATTTGAATCAATATACCAAGTACACAGCTCGTTTATTGCTTTCTACCATGCTGGTTTTTTTGTAGATACACTAACTGAAAATATAAACCCAATACCCTTCTTTGTTTAGGAGCCAATGGTGGGGTGTACTAAACACTCCAAGGTATGGTGACAGCTTTACAAATAAAGAACACAACACAATACTGACGTTTCGGCCTGTGTCCTTCTTCAGAATACAGGGACAACGACAACAAGCGGTGAAGAACAATTACTACATGTTAGATGATCAAGTGGAGGGAGAGGAAAGTAGGATGCAGAAATAAGAAAAGAGAGAAATGAATATTACATGATGAGAGGTATGATGGGCGTCAAAATATATAAAATAGAAAAAGAGAAAAATGTATAATAAATTGTACTTAGCTGAGCTCAGAGCAGGAAATCTGTAATCCGTACTGAAACAAGACAGAATGACTAGAAGCGCAAAGATTTTGTATAGAAAGCAACCCGTGACCAAGACAGGTCAGTATAGAGGGCAAACGGATCTAATATCGGGAAAACCAAAGGGGGGGGGGGAGGGGGAGTTATTTGCAATTATTTGCCTGTTCCCTTCTTTGTTTACGCTATCTCTATATTGTCCCTGGTTCCCCCATCTGGTGTTTCTATGCTTCACAAAATGTGTGTTTGCGCTACAAGTCCCAGCATTCTCGATGTCGTGGGGTAGCTCAGTTAACTTTGCCCACATTAAAAGAAACGATCACCCGGAAAGAACAACAATAAACATCAAACATTTGCCATACATCTCCAACTGTAATTCTTGCGATTCTCAATAAGCATACAAGATCGAGATGTAAACGTAGTTAATAAAGGTTCTCATTACACTGGGGATTTGATAACAAACTTGAACAGTGATGATAATGACGAGAAACGTGGTGATAACATCTACGATAACGTGTTAATGCGGTTGATACTTTTAGTGATAATGGTGTTTTGTTGCTTTCAATTGTAATAAGGCCCGCACATTTCATTTGCATATTACAGACATAACTTGGCGCTGGTGTCGTGTATGTTCGTCGCCACGTTTTAGCGCCGCCATTACCGACTCCAACTAGCAGTAAATGCATCAATATCTCTCTGGGCCTGTAATCAAAATGTCAGTCAAACTTCCAATCAGTCATTGCAATGAATCAATCATTGATGCAATGAATCAGTCCTGTAATCAATATCTCGGCTGAGAATCAAACACTCGGGAGAGTTAGGTATACTGAAAGTTTCTTTTCAGTTGTAGTCATCACTCAATATATGTGCACGTTTATAGTCATGGGAGTATGTGCATGGACTGCTAATATGATGGGAGCAGTGGTAGGAGGGATGGGAAATGGGAGACGATGTGGGGGGGGGGCGGTGTCGGAGTATAGAAATTGCGTGTGTGTGTTGTAGGGAGATTAAGGTAATAATGGTAGGAGAGACAAACGTAGAGAAATGTAATAGGGAGCTGTAATCACATACAAGTACATAGGGAGCTGTAATCACATACAAGTACATAGGGAGCTGTAATCACATACAAGTACATAGGGAGCTGTAATCACATACAAGTACATAGGGAGCTGTAATCACATACAAGTACATAGGGAGCTGTAATCACATACAAGTACATAGGGAGCTGTAATCACATACAAGTACATAGGGAGCTGTAATCACATACAAGTACATAGGGAGCTGTAATCGCATACATGTACATAGGGAGCTGTAATCACATATATGTACATAGAGAGTTGTACTTACATAGGGAATTCTCTGAACTGAGAGAAAGATGAAGGCTACAGCACTGTTGAAGAGAAATAATTGAGGGGAATATGGTAGGGGAGTGGTGTGTGTGTGAGACAGACAAGAGAGAGTGAGTATAGATAAACTGACAGCAGACAGATAAACAGGTAAACAGATATATTGGCAGAGAGATACGTAGACAGACAGATTAGTAGATGTGTAGACATATAGACCGACAGTATAGATATGTATAACCAGTGATGGAAAGTGTACAACTGAAATTAATAAAAGAATAGGAATGGCAAAAAAAAAGCAATTTCAATGCCATGAAAAAATATACTAACATAAAAAAAACACCAGGGCTAAAACTAAGAATAGTAAAATGTTATACCTTTTCAATATTCTTGTATGGTGCAGAAACATAGACATTAGACAAGAGAAGAGAACAGAGAATTGAAGCTTTTGAAATGTGGATATATAGAAGAATAGGTAGAGTTGGATGGAAAGAAAAGAAAACAAACGATGAAGTCTTAAAATAACTAAAGATGAAAAGAGAACTACTAAACACAATTCAAACAAGACAAATGAGACATTTTGGACAAAGACACAACAGCCTACTAAAAGTAATCTAGGAAGGTAAAGTACAAGGTAAAAAAGGTAGAGGCAGACCAAGAATAACATGGACGAGTAACGTCAAAAGATGGACAAATCAGCCTATGACAACCTCCACCATCAAAGCAAGAGACAGAGCGGAATGGCGCTCCATGGTAGGCAACCTTCGGTGCGGAGACGGAACTCAGTCGTGATGCTGAGACTGACAGACAGACAGTAAGTGAAGATACTGCATGAGATTTGTCAAGGGAGACAGAAGGACAGACAGATAGACAGACAGAGACATGTAGACAGACAGAGTTATGTAGAAAGACAGAAGGTAGGGTATGATGTTGCATGAGATTAGTCGAGGAAGACAGATAGACATGTAGATAGACAGAGACATGTAGAGAGACAGAGTTATGTAGACAGACAGAGTTATGTAGACAGACAGAGAGTAGGGTATGATGCTGCATGAGATTACTCACTGAAGACAGATAGACATGTAGACAGACAGAGATATGTAGAGAGACAGAGTTATGTAGAGAGACAGAGTTATGTAGACAGACAGAGAGTAGGGTATGATGCTGCATGAGATTAGTCAAGGAAGACAGATAGACATGTAGACAGACAGAGAGACAGAGTTATGTAGAGAGGCAGAGTTATGTGGACAGACAGACAGACAGTAGGGTATGGTGCTGCATGAGATTAGTCAAGGAAGACAGACATGTAGACAGACAGAGACATGTAGAGAGACAGGGGTATGAGAACAGACAGACAGTAGGGTATGATGCTGCATGAGATTAATTACGGAAGACAGATAGACATGTAGACAGACAGAGACATGTAGACAGATAGACATGTAGACAGATAGACAGATAGACATGTAGACAGACAGAGACATGTAGAGAGACAAAGTTATGTAGAGAGACAGAGTTATGTAGACAGACAGAAGGTAGGGTATGATGCTGCATGAGTTTAGTCAAGGAAGACAGATAGACATGTAGACAGACAGAGACATGTAGAGAGACAAAGTTATGTAGAGAGACAGAAGGTAGGGTATGATGCTGCATGAGTTTAGTCAAGGAAGACAGATAGACATGTAGACAGACAGAGACATGTAGAGAGACAAAGTTATGTAGAGAGACAGAGTCATGTAGACAGACAGACAGAAGGTAGGGTATGATGCTGCATGAGATTAGTCAAGGAAGGCAGATAGACATGTAGACAGACAGAGACATGTAGAGAGACAAAGTTATGTAGAGAGACAGAGTTATGTAGACAAACAGTAGGGTAATGTGCTGCATGAGATTAGTCAAGGGAGACAGATAGAGAAATGTAGAGAGACAGAGTCATGTAGACAAACAGACAGAAGGTAGGGTATGATGCTGCATGAGATTAGTCAAGGAAGACAGATAGAGAAATGTAGAGACAGAGTATCGTAGAATGCTGCATTAGATTAGTATCGGAAGACCGAGATATGTAGGCAAACATATATTTGTAAAGAGACAGACTTTATTGTAGGATACTGCATGAGATTAGTCAGGAACGACAGACAGAGATATGTAGAGAGACAGATTGTATGGTAGAATGTTGCATGAGATTAGTCAGGACGGACAGATGAGATAACAGGATAAATGTTGAACATGATCATGTGAAGAAATCATGCTGACGTCACAGAGACTGAGTGTGAAAGACACAAAAGTAGGTCAGAGAAAAAAATGACTTGAGTTCAGACCCCTTATTAGACGACAAGAGAAAAGATGTAGCGGCGGTGAGGGAACTTGGCTGAGTGATGAGGAGAGGACCTGTAGCAGATTGGAGACCTGAAAGTTGTATGACGTCATAACCATGAGTGATTTAAAGTGACGTCACAAACAGCTAGCGCGATATAAAACATGATCCAGTCACTGGCCACGCGGCAAGGCGCTGTTCGCACACAATGATTAGCATTCATGATTGAGAGACCAGACGACATCCATTTTCTTTTACATTTCTTCATTTATTTTTCTTTCAATCTGTAATAAAAAAAATATATCGACCATGATGTCTCGCCTACTGTTACTGCACAAAAGAGCAGTGTGCTTTCATTGGCTTTTTATCGTCTGGAGATTGAAAAAGAGCATCTTTGATTGGCTAGGAAAGTGCAAGCCTAATCTGTGCATGTGGAAATAGAAATAATGAGGTTTAGCCAGAAGATTACATTCTGACGAGTTTTCTAAGATGGCAAAATGAATGTGAGGGCCAGGAAATATCTCGTGGATAGTGTTGCGTTGTTCATTCGACTTCCGTTTCCAAGATGGCGGATCTAGTCCACGTCCTCTCGATCGCTGCAGAAAATGCACCCAGGGTCTGATTAATTTCGGATCTTCATTGCACTTTTCTGCGTTAAAGTCAAAATGATGATATGCTTGATACATCTGTGTCGCTAAGACGAGGTCGTAGGTCGACAACAGTCCGTTTTTGACGAATCAAGTGTTGTGAGTGAGACATTCCACCGTCCAGACTTCATCTGTGCTTTACGTCACATTAGTGCTGTTCAAGACCGTTATTGGGATTCTTTGACGCAAGTTATTTCCACGTTACACATTAATGTAAACTACTTCGTCAGTCGCAGTTTTGTCTCTTTGGGGAAGTTGCTTCGTGTA
This sequence comes from Megaustenia siamemsis, assembly GCA_032433765.1. Taxonomy (NCBI): domain Eukaryota; kingdom Metazoa; phylum Mollusca; class Gastropoda; order Stylommatophora; family Ariophantidae; genus Megaustenia; species Megaustenia siamemsis. The sequence continues at coordinate 157,472,149 of JAVIAB010000051.1, read as the reverse complement.
TTGTTCGTCGTAGACTGTTTACACTTGAGTAATCAGACATAAGTCTAAAGGTATCGAGATTATGAGTTTGGCGACATTGTGTCCTACGTCATCGTATTGGTTCCCTAAACCGGCCGTGCGCAAATCTTACGGTCTGCTGTTTGATGTGCAACAAGAATAAATTGACGACTGACTGTGTGTCTATATGTTCGGAATTGGAGTCATCAACGATGGCCTAACATCATCAAGTGCTACGATGATCATCATTTCGGGAGGACGTGACTTACCGGTATATGGGGATAGGCGGCGGGAACAAATGGAGGCTATGCATGAAATGTGTTCTTGTTGCAGTTTCCTCATATTACAAGTCGCATGTATGTGTTAGTCACCTCTAGTGACTCGGGCAGATGGTGCTCGTAAACCTGGGAAGGCCGACCATCTAAGGGCAGAATCCCCCGACAGAAAAGATCAACTGCTGCCTTGCAGGAAGATTGGGGACAATCAAAGGCTAAGGAAAGCAAACCTGAAAAATGCTGGCTGAAATCGGATGCACTGGGCACTGGCGCAGAACACAGTGCAACGTATTAACGGGTGTTCAGTCAGAGTGGATCTGACAGACTCTAATTGTGATGTTCTGTCTGTGGGGGCGATCAACACACTTAGCCTGACAGCTGACTTCATATGAGAGTCTGGAATCCTTACTCTGATTGAGTCCTGAACGCAGAGAGAGAGAGAGGGATAGTGTTGCCAGAATTCATGAGATCTCTAATCAATGTCTGGGGTTGGTTTCTTTGTGAATCTGACAGTTATGCTTTTTCTGGCGTTTATTGTGAATCTGTCATTCAGAACTTTCATGGGACAAGCCTCTCATGATCTTTGACTTCTGTACGATCGATCATGCCAAACAAAATCATAGATTTCGTGTCGAGATATTAGTACATCAAACACATCAAAGTCTGAAATCACTTAATCAAACACAAGCAAACAGCATCTGAACAATTACATACATCATAAACAATCATGCATACACATACACATACATATATTTAATAGATTTGAGCAACTAGCTAGCAATCATGATAAGTCAGTAGTATGGTAAAATATTAGTGTCTTATGGTGGATGTTGTTTCTGCTGAACATCTTCTCTCGTAGCTAAATCGGTAAATATTCGACAGACAGATCCATCCTCCGAACGAACAAGATGTATTCGTGCTGCCTGGCCTCGTCTCCTTTCTTCTGCGCCTTTTGTATTCTGACTTTAACATCAACGATTCCTCGAATGTTGCTGTGCGATTTTTTATATATTATTTCTCCACGTGCTACGATCTGATGCCAGACTTTCCCAGTTTCTTTCGCTGATAGAGAATTCTCTCAAGGAAGCCCCGCAAACATCCTTATATCTCAGCACTGGTCTGCCCTTTGGTCTCTTTCCGTGTCTATGTTCAGCGTGCAATATTTGTTTGCGAATACAGGTGTTTGCCATTGTTACATGACCCAGCCACCTTAGTCTCCGACTCCAAAGTGTTGTTGGATGGGAGTTTGATTAGTTGTAATACATGAAAATTGGTACCTTTGTCCTGACATTTTATGTTCATTGTCTTGAGAAGTCAATTAACACGAAACCAAGGCTGTTTAACTTGTTCTCTTACCTCCATAGGTTGACCACATTTCTAATCCATATGCGACTGTACAAAGCACACACACTTTAATTAAATTAAAACCCTGGTCCTGAATGCTGGTTTGGTGTTGGCCCATGCTCTATCTTTAAGTTGACCAAATGTCGAAGCTGCCTTTCCAATTCGGGAATATAACTTTCCTTCAACGGAGACGATGGTTGTGACCATAGAACCGAGGTAGGTGAACTTCCTCATAGATTCCATAGATGTATTATTGAATGTTACATGTGCAGGTCTGGCTACACCCTGTTGGGGCACCACAGTTGTCTGGATACTTAGTGACAAGTGGAATGAGTCACGTAATCTAGCTAGACTGTTAGCCATTGACTGCAGCATAGAGTGCTGCTGTCACACTTGCTAGATCAGTCGTCAGAATACATGTGAATGTTCATGAAACTGAAACTTGTGACTGACTGACATTGCAGGCAGCGAAGTTTTGTACGAAATAAACTGATATCAAATATCTCAGAACTTTGAAAAAACTTCAATGCATTATTACCAAGTCTAACTCAATAGCAGAACCACGTTGTCAGCAGCTCCACGCCTTCATCAGAGTCACGCCTTCATCAGTGCCACGCCTTCATCAGAGTCACGCCTTCATCAGTGCCACGCCTTCATCAGAGTCACGCCTTTATCAAAATCACGCCTTCATCAGAGTCACGCCTTCATCTGAGTCACGCCTTCATCGGAGGCCCGTCCTCATCAGCGCCACGCCTTCATCGACGCCACGCCTACCATCAGAGCCATGCACTCATCAGAGCCACGCCTACATCAGAACAAGCTTTCATCAGAGTCATGCACTCATCAGCGCCACGCCTACATCAGAACAAGCTTTTATCAGAGTCATGCACTCATCAGAGCCACGCCTTCATCAGAGCAAGCTTTTATCAGAGTCATGCACTCATCAGCGCCACGCCTACATCAGAACACGCTTTTATCAGAGCCATGTACTCATCAGCGCCACGCCTACATCAGAACACGCTTTTATCAGAGTCATGTACTCATCAGCGCCACGCCTACATCAGAACACGCTTTTATCAGAGTCATGCACTCATCAGAGCCACGCCTTCATCAGAGCAAACTTTTATCAGAGTCATGCACTCATCAGAGCCACGCCTACATCAGAACAAGCTTTCATCAGAGCCATGCACTCATCAGCGCCACGCCTACATCAGAACAAGCTTTCATCAGAGCCATGCACTCATCAGCGCCACGCCTACATCAGAACAAGCTTTCATCAGAGCCATGCACTCATCAGCGCCACGCCTACATCAGAACACGCTTTCATCAGAGCCATGCACTCATCAGCGCCACGCCTACATCAGAACAAGCTTTCATCAAAGCCATGCACTCATCAGCGCCACGCCTTCATCCATTCTTCAACTGATGAAACGCCCTCATCAGCGCCACTCTTTCATGACAGCCATGTCCTCATCAGCACCACGCTGTCATGAGAGCGACGTTCTCATGAACGCTACGCCTTCATCAGAGCCACGCTCACATCAGCGCCACGACTTCCTCAAAACACTCCTTCATCAGCGCCACAACTTTAGTTACACCCTTTCAGCAGCGTAACGTCTTCATCAGCGCCACAACTTTAGTTACACCCTTTCAGCAGCGTAACGTCTTCTTCAGCGCCACAACTTTAGTTACACCCTTTCAGCAGCGTAACGTCTTCATCAGCGCCACAACTTTAGTTACACCCTTTCAGCAGCGTAACGTCTTCATCAGCGCCACAACTTTAGTTACACCCTTTCAGCAGCGTAACGTCTTCATCAGCGCCACAACTTTAGTTACACCCTTTCAGCAGCGTAACGTCTTCTTCAGCGCCACAACTTTAGTTACACACTTTCAGCAGCGTAACGTCTTCATCAGTGTCACAACTTTAGTTACACACTTTCAGCAGCGTAACGTCTTCATCAGTGCCACAACTATAGTTACACCCTTTCACCAGCGTAACGTCTTCATCAGCGCCACAACTTTAGTTACACCCTTTCACCAGCGTAACGTCTTCATCAGCGCCACAACTTTAGTTACACCCTCTCAGCAGCGTAACGTCTTCATCAGCGCCACAACTTTAGTTACACCCTTTCACCAGCGTAACGTCTTCAACAATGTCACAACTTTAGTTACACCCTCTCAGCAGCGTAACGTCTTCATCAGCGCCACAACTTTAGTTACACCCTTTCACCAGCGTAACGTCTTCAACAATGTCACAACTTTAGTTACACACTTTCAGCAGCGTAACGTCTTCATCAGTGCCACAACTATAGTTACACCCTTTCACCAGCGTAACGTCTTCATCAGCGCCACAACTTTAGTTACACCCTTTCACCAGCGTAACGTCTTCATCAGCGCCACAACTTTAGTTACACCCTCTCAGCAGCGTAACGTCTTCATCAGCGCCACAACTTTAGTTACACCCTCTCAGCAGCGTAACGTCTTCATCAGTGCCACAACTTTAGTTACACCCTCTCAGCAGCGTAACGTCTTCATCAGTGCCACAACTTTAGTTACACCCTCTCAGCAGCGTAACGTCTTCATCAGCGCCACAACTTTAGTTACACCCTCTCAGCAGCGTAACGTCTTCATCAGTGCCACAACTTTAGTTACACCCTCTCAGCAGCGTAACGTCTTCATCAGCGCCACAACTTTAGTTACACCCTCTCAGCAGCGTAACGTCTTCATCAGCGCCACAACTTTAGTTACACCCTCTCAGCAGCGTAACGTCTTCATCAGCGCCACGATAATCCAAAGCTGAGCCAGAAAGAACCCGCAATATTGTCTTAATTTATTTGCTGACGCAAACGACAAGCAGCGCAAAGTAAGAAAACAGTATCACAATAGGCACTTGACAAATGGATGCAGGATTTTTATATGTGATCGATGCATTCTGTCACATAAACATAACGTGGGATGGAATAAACAAGGCCAGCATGTAAAACCTGAACATTCACGGCGGTATATCAACAGAAGCAAGATCGACAAACCGAGAACAACAAAAAAAAACAGACTAAAAGTGCAGATGCAGATTAAAAATGAAGTAACGTAAGGATAATACAGTTCGCCAGGTTGAAATCAATAAGGACAAATATTGAAGAATAAGCAGTAAGACAGAATCTGAAATAACAATATCAAAGTAGTTATGAACGCTTTCTAGTCCATGACTAACTTAGCTGCAGTCTCCTGGGCAAATGTCGTGAAGCTGGTCATCATGAATATGTGCGACAACACTAGGAGGAGACCACTCAGGGGCATGGCTTCTAAACAGCGTTATCTGGGGGAAAGCTACAAACGTCTTTATAGCGCCACTTTTCACAAGGCCAGGGGCGATAACAACTCAATCTGATGGATGATAACACGATAACGAGCAGTGAAGTCTGAGGGTTGTTAGAGGAGACAAATGGAGATCGATGGAACACAACTTAGAAAACAAGGCGATAATAAAGCCAGATATGTGTTCGGATAACATCCGCAATGAAGAAAATGGGGAAGTAGATAGATAAAACATGTGGAGAAGGAGATGGATAAAACATGGGAAAATGGAGGTGGATACAGCATGTGAAGATAAAGATGGATAAAACATGTGGAGAAGTAGATGGATAAAACATGGGAAGATGGAGATGGATAAAACATGTGAAGATAGAGGTCGATTAAACATGTGAAGATGGAGATGGATAAAACATGTGAAGAAGTAGGTGGATAAAACATGTGAAGATGGAGATGGATAAAACATGTGAAGAAGTAGGTGGATAAAACATGTGAAGATGGAGGTGTATAAAACATGGGAAGATATAGATGGATATAAGATGTGAAGATAAAGATGGTTAAAACATGTGGAGAAGTAGATGGATAAAACATGGGAAGATGGAGATGGATAAAACATGTGAAGATAGAGGTCGATAAAACATGTGAAGAAGTAGATCGATAGAACATGTGAAGATAAAGATGGATAAAACATGTGAAGAAGTAGATCGATAGAACATGTGAAGATGGAGATGGATAAAACATGTGAAGAAGTAGATCGATAGAACATGTGAAGATAAAGATGGATAAAACATGTGAAGATAGAGATCGATAAAACATGTGAAGAAGTAGATGGATAAAACATGTGAAGAAGTAGGTGTATAAAACATGTGAAGATGGAGGTGGATAAAACATGTGAAAATGGAGATGGATAAAACATGTGAAGAAGTAGGTGGATAAAACATGTGAAGATGGAGGTGTATAAAACATGGGAAGATATAGATGGATATAAGATGTGAAGATAAAGATGGTTAAAACATGTGGAGAAGTAGATGGATAAAACATGGGAAGATGGAGATGGATAAAACATGTGAAGATAGAGGTCGATAAAACATGTGAAGAAGTAGATCGATAGAACATGTGAAGATAAAGATGGATAAAACATGTGAAGAAGTAGATCGATAGAACATGTGAAGATGGAGATGGATAAAACATGTGAAGAAGTAGATCGATAGAACATGTGAAGATAAAGATGGATAAAACATGTGAAGATAGAGATCGATAAAACATGTGAAGAAGTAGATGGATAAAACATGTGAAGAAGTAGGTGTATAAAACATGTGAAGATGGAGGTGGATAAAACATGTGAAGTTGGAAGTGGATAAAACATGTAAAGATGTAGGTGGATAAAACATGTGAAGAAGTAGGTGGATAAAACATGTGAAGATGGAGGTGTATAAAACATGTGAAGATGGAGGTGGATAAAACATGTGAAGATGGAAGTGGATAAAACATGTAAAGATGTAGGTGGATAAAACATGTGAAGAAGTAGGTGGATAAAACATGTGAAGATGGAGATGGATAAAACATGTGAAGATGGAGGTGGATAAAACATGTGAATATGTAGGTGGATAAAACATGTGAAGATGGAGGTGGATAAAACATGTGAAGAAGTAGGTGGATTAAACATAAAGAAGGGGCTGGATAAAACATATGAAAAGGGAGATGGATAAAGCATGTGAAGAAGCATATGGATATTATATATGAAGAAAAACAAAGATGAATAATAAAAAAAAGACGTGAAGAGGGAGATGAAAAGAACACATAAGAATGAGATAGACATAACAAATGAAGAAGGGCACGAATGAGACAGATAAAACACATGATACTCACTCAAATGCTATGTTACAATGACCGACTGTCCATCAAATCAGCGAAAGAAAGTTACAAAATGAATCAAAAAAGAATAAGTGTGCATTCGTATATTTCACAAGAAAACGATGAAAAGAACTAGGTTAGCACGTACAAAATGGAGTCAAGAACTAGGTTAGCACGTACAAAATGGAGAAAAGAACTAGTTTAGCACGTACAAAATGGAGAAAAGAACTAGGGTAGCACCTAGAAAACGATGAAAAGGACTAGGTTAGCAACTAGTAAATTGAGAAAAGAACTAGGTTAGCAACTAGTAAATTGAGAAAAGAACTAGGTTAGCAACTAGTAAATTGAGAAAAGAACTAGGTTAGCAACTAGTAAATTGAGAAAAGAACTAGGTTAGCAACTAGTAAATTGAGAAAAGAACTAGGTTAGCAACTAGTAAATTGAGAAAAGAACTAGGTTAGCAACTAGTAAATTGAGAAAAGAACTAGGTTAGCACCTACAAAACGGAGAAAAGAATTAAGTTGGTACCTAGAAAACGTAAAAAAGAACTAGGATAGCCCCTAGAAAACGGAGAAATGAACTAGGTTAGTCCCTAGAAAACGTAAAAAAGAACTAGGTTAGCACCTAGAAAACGGAGAAAAGAATTAGGTTAGCACCTAGAAAACGTAAAAAAGAACTAGGATAGCCCCTAGAAAACGGAGAAATGAACATCTATAGCCCCAAGAAAACGGAGAAAAGAACTAGGTTAGTCCCTAGAAAACGGAGAAAAGAACTAGGTTAGCACCTAGAAAACGGAGAAAAGAACTAGGTTAGCACCTAGAAAACGGAGAAAAGAAGGGGGTTAGCACATAGAAAACAAAGAAAAGGACTAGGTTAGCACCTAGAAAACAGAGAAAAGGACTAGGTTAGCACCTAGAAAACAGAGAAAAGAACTAGGTTAGCACATAGAAAACAAAGAAAAAAAACTAGGTTAGCACCTAGAAAACGGAGAAAAGAAGGGGGTTAGCACATAGAAAACAAAGAAAAGGACTAGGTTAGCACCTAGAAAACAGAGAAAAGAACTAGGTTTAGCACCTAGAAAACAGAGAAAAGAACTAGGTTAGTGCATAGAAAACAGAGAAAAGGACTAGGTTAGCACCTAGAAAACAGAGAAAAGAACTTGGTTAGTACATAGAAAACAGAGAAAAGGACTAGGTTTAGCACCTAGAAAACAGAGAAAAGAACTAGGTTAGTACATAGAAAACAGAGAAAAGGACTAGGTTAGCACATAGAAAACAGAGAAAAGAACTAGGTTAGCACATAGAAAACAGAGAAAAGAACTAGGTTAGTACATAGAAAACAGACAAAAGGACTAGGTTAGCACCTAGAAAACAGAGAAAAGAACTAGGTTAGTACATAGAAAACAGAGAAAAGGACTAGGTTTAGCACCTAGAAAACAGAGAAAAGAACTAGGTTAGTACATAGAAAACAGAGAAAAGGACTAGGTTAGCACCTAGAAAACCGTCTACTGAAGACATCCTTAGAACAAACTGCTGAAGTCCTCTCAGGAAACCATTGCTAAAGCCGTATAGGGAAATACAACTGTAGTCTTATAGAGAAGAAAAGACTAGAACGTGACAACTTTTCGAACAAAGATTAAATGTGACAGATTTGCGAACAGGGCAAAACCCTACAAAAGAGCAACGTTTCAACCGAAGCGTCTTCATCTGGAACACAAATGTGTTCAGGCACAATCTATTCTCGTTAATTAGTGATTGTCCGCGCTTTTGTTGTTACCTAAGCTTTGATTTGCTTTTGTTTATTACTTTACTTATTTTTGTTTCCATACCTTTCTTTCGATATTTCATAGATTTTTTTTTTCTGAATTTGGTTCCAAACAATCTTTCAACATTCTTCCTCTTGTTTTGATAAACACAAAAACTGATTCACCTTGGATGTCCCCAATGCAACAACTGATTAACCTTGGATATCCAACATACAACAACTGCTGTCCATTATTTCTGTTGCAACTATTGATACTACCAATTGCTTCGATAAACGCAACAATATATTCCTGTTCATTTACCACCCTTTCCTACTACACTTTCCCCACTTACCGACACCTCACATCACAATCCACACATACACAACATTAACCCCGTTTCATTGTACCAAAAGCAAAATAGACAATCATTCCCACGCCAGCTTACTAGAAACTGAAGATGAAATTAGGAGTTCGGACTATGCAGGCTTCGAGTGGAGCGTACAGCAGACAGTATGTCGTCTGTAGAAACAGCAACTATGTCCATAGGAACTATACAGCAACATATTCAGCGTGTGTGTCAACGTCTAAATATGCGGCCAAGTTTTAATCCTGTGTTCATAATTCAATAAACTGATGCCACGATATTATTGCCTAATGTCTGGGTATTGAAAAAGAAAAATGTATTTTTGGAAACACACCGCTGATTGGTTGGTTAATTAAATAAGGATTAACTTATTTCCCCGGCACAGGTTTATTGTACAAACTGTTGCTATGGCAACATGGAAATCCCCGGAGGAAATGTTTTTAAAAAAAACGGCAGAGCTTTTATTGGAGTACAGACAGACACGGCAGAGATTTGTGGGGAATCGGATAGGTAGAGTACAGACAGACACGGCAGAGATTTGAGGGTAATCTGATAGGTGGAGTACAGACAGACACGATAGAGATTTGAGGGTAATCTGATAGGTGGAGTACAGACAGACACGACAGAGATTTGAGGGTAATCTGATAGGTGGAGTTCAGACAGCCTCGACAGAAATGTGTGGGTAATCTGATAGGTGGATTTCAGACAGACGCGACAGAAATTGTAGGGTAATCTGATAGGTGGAGTACTGACAGATACAGCAGAGATTTGTGGGTAATCTGATAGGTGGAGTACAGACAGACACGACAGAGATTTGTGGGTAATCTGACAGGTGGAGTACAGACAGACACGGTAGATATTTGAGGGTAATCTGATAGGTGGAGTACGACATACACGATAGAGATTTGAGGGTAATCTGATAGGTGGAGTACAGACAGACACAGTAGAGAGTTGTGGGTAATCTGATAGGTGGAGTACAGACAGACACGACAGAGATTTGAGGGTAATCTGATAGGTGGAGTACAGACAGACACGTCAGAGATTTGAGGGTAATCTGATAGGTGAAGTACAGACAGACACGACAGAGATTTGTGGGTAATCTGATAGGTGCAGTACAGACAGACACGACAGAGATTTGTGGGTAATCTGATAGGTGGAGTACAGACGGACACGACAGAGATTTGTGGGTAATCTGATAGGTGTTGTACAGACAGACATGACAGAGATTTGAGGGTAATCTCATGGGTGGAGTTCAGACAGACACGACAGAGATGTGTAGGTAATCTGATAGGTGGAGTACAGACAGACACAGTAGAAATTTGTGGGTAATCTGGTATGTAAAGTACAGACAGACACGACAGAGATTTGGAGTAATCTGATAGGCGGAGTACAGACAGACATAGCAGAGATATGTGGGTAATCTGATAGGTGGAATATAGACAGACATAGCAGAGATTTGTGGGTAGTCTGATAGGTGGAGTACAGACAGACATAGCAGAGATTTGTGGGTAATCTGATATGTGGATTATAGACAGACACGGCAGAGATTTGTGGGTAATATGATAGGTGGCGTTCAGACAGACAGGACAGAGATTTGAGCGTAATCTGATAGGTGGAGTACAGACAGACACAGCAGAGTTATGTGGGTAATCTGATAGGTGGAGTACAGACAGACACAGCAGAGATTTGTGGGTAATCTGATAAGTGCAATATAGACAGACACGGCAGAGATTTGTGGGTAATCTGATAGGTGGAGTACAGACAGACACGATAGAGATTTGTGGGTAATCTGATAAGGTGGAGTACAGACAGACACGACAGAGATTTGAGGGTAATCTGATAGGTGGAGTACAGACAGACACAGCAGAGATTTGTGGGTAATCTGATAGGTGGAGTACAGACACGACAGAGATTTGTGGGTAATCTGCTAAACACAAATATGGGAGACTGAGGATAGGGCGGTATGCGTTAGTATGTTTGACATGTAGGTTAGGGTGTTGTATGTCAGCATAGTGTGTGTTTGTCCGCCCGTGTATGTCTGAGCATTAGTGTACATCTGTCCGTCCGTGTGCATATGACCGTTAGTGTATATCTGAGCGTTAGTGTACATGTGACCGTCAGTGTCCATCTGAGTGTTAGTGTACATCTGATCGTTAGTGTACATATGACCTTTAGTGTACATCTGAGTGTTAGTGTATATCTGAGTATTAGTGTACATATGACCGTTAGTGTACATCTGAGTATTAGTGTACATCTGAGCGTTAGTGTACATATGACCGTTAGTGTACACCTGAGTGTTAGTGTACATCTGAGCGTTAGTGTACATCTGAGCGTTAGTGTACATCTGAGTTCTAGTGTACATCGGACCGTTAGTGTACATCTGAGCGTTAGTGTACATCTGAGCGTTAGTGTACATGTGACTGTTAGTGTACATGTGGCCGTTAGTGTACATCAAACCGTCTGTGCACATGTGACCATTAGTGTACATCTTTCCGTCCGTGTACATGTGACCGTTATTATACATCCGTCTGTCCGTATAAATCTTACCGTCAATGTACATTTGTTCGTCAGTGTACATCTGTCCGTGCGCGTATTTTATCCGTGCTTGCATGTTGAACCGTTTGTTTATGTCAGACTGTGCGCGTGTTTCTACAAAAATATTGCCATCACTTCTGTGTTTGACACACTTAAGACACCGATTTTCAAATTATTGACAATATCAATTTCATTTCTCTATTTTTCTCCTGAGGGGTGGGGTGCAGGTGAGAGAGAGAGAGAGAGAGAGAGAGAGAGAGAGAGAGAGAGAGAGAGAGAGGGAGAAGTAATGTTTAAAATAAAATGATGTAGAATGTCATATTATAATATTCTATTTAGAATGTCAAGTTCTAATATTCTATTTAGAATGTCATGTTATAATATTATATTTATCCATTCTAAAGAATGTAGAAAATGAATCTCTCAGTGACGTCCGTGCAAGCAAATTATGTCAAATGAAAGTGCCCGAATAATGAAACGCACTGCACGTCATCTATAATGATTGCTGCTCTTGTGACGGGACCATTCTCATTCCGTCTTTCTTTTGTGAAGTTATGTATTCTCTGAGAGGTTTATGGAACAATTTGTTATGATAAATTCTCTGAGAAATGTCCACATCAGCATGGGGTAGATTAATCAGAGAATAAAGATAAACTGAGGGTGAGTATATTATACTTTCATTGTCGTGTGTGCTTAATGCGATTAGGAATTGTCCCGTGATGGCGTGTGTAGAATCTGAATAATGGCCTGTTACGGAATAGTACAGACACAGTTTGATTTTAATGAGTTAAAGAAGGGGAGGGTTGAAGTTAGTGAATAATGGACATCAATTTAATGATGATTAAATGGTGCTGGATGGAAGTTGGAGAATGGTTGTTTCTACAAGAGAGGTAAAGGTGATGATAGGTGAGGTTGGAAGCCGAAGATGTCTATGACGATGGAGAGAAGCATGGTAATACTGTGTTTGAATATGTCTTTACGAAGCTGACGACTTTTGAAAACTGTCTGGCGTTGCGGTTAAAAAGTTTTTAAATGGTTGTGCAGACATTAATATAAAGTGAAACAAATGCAGGACGATATGTGTTTCTACTTTGTATATCTACTCCTACGGCTGGAAACGTCAATTACTCATCGACGGAAAAAAATATAAATACCTCCGAAGTCGGAGTTATCTGCCTGTATGGCGAGGGATACCTGTGCTAGGGAAAAACGGATTAACACGCAAAATTCAGTTCCTAGACTCAATGAGCAAGAAAAAAATATCTACTCGAGTTCGCGTATGTTATCTGTATCCTCACAGGAGACCTTTTTTACCGTACCGTTGAGTCGACTTTTGTTATCCATTATAAGGTCTGCAGAGCTGAAGTCACAAACAATTTTGGAAGTCTCCGTTTGATCTCGCCATACACGAATGAGATATAGAAAAAATGGAGGGACAGAGAGAGTGGGAGGGAGGAGAAAATGGTGGAATAGGAATGGATAGAGGGAATATAATAGGCAAATAAGAAAGAATGAGAGACTATGGAAAAAGGAGAGGAGTGTGAGAAGAGCCACAATTATGACTAGGAGAAGGAGGGAATGCCGTTAAAATTGGAGGTAAAAGTCGTGTCATTCCGTTGAAGGAGTCACAGTCAGGACCGCGAGTCAGGAGTAGTATATTGGTGCAGTTTTCAAAGAGCGGACGTTGATGGTGATGGAGCTTGATGGGAGGGGGGGGGGAGGAAGTTATCAGATTGTGATGAATGAGAGCATGCTGGCAGACGAGACAAAGTTTATGCGTTTGTTAGTGTGAAGGCGATGAGCAGATGCAAGGATTTGTTGCTTTGGGAGGAGTTTATGTCAACAATTCGTCCTCCTTCTTCATGACTACACGTTTGGATCGACTTCTGGTTCTAGGTGGTACAATAGAGTTTATGTTCCATCGACATTGGTTCTAGGTGGTACAATAGAGTTTATGTTCCATCGACATTGGTTCTAGGTCGTACAATAGAGTTTATGTTCCATCAACTTTGGTTCTAGGTGGTACAATAGAGTTTATGTTCCATCGACATTGGTTCTAGGTGGTACAATAGAGTTTATGTTCCATCGACATTGTTCTAGGTCGTACAATAGAGTTTATGTTCCATCAACTTTGGTTCTAGGTGGTACAATAGAGTTATGTTCCATCAACTTTGTTCTAGGTGTACAATAGAGTTTATGTTCCATCGACTGCTGCAGGATTTGTGCTTTAATAATAATTTATTTTAGCTCTCCAATGCAGATGTTCCACTTGACGGATTTACTCTGGTGCTAGTGAGTCTGTGCGCCTGGCAGTGGTCCTTTTTGGCAAGTCGAGTGTTCTGAATACGACTTTTCCCCAGTCGTGAAGACAGTATTTTGTTTGCGTCATCACATTGAGTGCTATTCAATAATCGCCGTTGGCTTTGTTCGATGCCGATGATTCACAGCTCTCTCATATGGATTGTTCGGCCACGTCAACCAAAAATTACAATTTGGGGATTCTGCGCCATCGCTACAGAGTTTCGTGCGTTTTTTGACTGCTTTCTTTGGAGTAGATCGGGCGCTGTGAGTTCATCTATTGTTGTGGGTTCATCTATTGTTGTGGGTTCATCTATTGTTGTGCGTGGGTTCATCTTCTGCTGTGGGTTCATCTATTGTTGTGGGTTCATCTATTGTTGTGCGTGTCACGCTGCGGGTTTTGCTGGGGAGGACATCTCACATGGACCGTTTTTCGATGAACGATGAGGGAAAACCTTACGACTAACACTAACACGCACTAGAATTAGCGTTCTTTTTGAACACTTCGCCATTATTCATGATTACACATCGTGGCTAGCGTACAGGTCTGGAGCCAATCTGACAGCTGTAATATTTTACAAACAGATAATACACATTTTGAGTCTGAAAAAAGAAGACTATAAAAGACAACGGACATGTTTCTGCCAAAGTCTTTCTAGATGGGAAGAAATGGAAGAAATGAAAACATGTTGAACTTGCTCGACGGGGCATTTCTTCTGATGATCAGACTAACTCCAGCAGCGAAGCTTTGTACAAATTGTTACCTACTACTATGTGGCCATTTCAAACAGATTGAGGAGTGATTGAGTCTCGTGTGGGTTGTCTTTTCTACCAACATTGATTAATCTGCTATTTCTCTTTTCTTTTGTTGACATTAATCGTCATTATCGTAATCGACATCATCATCATCCATTGCTTGTAATTTATTTTGCGGAAATTTATCGTTTTTATTTCCGTAGTTTGTATGCACCATCATCATCATCAAGTACCGGGCCTACTGGCGTAGGTGATCATGTCTCTCCACAACTTTCGATCTCGACAGTTCTTTATCATTTCTGTTGTTGACCTTCTGCCAAGCCATTCTCTTAAACTGTCTGGTATTTTCTCTCTTTGTTTCCCTCTATCTTTTCGTCCCTCAATTTTTCCAGTTGTTACAATATATTCCAGTTGTTCTCTTCTCATTACATGGCCAAAACTTGTATGTACCAGTTATATTTTAAAGCCTACTTTACCATTATTATCATCGAATCACCAGTGAAGAATATTCAAGCTCATGTATCAAACGCTCCGATTGGTTACTTTTAAAGGTTTTTTTTTTTTTGCGTTCGCCAGCTTTCACCCCTGGCGAAGTCCCAGGAGACTAGGAACTGACTTTTGCGTGTTAATCCGTTTTTCCCTGACATCCGTGTGCACAGGTGTCCCTCGCCGCACAGGCAGAAACTCCGTCTTCGGAGGTACTCATATTTTTTCCGTCGATGAGTAATTGCCGTTTCAAGACGGACTCGCTGCTAAGACCAGGTTACCGAAGAGAGAAATCACAAATAAAAATCCCATGTAATGTAGCCGGGATTTGAACTCACAACCTCTTTGTCTCGAGACAGAGTTCTTGCCTCGAGACCAACCAGTCCCTCTTTTCAGGTTTAAACACTGAAACAATTTGAAACAACCAATCAGAATGTCAGTATTATAACCTTTATTTATAGTGATCGTAAATAAACATAACAAAAGCAAATTGAAACAACCAATCAGAATGTCAGTATTATAACCTTTATTTATAGTGATCGTAAATAAACATAACAAAAGCAAATTGAAACAACCAATCAGAATGTCAGTATTATAACCTTTATTTATAGTGATCGTAAATAAACATAACAAAAGCAAATTGAACAATCAAAGCCACGTCTACTTTCTGACAAGCAAGAAAACAACAAGCGTTCGCTATCAGTATGTGCCGCTTGTGAACAATACCGGCACGAATACATTGATTGGTCTCAGCTGTTTTTGAGTGTTTTCATTTTGCCAGGAAATTAAATGAATAATCTATCGCTAACTTCAAGATCAAATATCAGCAATTTGTTGTTTGTGTTATTTGGCAAATCGTCTTGATTGTTCTTTTGTTGATAGAGCACTTTTGTGTGAAAAACAGTTACACGGTAGGCGATGTCGTAGTGAAGTGGTAGGCGATGTCGTAGTGAGGTGGTAGGCGATGTCGTAGTGAGGTGGTAGGCGATGTCGTAGTGAGGTGGTAGGCGATGTCGTAGTGAGGTGGTAGGCGATGTCGTAGTGAGGTGGTAGGCGATGTCGTAGTGAAGTGGTAGGCGATGTCGTAGTGAAGTGGTAGGCGATGCCGTAGTGAAGTGGTAGGCGATGTCGTTGTGAGGTGGTAGGCGATGTCGTAGTGAAGTGGTAGGCGATGTCGTAGTGAAGTGGTAGGCGATGTCGTAATGAAGTGGTAGGCGATGTCGTAGTGAAGTGGTAGGCGATGTCGTAGTGAAGTGGTCGGCGATGTCGTAGTGAAGTGGTAGGCGATGTCGTAGTGAAGTGGTAGGCGATGTCGTAGTGAAGTGAAGTGTATAATTCCTACGGTAACAAGCAGTCAGTATTTATGATTGAGGTGGTCAGTGCTCTGTCACACTGGAGTTACCTTTCGCAAATGAACAATTCAACTCGACACCTTGATTTAACATTGATTCGTGAATCTGGTGCTTAAAATAGGTACAGCCTTTAGTTGCAAGTGTGTCTTGAATAAAGAAGTGAGCATAAACTCACAGTTTGACACAGATCAATTTATGTCCCAGTTTAGTCCAGGTCGTGTCCTTGTAAAGGCGTGCTACTGTACGGTCATATAGATGGCAAAGAAAATCAGATACAGTCGGCACTCGTCGTTGGATGTACCGTCGTCATAGAAACGGAGGAGAAATAGTAGAAGTCTCACAAAATAATACATTTGAACAGTTGTCAATGTTGGCTTTATAGCTCATTCATTGACATTGTTCACTTTTCACACGAGAGATGAAGCATTATCCCACATGTGCTTTCTTCTGACTCTCTTAGACTCTCGTTCACTGACCGGCTAGGCAAGTAGTCAGCACCAACGGTTTCAGTGTTATCTGATTGGTCAAGAAATCAACGATCAACATTTTAAATTTGATCTGATTCGTCTTTACACTTTAAAATTTACAAAGCCCAAAACAACAACCTGGCAATATCACGTTTCTATACGTTCTTTTATAACGAAGTGTGAAGCCACAAGACGTTACCTTCGTTCTGTTTGTCTGAGCCAAATCAGATTCTTCAGTAACCTTCCCATATTTCTATCATCTCCACCATCACAATTTTTGGCAAAAAACAAAATTATATTTGGTTGTTCTTTCTTAATAACACATTGTTACCAACAATATCATCTGTCAAATTAGTATACGACATTATTATTATTATTCTACATTATTATTTCTTGCTGCCCATTCAAAATGATATACATCCACTCATCAATTATCCAACTATGAGATATCTTCACAAAATTGTTACTGTCAGCATATCACATGATCTCATATCTTAACATGAAGATAACAGCTGCAAATAAATAAATTTATAATAGAAAACAAAATCATGCCACACGTACGGAATAAAGAGAAAAGTCCTGCAGGGGACACATACAAAAATGGTGAAAACATTCATAAGTGATGAGCAGTTGTAAAGCTGTCAAGGCAAAAACAAACTTATTACTAGCAAAGAATTTGTGAATGTTCAAGTAGACAAGACACAGAGTTTGTGACAAATTGAGGCTGGCTATAAACTAAGATTGTGACAATTTGAGGCTGTTTATAAACTAAGATTGTGACAAATTGAGGCTGACTATAAACTAAGATCGTGACAAATTGAGGCTGGTTATAAACTAAGTTTGTGATAAATTAAGGCTGACTATAAATTAAAATTGTGACAAATTGAGGCTGACTATAAACTAAGATTGTGACAACTGAGGCTGACTATAAACTAAGATTGTGACAAATTGAGGCTGGTTATAAACTAAGTTTGTGATAAATTAAGGCTGACTATAAACTAAAATTGTGACAAATTGAGGCTGACTATAAACTAAGATTGTGACAAATTGAGGCTGACTATAAACTAAGATTATGACAACTGAGGCTGACTATAAACTAAGATTGTGACAAATTGAGGCTGGTTATAAACTAAGTTTGTGACAAATTGTGGCTGATTATAAACTAAGATTGTGACAAATTGAGGCTGACTATAAACAAAAACTGTGACAAATTAAGACTGACTGTAAACTAAAACTTTGGTAAGTTGCAGATGTTCCTGTATTGTCTGAGACAAGCGACGCCTACTTCTATTTCTAACTAAACAAACTGTGTTATTGTGGAAGTCTTCTCCTAATTATTGCTTCGAATACACTTTTATAATCACAAATACGACTTTGCTGCTTTTCAGTGACATTCATGCATTATGGGATGTCTGTCTTATGAGTGTCTAACCTTTTTTGTTGAAGAGATGCGATAATCATTTGATAATGTCAACGTCTTTATTATGTTACGTGTGTCCAAAGTACGTGTATACCTTGTATGATGTGTGCCTCTTATCTATTATGACAAAATTGCGTTTATTTTGATTGTTTTGTTTGGTATTGAATTCGAAGTCTCTGTTATACATCACATATGTCTTGATACGCTGTCTGCTGTGTATGTCATCTCGCATACAATGAGTCAGCTTTCTATAGGATATATATGTCACGTTTATATATGTCACATATGGCATATACATGTCACGCTATTTACTCTCATCCACATTTGAAGCCTTGACATTCACCACGGGTTAGTGTCAACACCTTTCACTGGTCACTTTTTTCTGTGTTTTCTCTTGTTTTCCCCCTTTCGTTATATCTTTTTCCTTCGTCCTCTTTTATCAACTACACACAGACACACACACACACACACAAACAAACAAACAAACAAACAAACAAACAAACAAACAAACATACACTTGTTACATGTTATCTTCCTTCTTTCTCGTTTACATATTTTCTTATATTTCTTTACCAATTCAGCTTGCTATTTCTTTACTTCTCATTTATTTCTATACGAATATTTTTCATTTTAAAATAGGAGGTCTCTCACTTTTAGTCTCTCTGCCTCTTTCTCTTACTTTCAGCCTCCCTCCACTCTTTTTCTCACTCTCTCACACACTCTCTTCCGTGATCTAAACAATTGCATTCAAATACCCGCAACATAAATGCAAGTTGCAGATTGCACAAGCAGCGTGTTTTACAAACATGACCTGACATGATTGTTCAAACAACATGCTAAAACTGAGTGTGTCTAAGGGCGCATTGTCTTCACATGGGCTTCCAAGCAATCTTCTGTGTTTGCACACGATGGCAATAATGGAACACCGCAGCATGAAACGCGTGCCAGTACTGGATTGACTGGATTGCGTGCCAGTACTGGATTGACTGGATTGCGTGCAGTACTGGATTGACTGGATTGCGTGCCAGTACTGGATTGCGTGCCGTCGGGGGACATATCTTTGAACGAGGAGGTTGCCTAGGGTGGGACTAGTAAGTTCTGGGAGACGGAGTGTAGCAATAACGGGCCCATAGTTTCTCTACATCAATGACAATGTGTTTCTGTCAATGTATAAATATGAATGCAACACACGAACATTGGCCTGATAAGTATGGTGCCAAGTGTTTATTACGAAACACGTACACGCAGATGCCAAGGTGTTATAACGTTACTACACTCGTCAGTGTGAATCCCAGTTAGAGGGGGTGGGGGTGAGGGGTTCTCGCCCCCCCCCCCGTTACAGAGAATTCACCAACAACCGAAGTGGTAATAAAGGTTCCCTCATTCAGACCAGGGTGACATGTGAGCCAAGGTGACTTATAATTGTGAGGGCTTTGGGAGTTAAGACACGGGTGCTAGTCTCGAGACACTTGTAGAGCAGCCATGTGTGGGAGTTAAGACACGGTTGCTAGTCTCGAGACACTTGTAGAGCAGCCAAGTGTGGGAGTTGAGACACGGGTGCTAGTCTCGAGACACTTGTAGAGCAGCCAAGTGTGGGAGTTAAGACACGGGTGCTAGTCTCGAGACACTTGTAGAGCAGCCAAGTGTGGGAGTTAAGACACGGGTGCTAGTCTCGAGACACTTGTAGAGCAGCCATGTGTGGGAGTTAAGACACGGTTGCTAGTCTCGAGACACTTGTAGAGCAGCCAAGTGTGGGAGTTAAGACACGGTTGTTAGTCTCGAGACACTTGTAGAGCAGCCAAGTGTGGGAGTTGAGACACGGGTGCTAGTCTCGAGACACTTGTAGAGCAGCCAAGTGTGGGAGTTAAGACACGGGTGCTAGTCTCGAGACACTTGTAGAGCAGCCAAGTGTGGGATTTAAGACACGGGTGCTAGTCTCGAGACACTTGTAGAGCAGCCAAATGGAGGAGATCCATTTACATATTACACACATACACGCACACGCGCACGCACGAATGTATAAACTTCACTAGACTAATGTCAAGGTTGATGTTGAACAGGGATCTACGTGCTTGCGTTCACAGTGCTCGTGTTCACAGTGCTCGTGTTCACAGTGTAGACGTTCACAATTTTGACGTTTACATTGATGATGTTCACAATAACAGAATCTTCTCATCTGACTTTAAATAATAAAGGCACCAAGCATTTATAAGATAATCATTGCTTGACTAGAAAACAAGGTATTTGTGTGCTACAGTTAGTCTAGAAAACAAGGTATTTGTGTGCTACAGTAAGTCTAGAAAACGAGGTATTTGTGTGCCACAGTTAGTCTAGAAAACAAGGTATTTATGTGCTACAGTTAGTCTAGAAAACAAGATATTTGTGTGCTACAGTTAGTCTAGAAAACAAGGTATTTATGTGCTACAGTTAGTCCAGAAAACAAGGTATTTATGTGCTACAGTTAGTCTATAAAACAAGGTATTTATGTGCTACAGTTAGTCTATAAAACAAGGTATTTATGTGCTACAATTAGTCTAGAAAACAAAGTATTTGTGTGCTACAGTTAGTCTAGAAAACAAGATATTTGTGTGCTACAGTTAGTCTAGAAAACAAGGTATTTGTGTGCTACAGTTAGTCTAGAAAACAAGGTATTTGTGTGCTACAGTTAGTCTATAAAACAAGGTATTTATGTGCTACAGTTAGTTTAGAAAACAAGGTGTTTGTGTGCTACAGTTAGTCTAGAAAACAAAGTATTTGTGTGCTACAGTTAGTCTAGAAAACAAAGTATTTCAGTGCTACAGTTAGTCTAGAAAACAATGTATTTCAGTGCTACAGTAAGTCCAGAAAACAATGTATTTCAGTGCTACAGTTAGTCTAGAAAACAAAGTATTTCAGTGCTACAGTTAGTCTAGAAAACAATGTATTTCAGTGCTACAGTTAGTCCAGAAAACAAGCTATTTCCGTTCTACAGTTAATCTAGAAAACTAGGTATTTCCGTGCTACAGTTAGAGAAAACAAGATATTTCTGTGGCACTGTTATATCAGAAAACGAGGTATTTCTATGTTACAGTTAGACAAGAAAACGAGGTATTTCTGTGCTACGGTAAAATTAGAAAGTGAGGTATGTCTGTGCTTCCGCCTGGCAGGAAGAAACTACATTTTTACAAAATTAGCGAGTATAGTATTTTTGTGTGTAGTGTATTTTATTTCTTGACCAGTGTACAAAGCATTACTTGTAATCCGTTAACGAAGAAAGGTATTTCTGTGGCACTGAGGGAAGTATTTTCGTGACAGGATTATAATATTAGGCAGGGTGTTTATGTTGTACTACTGGACTGATAGAGAGGGTGTTTATGTGGTACTAATGGACTGTTAGAGAGGGTGTTTATGTGGTACTACTGGACTGATAGAGAGGGTGTTTATGTGGTACTAATGGACTGATAGAGAGGGTGTTTATGTGGTACTAATGGACTGATAGAGAGGGTGTTTATGTGGTACTACTGGACTGATAGAGAGGGTGTTTATGTGGTACTAATGGACTGTTAGAGAGGGTGTTTTATAGAAGGACTTTGTGACGTCAGACTGCTTTCTATTTTTAGACTTGTTGTAGTTATATTTGTATGTGTCCCTATTGCAATACGTCCTTACCGTACAAGATATCTATTAAAAGAGGAAAATGGAGAATAGCAAGAGGCAAGCCCAGAGTAAGACGGACACACAACACTAAAGAAACGCTAAAAACAACATCAATTGGCAATGGCTAAATTTGTCAGAAAAACGAGAACCAGAAATGTATATCTACCTCGACACTCCCATAGATTATAGATGTAAGAGACGTGCAGTAAGAGAAAGAAAGAGAAAGAAAGAGAAAGAAAGAGAAAGAAAGAGATATGTCTATTTAGAACTTCATGTTCTACTGGCTTTGAGGAATGTTTTTTTTTTTTTTGCCGAACTCTACATATTTGTTCAGTTAGTTTCAAATGTAGCCGTAAAGGTAACGAATAAAAGCGACTCAACAGTAGCTGCTAACAGCAGTTGTCGTTGACTGATGATGCAACGCTACGAGCCGATCTTGTTTATCATTTTGATGTTTAGAGCTTGGCTGGTAGGGTAGGGAGCTTGAGATAAGAACCACATACATGATGGTTGCAAAAACAAAAACACACACACAAAAAGCAGGAAAAAGAAAAAAAATAACCAAACAAGATAAAGATACATGTCTTCAAGTGTCCTCGCTTTGTTACAATAAGACAGTAACCTTAACTCACAGCCTGTAGTGTTAGAACAGATGCAAGATCAGCACTACAAGCACTACAAACAAGATGATCTGCAGTTTTTATTGACTGAACTCTGCAAGCATCACAAGGTCGCACTGTAGTGGATGCCATCTCACTGTGGAATACCAGGAAATGAGAGAGCAGATCAACTGGCAAAATAAGGTGCAAGATGTACACAACCAGATGCACTGGTTACATACCATCATAAGAAACAGATAATCAAATCAATCAGAAGACCACAAGCCCCAAATTAGAATGTATTTCATAATATGAATAGATGGGAACAAGTTATCATTATACGCCTCAGAGCAGGACACAATCGAATCCACAGTCACATGTATACAAAATTCAAGATCGGCACCTGAAATACGTGTACACGTGAACAGACGCCCCAGACTGCTGAACACATACTTCAAGGCTGCACCGAATATATTAGACTGAAGAAAACCCATTGGCATATAGATACAACACTACAGACAAAACTATATGGGTCACTGCATGAATTACAAAAGACATAACATTTATACTGTAAACGACATTGCAGATATAGACAATACTTCAGGCGAACAAAAGACAGACAATAAGATATAGTATTTGTCCTTCTGGAAATGTTGCAAACAAAACCCACTTGATCTCCGCTTTTAATTGAGGGAACCAAACAAAATGGAGACCCTTAAGGCGGGACATTTGAAGAGGAAACAAAACATGAGAGCAAGGAAACGAATGAAAGCAATTGATTAATTAAGAAAAGAAAAGAGATTTGTTAAGAACTGTTCGGAATATTGTTGTTGGTTACAAACTTAATTTATTTTAGCATTCAGACTTTCGTCCTGGTAGTGATTATATCATGCAATAGCTCTATACTTGTATAAAGGATTATAGGGGACGTATGAGTCTGTCAGTTCATGCTGTGTACACAATTCCTCACAAACCGAGCTGATAGCAGGGACAAAAGTGAGGGCTAGCTTTGTTTCACAACATCACTGTGGCTCCAGCACTGTCAGAGTAAAAACTGACAACCAGAATATAAAACATTTGAGAGATTGAGGGAGACTTTTGGTCCGCGATGGCTGGTCAAACAGCGCAGCTCATCGCGGCTATAACGCGAGCAAAGCGGTATAAAATGGAAGAGATTGAAACTCAAATCAAAACCTACATGGATCGCTGTGACAACAGCTGTGACTTTGACGTTTCTTGAAGCACTCACGTGTCTTCCTGGGAGACCGCACTGATGAGAGCAGCGACCGCTTCAGATTCTCAGTCTGTGTTTCGAAAGTCCCAAATTGATGGCTGTGTTTTGAATGGGTAGCATATGTCGGGGCTGAGTGGCGCTTCTCGTGTGCAGCACGCACTTATCTTGTGTAACACGCACTTCTCGTGTGTAGCACGCACTTCTCGTGTGTAGCACGCACTTCTCGTGTGTAGCACGCACTTCTCGTGTGTAGCACGCACTTATCTTGTGTAGCACGCACTTCTCATGTGTAGCACGCACTTCTCGTGTGTAGCACGCACTTATCTTGTGTAGCACGCACTTCTCGTGTGTAGCAGGCACTTCTCGTGTGTAGCACGCACTTCTCATGTGTAGCACGCACTTCTCGTGTGTAGCACGCACTTATCTTGTGTAGCACGCACTTCTCGTGTGTAGCAGGCACTTCTCGTGTGTAGCACGCACTTCTCGTGTGTAGTACGCACTTCTCGTGTGTAGCATGGTCCATGATAACATGTTGATCGGGCAGCAGATATCTAGATCTCACAATCTGATGTGACTAAGATATAAATGGACAGTTTATATAAGATCTAATAATCTGATGTAGCTGAGATATAAATGGACAACTTATATAATATCTCACAATCTGATGTGACTAAGATATAAATGGACAGTTTATATAAGATCTAATAATCTGATGTAGCTGAGATATAAATGGACAACTTATATAAGATCTCACAATCTGATGTGACTAAGATATAAAGGGACAATTTATATAAGATCTAACAATCTGATGTAGCTGAGATATAAATGGACAGCTTATATAAGATCTATCAATCTGATGTAGCTGAGATATAAATGGACAACTTATATATGATCTAACAATCTGACGTAGCTGAGATATAAATGGACAGCTTATATAAGATCTAACAATCTGATGTAGCTGAGATATAAATGGACAGCTTATATAAGATCTAACAATCTGATGTAGCTGAGATATAAATGGACAGCTTATATAAGATCTAACAATCTGACGTAGCTGAGATATAAATGGACAGCTTATATAAGATCTAACAATCTGATGTAGCTGATATATAAATGGACAACTTATATAGGATCTAACCATCTGATATGACTAAGATATAAATGGACAGCTTATATAAGATCTAACAATCTAATGTAGCTGGGATATAAATGGGCAACTTATATAACATCTAACAATCTGATGTAGCTGAGACATAAATTGACAACTTATATAGGATCTAACAATCTGATGTGACTAAAATATAAATGGACAGCGTGTATAAGATCTCACAATCTGATGTGACTAAGATATAAATGGACAGCTTATATAAGATCTAACAATTTGGTGTAGCTGAGATATAAATGGACAACTTATATAGGATCTCACAATCTGATGTGACTAAGTTATAAATGGACAGCTTATATAAGATCTAATAATTTGATGTAGCTGAGATATATTTGGACAACTTATATAGGATTTAACAATCTGATGTGACTAAGTTATAAATGGACAGTTTATATAAGATCTAACAATTTGATGTAGCTGAGATATATTTTAACAACTTATATAGGATTTAACAATCTGATGTGACGGAGATATAAATGGACAGCATATATAAGATCTCTACCTGAACAGAAGTTTCTGGACCTGCTACCGTGACATCGGAGAGACTGGTCATTCGAAAAAGAGTCGTTGAAGTTGTGAACTAATTCACAGTAGCAGAGGAAGCGTCGATGTGCAGCAACACCGCCAGCAAGTTGATTGTTGAGAAATGCTACAATGGTGATGTTACAGTAAATTGATGCAAGCGTGGTATGAGTAGACAAGAACGCTATTGAAGTAAATATCTAGATAGAATAACCATCGATATGCATACCCTCCATCATCTGCTGCAAGACTGAGCACCCGCGGGCCTGCCATATGTACAGCTGTCTCAGGTTTGCCTGTCTTCTCCATGTGCACTCTGAACATCTCTCTCCCTGTGACTGGTAAACACTATCATCCAGTGTCAAAGCAGAATAAATGTTCTCATTCTGGCTTATTGTCTGGTCTGGCTCGTGAACCACCATTTGACATTAGTGTCCACGTATTAAATACGCGCGTTATTTGTTTTTAACAAAATAAAATAAAACCGAATAAAAAAATAGTAGTATAATGGTATTGATAGAAAGATGAATCATTTGTTTACATCAACATTTATATATTTATATCACTCTAGCATCTATTTACTTCTGTTTTACTACAATTAGTAACAATGTATGCAGGTTAATATTATCGACAGTCCCTTCACAAATTTATACCCAAACTCAAAATTAATTTTCTCAGAAAATATTTGGCATAATGTCATAATTTTTGGCGTGCAGTCTTAGATTTTCCTGGACCTTAAGAATTTATAAATATTAAGTCCAAAGGCAAAGTAGATTTAGCAAACATTAGTATTTCTTATGTAAATTTTGTACATAAACAAATAGTGTGCAAGAAACATAAGATGTGACATTACTACACAACACATCACACATTACACATCACACATTAAAATGTCACGGTGATGGCTCTACTTTATATTCTGGTAAGGTCAATGCTGTCTTCTTCGGCTGGTATATCCCTATGTACTCTGAGACTACGTGTTTATTTTTTCACTTAAAATTTGAAAGTCCACCAATTATTGAACGAGTGAGGTGGTTGACTGTCAAACCATTAATTGTCAGTCCTAAAAGCCTCTTGTATATTACATGCCATATAAAAGCAAAATCCTACACTAGGTCACTTTATTGATAGACAAAAATATTGTTTGAAGGTCCGGGAAAATATAAGACTGCAAACAAAATTTTCAACAATCCACAAAATAGTTTTCAAGAAAATTGATGTTGAATTTTGGCAACAAATACAGAACGGACTGTAGAAGACACAGTATATGGTTGACTGGGCCGTTCCTCAAAGATGACAGACCTCCAAATAACATCAACAAGAACAAGTAAATGACGCCTTTGTATAATGTGAAAGCCTCAGTTTGCATCTTTTAAGTCTTACAAGCTTACATAATTTACTATGAACATAAAACATGTGAATGTAAACACAACTGTTGCAACTATGACTAGGCAAGTGTTTTCTGCTAAGCTAAATATTTCTTCACATACATGGCTTGTATGTGTGTATGTGCTGGTAGAATTGCTAAATAAAACACTTGACACCCTGTGTGTAGGACGAGTTGCTTGATAAAAACATCACACCAATATCACGAAAACCTGTTGTTTTTAGAATGAATATTTTCGCTGGCAGAACGCGGGTCATCCTGATTTGATCAGCTATGGGCCAGTTGTTTTTGGAGAGAATTTCCCCGTTTGCCGCAGTTTTCTATAAATCTTTCACGTCTGAATGCATTTCCAATAATGCATCAGCAATTCGGCGTGTAAATTAGATAAAACTAAGTGCCTTCTCCACTAGAAGTGCAGTCTGTCCTGATTATCTTTAGCATTGCAGCCCTACCACACAACTGCGTTGAGGATGATTTAGTGCCAGCACGGGATAGAGAAGAAACCCATACTGGATGTACACATATCTCTTACTATCACTGGTTTCTATAAAAAAATAACTACCACTACTGAATGTTAATAAATCGTTTGTTGTCTCCGACTGGGACAACAAATTGTTTGCTGAGAGGTTAATTGTAAACTAGTTTGCCTTTATCTAAGACAAGGAGCATTCCAACAGTGCCTCCTAACTGTCAAATTCACAAAACAAATATACGATAATTGTATCATTTTGCTGGTGTCATATTGTGTATCATGATCAACTTACATATTGTATGTCATGATCAACTTACATATTGTATGTCATGATCAACTTACATATTGTATGTCATGATCAACTTACATATTGTATGTCATGATCAACTTACATATTATATGTCATGATCAACTTACATATTGTATGTCATGATCAACTTACAAATTATATGGCATGATCAACTTACATATTGTATGTCATGATCAACTTACATATTGTATGTCGTGATCAACTCACATACTGTATGTGATCGCCATGTTGTCGTCTACATTTTCCTGGAACCCCCCCCCCTCCCATAAACTGCCTCGTCCTTCATCACCTGTACTCTAAGAGTCCAATCCTCAAAGCCGACACTCTACGATCACACTCTAAAACAACATTTCAGGTCTTCAAATCATTACACTCTAATTCTCATTTCCCTCTCCTTGAACTCCATTCTATTCTAACCTTTGTCCTAAAACCCCATACCCTTGTGGTAACATTTTGTTTTCTTAAACCCCATATCGATATTGAACTTTTCCTCATATTTTCAGGTTTGCTTAGCTAACCCCCCAAAGCTCCATTAATCTTTCTTTCCCATCCTAATGTTATTATTTAAACCCCTGATTTGTATTCTAATTTTCATGACTTGCAATTCCCTACTCTAGCCCCAAACCCCAATTCTAATTTTCCTGACCTTCAATCCCTTACTCTAGTCCCAGACCTCAATTCTAATTTTCCTGACTTGCAATCCCCTATTCTAGCCCCAGACTATAATTCTAATTTTTCTGACTTGCAATCCCCTATTCTAGTTCCAGACTTCAATTCTAATTTCCCTGACGTGCAATCCCCTATTTTAGCCCGAGACTATAATTCTAATTTCCCTGACTTGCAATCCCCTATTTTAGCCCGAGACTATAATTCTAATTTTCCTGACTTGCAATCCCCTATTCTAGTTCCAGACTTCAATTCTATTTTCCTGACTTGCAATCCTCTATTTTAGCCCGAGACTATAATTCTAATTTTCCTGACTTGCAATCCTCTATTCTAGTTCCAGACTTCAATTCTAATTTCCCTGACTTGCAATCCCCTATTTTAGCCCCAGACTATAATTCTAATTTCCTTGACTTGCAATCCCCTAATTTAACCCCAGACCCCAGTTCTAATTTTCTTGTCTAAACCAGTTACATTTACGTTTGGATTTTCTGGACAAAAATCTGGCCAAGAACTTGCTTGCACCAACTGGCTTCTGTTGCAGATTTTTGGAGCCAAACGTGGACAGATCTGCAGGGTCTTGTCTTGGACAGTCCATGAAAGAAGTCGGATGCTCCGTTACTGTTGGGTGTATCTTTACCGATTGACAGTGCACGAACCCATGAGATACCGCCTCGCTGCTGGATACAATGTTTTGTCGGTTCTGTTTGTAGGCAGGTTTCTGCTCGTGCGGTTTGACCGCTTTATGTAGGTTTAAAGCGTCGTTGTGGGAGTTGACGAACGCTTCAAGATCAGTTGGGGCGAGCCGCAAGAATTCCTCTTCTGGGGTGAACTGGTGGAACTGCGGGGACTTTGGCACTCCGATGTTGGTGGTCTGGGTTAGATTGTAGATGCCAGGAACAGCTGCTCCAGGTGGGGATAGAGGTCGAGGCGAACTAGTTTGATATCTGGAGCTGGTGATAAGGGAGTATAGGCTCGTGGAGCTTGTCGGAGTGACGGGACTTGATCTGGAGTTTGGTAGGACGGGTGGGATAAGTGAGGTTGGAACTGTTGCGGCTTGGAGTACTGCTGCACCGTATGATGAGCCGTGCAGCTGAGTAGTGTGGTGCAGTGTTAGGATGCGGTCTCGACAGATGACACATCTGAGGGGCAAGCATCTCTGCGACACTGCGACTTGGATAGTCTTGATGAGACACTTACGGCATACCACTTTGTGTCCACATGGGAACGTCTGCATGGTCGCTGCTGCAGCCAGGCACACCACACACTGATGGATAGAAGAATAGAGACAGGCACGTGAACTTTGAGATTTGGGCAAATAGAATTGTTGACATATAGACAGGTATGAATAATGGTCCAGGAGAAAAACAACATACAGTGATGTGACGATTAATGGGTCCAGCAGAGAAACAACGCATAATAATGGGACGATTAATGGGTCCAGCAGAGAAACAACGCATAATGATGTGACGATTAATGGGTCCAGCAGAGAAACAACGCATAATGATGTGACGATTAATGGATCTAGCGGAGAAACAACACATAGTGATGTGACGATTAATGGATCTAGCGGAGAAACAACACATAGTGATGTGACGATTAATGGATCTAGCAGAGAAACAACACATAGTGATGTGACGATTAATGGATCTAGCAGAGAAACAACGCATAATGATGTGACGATTAATGGATCTAGCGGAGAAACAACACATAGTTATGTGTCGATTAATGGATCTAGCAGGGAAACAACACATGGTGATGTGACGATTAATGGATCTAGCAGAGAAACAACACATAGTTATGTGACGATTAATGGGTCTAGCAGAGAAACAACACATAGTTATGTGACGATTAATGGATCTAGCAGAGAAACAACACATAGTTATGTGTCGATTAATGGATCTAGCAGAGAAACAACGCATAATGATGTGACGATTAATGGATCTAGCGGAGAAACAACACATAGTGATGTGACGATTAATGACACAACTGATAATGGTTAAAAAAATGGTAGCGATGTGGCTGATAATCTACTGAATACAGCAAATTTAGGAAAGGAAAGTGTCCACACTAAAGTTATGTGCTCTAATTGTGATAAACGTGATTGTAAAGTAAGGAAATGTTGATGTAAAGTAAAGAAAAGTTGATGTAAAGTAAATAAATGTTAATGTAAAGTAAAGAAAAGTTTATGTAAAGTAAAGAGCAGTTGATATAAAGTAAATGAGAAAGTAAACAATAAAATAATAAATAAATAACAGCGGAATGGCGCTCGATAGTAGCCAACCTTCGATGCGGAGACGGCACTCAATGATGATGAATGATGATGATGTAAAGATAAGAAAAGTTTATGTAAAGAAAAGAGCGCTCATGTAAAGACTAGTTTATATAAATAACTCTATGTGAGAAAGGTTTAGTTAGATCACCTCGATTGAAAGAACGAAAACATAATTTATGATGATCAGATGTTTATTCATAGTTATGGTTTATGGTTTATGGTTATGGTTATGATTTATGGTTATGGTTTATAGTTATGGTTTATGGTATGGTTTATGGTATTGGTTATGATTTATGGTTATGGTTTATAGTTATGGTTTATGGTTATGGTTTATGGTTATAGTTTATGGTTATAGTTTATGGTTATAGTTATGGTTATGGTTTATGGTTATAGTTTATGGTTATAGTTTATGGTTATAGTTTATGGTTTATGGTAATAGCTTATGGTTATAGTTTAGGGTTATAGTTTATGGTTTATGGTTATAGTTTATGGTTATAGTTTATAGTTTATGGTTATAGTTTATGGTTATAGTTTATGGTTTATGGTTATAGTTTATGGTTATAATTTATAGTTTATGGTTATAGTTTATGGTTTATGGTTATGATTTATGGTTATGGTTTATGGTTATGATTATAGTTTATGGTTATGGTTAAGGTTATGGTTTATGGTTATAGTTGATGATTATGGTTTATGGTTATAGTTTAGACAAAATTCAAGGTAACATCCTGAAACATCTGAGAGATGACAGCACAGCTCGAGATGATGGTAGAACAAAGATCGGGATTTATGTTTTGAAGATAAAACTATAGAACGAGACAACAGATTAATGTGAATTAAGGGGAATAAGGTAGGCAAAACATGGACAAAATTTTCAAATTATTATCTGATTTCAATGTTCACAAAATCTTTATTCAGAAATCGATTTTTGATTTGCTTATAACTGAATAACAATGAATTGTGTTATTGGATAAACCTGAGCGTTATAATATAACCATTATTTGATAAATCTGAGTTTTATCTGATCGCTTTTGAATAACTCGAGGTAATATTAAGAATATCGTTTGAATATTCGAAACTCGGTGTTATCTTTGAGACTTATCAACGTAAAACAGCTCGCATAAACTAGCCTTGGCTGATATCGTATTTTGATGAGTTCATGGTAGAACGTCATAAAAATGTGTGCACATATATGTTTTTTTAAACTGTCGATCAGGAAAAGAATTTTGATGGACTTAACCGGCACAATAATATTGACGGCTTTTCTGGAATATGTAGTGTGAAAGACAAGCTACTGAGAAATAATAGTGCACTGTATAGTACATGTGAAAGTTATATTAGAGCTGTAAGTGTGACGAGATTGATCCTAGTAACAACAGGAGTTAGACAAGGGTGAGTACTGTTGGGGAAAGACAAGGGTGAGTACTGTTGGGAAAAGACAAGGGTGGGTACTGTGGGGAAAAACAAGGATGAGTACTGTTGGGGAAAGACAAAGGTGAGTACTGTTGGGGTAAGACAAAGGTGAGTACTGTTGGGAAAAGACAAGGGTGGGTACTGTTGGGAAAAGACAAGGGTGGGTACTGTTGGGGAAAAACAAGGATGAGTACTGTTGGGGAAAGACAAAGGTGAGTACTGTTGGGAAAAGACAAGGGTGGGTACTGTTGGGGAAAAACAAGGATGAGTACTGTTGGGGAAAGACAAAGGTGAGTACTGTTGGGGTAAGACAAAGGTGAGTACTGTTGGGGAAAGACAAAGGTGAGTACTGTTGGGGAAAGACAAGGGTGAGTACTGTTGGGGAAAGACAAGGATGAGTACTGTTGGGGAAAGACAAGGGTGAGTACTGTTGGGGAAAGACAAGGGTGAGTACTGTTGGGGAAAGACAAGAGTGAGTACTGTTGGGGAAAGACAAGAGTGAGTACTGTTGAGGAAAGACAAGGGTAAGTACTGTTGGTGAAAGACAAGGGTGAGTACTGTTGGGGTAAGACAAGGGTGAGTACTGTCGTGGAAAGACAAGGGTGAGTACTGTTGGGGGAAAGACAAGGGTGTGTACAGTCGGGGTAAGACAAGGGTGTGTACTGTTGGGATAAGACAAGGGTGTGTACTGTAGGGGAAAGACAAGGGTGAGTATTGTCGAGGTAAGACAAGTGCTTGTCCTGCCACCACTACTATTTATCATCGACATGTACAAACAACCGCTGGCCCAGAACAAGAAGGTCTCAATGAGTTTTTTTTCCGTTGATGACCAAAGTTTGTTTTATTCCAAGAAAGATGGACTACTACCCCACATCAACTGCATCGGTTCAATTTTCCAAAAGTATGACATGAAGATAAACAATAAAAAGAATACAAATAATGACAATTAATCACACTCCATATCCACACTATTTTCCTAACAACAGCAAGATCCTGATTCAAGTGAGAGACTACAAGTACTAAGGCAGTGATTGTACCGACGACGGGGAATTAAAAAGATAAAAGCCAGAAAACAAACAATGTAAGCCACCAGATAAGACTGATATTGAATGGTCTAAATGCTAAAGAAACAAATAATAAATTAATGAAAGCATCGTTTATGCCTATATTGTAGGAAGGAAGAAATAAATGTATTGGTATAAAGTCAACACCAGCTACACCACTTGGACAACAAACAAGAAAATCACTTGAGTCTGTAAAAATGTGGTTTTACAGAAGAATATTGAGAATACCATGGACAGTTAAGAAGAGTAATGAAAGTTTTCTGAGAGAGGTCAAAGCAAAAAAAGAGCTAATTTCTAATCAATCATCATTTTTTGGCCATGTAGTGAGAAGAGAACAACTGGAATATATTGTAACAACTGGAAAAATTGAGGGGCGAAGAGATAGAAGAAAGCAAAGAGAAAAAATGCCAGACAGCTTAAGAGTATGGCTTGGCAGAAGGTCAACAACAGAAATGATAAATAACTGTCGAGATCGAAAGTTGTGGAGAGACATGATCACCTACGCCAGCAGGCCCGGTACTTAATGATGATGACACCACTGGCCTTTTCTGCCTTCAGTTTGACAGCCTCGTCCAGCGCTAGAAACGTTCATTTAGACATATACTTTGTCTGACGCTGCAATAATGTATTTAATCATATACATTGTCTTTCGTTAGCCTATTGTTTAGCCATATATCTAGCCTCAAGTTAGCATCTTTTATTTAGCCATATACCTAGCCTGAAATTAGCATCTTTCATTAGCCATATATCTAGGCTGAGGTTAGTATCTTTTATTTAGCCATATATCTAGCCTGAAGTTAGTATCTTTTATTTAGCCATATATTTAGCCTGAAGTTAATATCTTTTATTTAGCCATATATTTAGCCTGAAGTTAGTATCTTTTATTTAGCCATATATTTAGCCTGAAGTTAATATCTTTTATTTAACCATTTATCTAGCCTGAAGTTGGTATCTTTTATTTAGCCATATATATAGCCTGAAGTTGGCATCTTTTATGTAGCCATATATTTAGCCTGAAGTTAGGATCTTTTATTTAGCCATATATCTAGCCTGAAGTTGGTATCTTTTATTTAGCCATATATCTAGGCTGAAGTTAGTAACTTTTATGTAGCCATTTATCTAGCCTGAAGTTAGTATCTTTTATTTAGCCATATATCTAGCCTGAAGTTAGTATCTTTTATTTAGCAATATATCTAGCCTGAAGTTAGTATCTTTCATTTAGCCATATATCTAGCCTGAAGTTGGTATCTTTTATTTAGCCATATATCTAGCCTGAAGTTAGTATCTTTCATTTAGCCATATATCTAGCCTGAAGTTGGTATCTGTTATTTAGCCATATATCTAGCGTGAAGTTGGTATCTTTTATTTAGCCATATATCTAGCCTGAAGTTGGTATCTTTTATTTAGCCATATATCTAGCCTGAAGTTGGTATCTTTTATTTAGCCATATATCTAGCCTGAAGTTAGTATCTTTCATTTAGCCATATATCTAGCCTGAAGTTGGTATCTGTTATTTAGCCATATATCTAGCCTGAAGTTAGTATCTTTTATTTAGCCATATATCTAGCCTGAAGTTAGTATCTTTCATTTAGCCATATATCTAGCCTGAAGTTGGTATCTTTTATTTAGCCATATATCTAGCCTGAAGTTGGTATCTTTTATTTAGCCATATATCTAGCCTGAAGTTGGTATCTTTTATTTAGCCATATATCTAGCCTGAAGTTATTATCTTTTATTTAGCCATATATCTAGCCTGAAATTAGTAACTTTTATTTAGCCATATATCGATATTGAAGTTATTATCTTTTATTTAGCCATTTATCTAGTCTGAAGTTAGTATCTTTTATTTAGCCATTTATCTAGTCTGAAGTTAGTATCTATTATTTAGCTATATATCTAGCCTGAAGTTAGTATATCTTATTTAGCCATCTATTATTCTCGGGACAGTTCATCGCAAGCTCCACGTTACCTCAAATTACCAGTGTCGAGACTGTGCCGTGAATGAGGCCTCTATTTTGTCACGGGAGAATGAATAATTTCCCCTTTAGCTCAATCAACCACCTTAAAAAAGTTCTGTACTTGTTTTCGTTTTCTAATCTTCAAATGATTCTCTTTGTTGCTGTATTTTTTTTTTAAACAAACGATAGAATTTGATAGCGTTGCATTTTTGTATCTACTGGATTGTTGTTCCTGTCAATAGTTGATGTGACGGAGTATTATTCCACACCTTTTCTTATCTTGTATCTATTTGAAAAATTAGAATACATAGAGAAACAACAGACAAATTGATTTGGTAGCGGGATATAACAGAAAGATCAAAACACAACGAGCATTTAAATAAACATTGCACGATCACCAGGACCTATAGCCGATAACGAAAACGATCTTTTGATGGAGTATCAGAAACACTTGGAAACATAACAGCAGGAGAGGCCAACAGAAGAGCAATCGATGGATTGATGGAGTATTAAAAACACTTGGAAACATAACAGCAGGAGAGGCCAACGGAAGAGCAATCGATGGATTGATGGAGTATTAGAAACACTTGAAAACATAACAGCAGGAGAGGCCAACAGAAGAGCAATCGATGGATTGATGGAGTATTAGAAACACTTGGAAACATAACAGCAGGAGAGATCAACAGAAGAGCAATCGATGGATTGATGGAGTATTAGAAACACTTGAAAACATAACAGCAGGAGAGGTCAACAGAAGAGCAATCGATGGATTGATGGAGTATTAGAAACACTTGAAAACATAACAGCAGGAGAGGCCAACAGAAGAGCAATCGATGGATTGATGGAGTATTAGAAACACTTGGAAACATAACAGCAGGAGAGGTCAACAGAAGAGCAATCGATGGATTGGTGGAGTATTAGAAACACTTGAAAACATAACAGCAGGAGAGGCCAACAGAAGAGCAATCGATGGATTGATGGAGTATAAGAAACACTTGAAAACATAGCAGCAGGAGAGGCCAACAGAAAAGCAATCGATGGATTGATGGAGTATTAGAAACACTTGAAAACATAACAGCAGGAGAGGTCAACAGAAGAACAAAAGACCGCAAATTGTATCTCCCCTCCACGATGAAAGCCAAATGAAGATCATGAATATTGTTAATGTGACATGCTGAAGATGTTTCCTTTCTTATCCTTGTACTGGAGTTGCGATAACGCGACGGTTAGTGACTGGGCTGCTGAGGAGGGCATTGGTCGAGTTTAATCCAGATTGATGGCTTTTAGGTTCACCCGTAAATGAGTAACTGACCTTTGTTGGTAAAGAATTGCATGATTGGTGTCATACGGTGAACATTCACCCCAAATAATGCGTCCATGTTTTACACAAGTATGGGTACTACGTCATATTTGCTGCAAACTTCCAGTCCCTTTGTTTTAATCTCTCCCTGCGAAGATACCATGATCATTGTATTCAGTCTCCGTTAGTGCTCACTCTCGCTCGTGCTTCTAGGAACATCTCAGAATAGAGCACAAACTACGTCATACAGCAGCTGTTCATTCGTTCGCGTTAGGTTTCAGTCTGTTTGTTGACGAGATACGATGAGTTGAACCTCACACTGGCTCTTCTAGGTTATCATCATTATCATCATCCATCATCATCATCAAGTACCATACCTGCTGGTGTAGGTGATCATGTCTCTCTACAACTTTCGATTTCTACAGTTATTTATCATTTCTGTTGTTGACCTGCCAAGCCATTCTCTTAAGCTGTCTAGTAACTGTTATCTTTGCTTCCCTCTATCTCTTCGTTCCTCAATTTTCCCAGTTGTCACAATATATTCCAGCTATACCTTTACATGGCCAGAAAAAGATGGTTGTTTCTTCCTAACATTGGAAATTATCTCTCTTTTTGTTTTGATCACTTTCAGAACGTTTTAATTACCCTTATTAGCTGCCCATGGTATTCTCAACATTCTTCTGTAAAACCATATTTCTACAACTTCCAGTGATTTTCTTCTCAGTTGTCCTATTGTCCATGATTTACATCCATATGTTAAGACTTGCTGTACATAACATTTAAGAACTCTGTTTCTGTTGTTCAAAATGGATTGCACAGTATCTTTACTCATTTTTTTTAAAATAGAAAGCTGCATTTGCCTGAGCCATTCTGCATCTGACCTCTGTTGTATATCTACCATTTGGGATTAACATTGTTCCCAGATATTTAAATTCATTTACTTGTTTTAATATTGTTCCAGGTTATATTGCACCGTAATTGCCATTTGAATGATGGTGGCAATAATTTCATTGAGTTCTCTTGGGGTTTACATGTCTGCCACTTTGTGTGAATTGGTTTGCAGGGCGTTAGATTTGTCTTCGTTGTTTTCATGAGATCCGGGATCACTTTAGCCTGGGATTTTCATGAGATCCGGGATCACTTTAGCCTGGGGATTTCATGAGATCCGGGATCACTTTAGCCTGGGATTTTCATGAGATCCGGGATCACTTTAGCCAAGGATTTTCATGAGATCCGGGATCACTTTAGCCAGGGATTTTCATGAGATCAGGGATCACTTTAACCAGAGATTTTCATGAGATCAGGGATCACTTTAGCCAGGGATTTTCATGAGATCAGGGATCACTTTAGCCAGGGATTTTCATGAGATCCGGGATCACTTTAGCCTGGGATTTTCATGAGATCCGGGATCACTTTAGCCAGGGATTTTTTTGAGATCCGGGATCACTTTAGCCAGGGGTTTTCATGGATCCGGGATCACTTTAGCCAGGGATTTTCATGAGATCAGGGATCACTTTAGCCAGGGGTTTTCATGAGTTCCCGGATCACTTTAGCCAGGGATTTTCATGAGATCAGGGATCACTTTAACCAGGGGTTTTCATGAGATCAAGGATCACTTTATCCAGGGATTTTCATGAGATCAGGGATCACTTTAACCAGGGGTTTTCATGAGATCAAGCATCACTTTAGCCAGGGATTTTCATGAGATCAGGGATCACTTTAGCCAGGGATTTTCATGAGATCAGGGATCACTTTAGTCAGGGGTTTTCATGAGATCAGGGATCACTTTAGCCTGGGGTTTTCATGAGATCAGGGATCACTTTAACCAGGGGTTTTCATGAGATCAGGGATCACTTTAGCCTGGGGTTTTCATGAGATCCGGGATCACTTTAGCCAGGGGTTTTCATGAGATCAGGGATCACTTTAGCCTGGGGATTTCATAGGATCCGGGATCTCTTTAGTCAGCGAACCTAACTGGGAATGTCGGGATAGAGATCGCACATCATGGAGAGCCTGAATGGCATAACATCATTTGAGGCTGTACTATGGCAAAATATGGAAGAGAAAAGACTCATGAAAAAAAAAAGATGTAAAACTGTGTGGATCAGTTGTCCTGACTCGTTCTTTATGTGGATGAGTGTGTTTATCATACTTTGGTAGGAAAAGTCATAAGAGAAGCTGATCGACAAAAACAAAACCTCCAAAAAAGTACACAACAGTCTCCACTATACATTCTGATAAGACGAAAATGGCCATATATATATATTGTGAGAAGCTCTTTATCTTCATTTGTGTCTGGGATCCGAGCTCGCCTTATCCTTATTTGTTCATGATTCTCTTTAAGTACAACCCTCTCCCTTTAAACTCATGAACTACTGCATCAGTGCTTTTGTAGACCGGGTGTGGTCTTGACCGTTTACCTTAAAGTATCGGTGGGAAGGGGGCGGGGTATCATTTAGCTGTAAGGCCTGACTTCAGAATTTGAAGGTGCTAAGTTCCAGGGCAAGGGACGGTCAAGTTTCTCTCATTATCCCAAAGATTGAGTGTCTAGTCATATCGGAGATGGACGGTTAAAAAAAAGGTTCATCATGTTAAAATTGAGCACGAGAGCCAGTTTCTGGCAGCTGAAAGAGCAGGCTATATACTGCTGCCAGGGCTTATTAAAAAATATCAATGTAATAATTCTACTATTTTCGCAAAATCTGACCACCAATTTTTATTTGTGGTGATCTTCTGGTTGCACGGAGTTCATGCTCTGTGCTGAATATCCCCATATTATCAAGAAAGGTATTGGTGTCCCGAAAGTATTGTACCAGCATTACGATGAAGGCACTAACTCTAGATACCAAGATTGTTCTCAGTTCCCTGTTTATCTAAACATTAAGCTAGTTGTGATGATGTAACTTAGGATTGAGTGATGAAGTCTTAAAACAACTAGAAATGAAAAGAGAACTACTAAGCACAATTCAAACAAGACAAATGAGACTTTTGAGGCATGTTAAAAGACACAACAGCTTACTAAAAGTAATCCTGGAGGGAAAAATACAAGGTAAAAGAGGCAGAGGCAGACCAGAACTAACATGGACGAGTAACATCAAAAGATGGACAAACCAGCATATGACAACCTGCAGCAACAAAGCAAGAGACAGAGCAGAATGGCGTTCCATGGTA
Organism: Megaustenia siamemsis; assembly: GCA_032433765.1. Taxonomy (NCBI): domain Eukaryota; kingdom Metazoa; phylum Mollusca; class Gastropoda; order Stylommatophora; family Ariophantidae; genus Megaustenia; species Megaustenia siamemsis. Next base: position 157,432,782 of record JAVIAB010000051.1, on the reverse strand, counting down.
GCCAACCTTCGATGTGGGGATGGCACTCGATGATGACGATGGACTTGTGATTGTGGTGTTCGTTACTGCCAGCGCTGATAAGTGCTTTTCTGTTATAGTCTACAGCCTATTGCTGATGTTTCTTGGAAATTATCGTTCATTGATTCTAGGAATAATTTTATATGAACAGATACTTGTTGTTTAATTACTAAATTAATAAAAACAATACCGCATAAACAAAGATTACAGCAATAACAAACATTACAACATCTACAAACATTACTGCATTAACAAACATTACTGCTTAACAGACATTGCAGCAATAACAGATATTATTGCGTGAACAAACATTGCACATCAGCAGACACTACTACGACAACAACCATTGCAACATTATACAATTATTGCAATATGAACAAACGTTAGTGTATAATATAAATTGCTGCAATAACAAACATTGCTGATTTAACACACATTGCTAAATTTACAAACAATACTGTAGCAACAAAAATACTGCACGAAAAGGCACTATATTGCTGCAAATATTACTGCAATAACAAACATTGCAAAAATACCAAACATTACTACAATAACAAACATTACAACATCTACAAACATTACTGCAATAACAAACATTACAACATCTACAAACATTACTGCCATAACAAACATTACAACATCTACAAACATTACTGCCATAACAAACATTACAACATCTACAAACATTACTGCCATAACAAACATTACAACATCTACAAACATTACAACATCTACAAACATTACTACAATACCAAACATTACAACATCTACAAACATTACTGCCACAACAAACATTACAACATCTACAAACATTACTGCCATAACAAACATTACAACATCTACAAACATTACTGCAAAAACAAACATTACAACATCTACAAACATTACTGCCATAACAAACATTACAACATCTACAAACATTACTACAATAACAAACATTACAACATCTACAAACATTACTGCCACAAACAAACATTGCAACATCTACAAACATTACTGCAATAACAAACATTGCAACATCTACAAACATTACTGCAATAACAAACATTACAAAATCTACAAACATTACTGTAGCAACAAACTAAAAAAATCCTGAATTCAGAAGGTTTTAAAAAAAAAATGATCTTCTCAGCCACATTGATAGAAGCATTATAAGCCGATGAACGCAAACCGCGATAGACAGATCCTCAAAGATCTATAAGATTGTAAGCTGCGATAGATCTGCAATTCCAGGAAAAAGAATGCCTTTTTTTTATCATGAATTCTAAGAAAAATATAGAAAAGTCCTGCAGCAAGAAAAATGCACCAATGAAAAAAGTGAAGATGGAAATACTAAAATGATGACTGTGAAAATTGATCGAACATGCATTTGTCGCTCTGTACCAACAAAATCGATATAAGTTTCTATTTTAATCCCGCTTTTATTTTAAGCTATTCCTCAACGATTAATCAGGAGATGTTTTGTTTAGTTTTGCTGGAAATTCCTGTTGCAGAGTTTTATTGCATCTGCCTTTCGTTTTATATTTCATCAAATTCCATTTCAGATTAGTCATACCGTTTATACTCACTCAGAATGTAGTCACTTGTTGGTGCTTTTTTTGTTTCTTTCATTGTTTGTTGTATTTTAGATCGTTTGTTGCGCTTAGTGTGTCGTTTTTATTCAGCAAAGCTGTGAGATGCGTTCAGACCCGGAATATTAGATACAGACATGACGAACGTTAGATTCCAAGATTGCGTTCCCTAATTAATTCTAACTATTAGACCAGTGACGACAGCTTTGTAGGGGGAAACAACTCATGAGAGATGTTCAGATGAGGTTCTTTCTCCGAGATTACTTGTCTATACCCAGCTTATCACTCACAGTTTACCTTTCTATGTTCAGCTTATCACTCACAGTTTACCTTTCTATGTTTAGCTTATCACTCACAGTTTACCTTTCTATGTTCAGCTTATCACTCACAGTTTACCTTTCTATGTTCAGCTTATCACTCACAGTTTACCTTTCTATGTTCAGCTTATCACTCACAGTTTACCTTTCTATGTTTAGCTTATCACTCACAGTTTACCTTTCTATGTTCAGCTTATCACTCACAGTTTACCTTTTTATGTTCAGCTTATCACTCACAGTTTACCTTTCTATGTTCAGCTTATCACTCACAGTTTACCTTTTTATGTTCAGCTTATCACTCACAGTTTACCTTTCTATGTTCAGCGTATCACTCACAGTTTACTTGTCTATACCCAGCTTATCACTCACAGTTTACCTTTTTATGTTCAGCTTATCACTCACAGTTTACCTTTCTATGTTCAGCTTATCACTCACAGTTTACCTTTCTATGTTCAGTTTATCACTCACAGTTTACCTTTCTATGTTCAGCTTATCACTCACAGTTTACTTCTCAATGTTCAGCTTATCACTCACAGTTTACTTTTCTATATTCAGCTTATTACTCACAATTTACCTTTCTATATTCAGCTTATCACTCACAGTTTACCTTTCTATGTTCAGCTTATCACTCACAGTTTACCTTTCTATGTTCAGCTTATCAATCACAGTTTACCTTTCTATGTTCAGCTTATCACTCACAATTTACCTTTCTATGTTCAGCTTATCACTCACAATTTACCTTTCTATGTTCAGCTTATCACTCACAATTTACCTTTCTATGTTCAGCTTATCACTCACAATTTACCTTTCTATGTTCAGCTTATCACTTAGAAAGAAAAGAGCCGTCTCTATTTTACGGCCACGTTATGTTCTAACCACTAATCATTTAACCACAAATCTCCTCTTGTGTTCTTACCCTATACCATAATTAAAACCTTTTTCTTGAATCTTACATCTCCTTCTAGTAACTTCCAGCATCATCTCCTTCTAGTAAAGGCAAGCATCATCTCCTTCTAGTAACATCCAGCATCATCTCCTTCTAATAACTGCCATCATCATCTCCTTCTAATAACTGCCAGCATCATCTCCTTCTAATAACTGCCAGCATCATCTCCTTCTAATAACATCCAGCATCATCTCCTTCTAATAACTGCCAGCATCCTCTCCTTCAAGTAATTTCCAACATCATCTCCTTCTAGTACATTCCAGCATCATCTCCTTCTAGTAACATCCAGCATCATCCCCTTCTAGTAACATCCAGCATCATCTCCTTCTAGTAAAATCCAGCATCATCTCCTTCTAGTAACATCCAGCATTATCTCCTTCAAGTAATTTCCAGCATCATATCCTTCTAGTAACTTCCAACATCATCTCCTTCTAGTAACATCCAGCATCATCTCCTTCTAGTAACATCCAGCATCATCTCCTTCTAGTAACATCCAGCAGCATCTCCTTCTAGTAACATCCAGCATCATCTCCTTCTAGTAACTTCCAACATCATCTCCTGCAAGTAACTTCCAACAGTATCTCCATCAAGTAATTTTCAACATCATCTCCTTCTAGTAAATGCAAGCATCATCTCCTTCTAGTAACTTCCAGCATCATCTCCATCAAGTAATTTTCAACATCATCTCCTTCTAGTAAATGCAAGCATCATCTCCTTCTAGTAACTTCCAGCATCATCTCCATCAAGTAATTTTCAACATCATCTCCTTCTAGTAAATGCAAGCATCATCTCTTTCTAGTAACTTTCAGCATCATCTCCTTCAAGTAACTTCCAGCATCATATCCTTCTAGTAACTTCCAGCATCATCTCCTTCTAGTAACTGGCAGCATCATCTCCTTCTAGTAACATCCAGCATCATCTCCTTCAAGTAACTTCCAGCATCATATCCTTCTAGTAAATGGCAGCATCATCTCCTTCTAGTAACATCCAGCATCATCTCCTTCAAGTAACTTCCAGCATCATATCCTTCTAGTAACTGGCAGCATCATCTCCTTCTAGTAACATCCAGCATCATATCCTTCTAGTAACTTCCAACATCATCTCCTTCAAGTAACTTCCAACATCATCTCCTTCAAGTAACTTCCAACATCATCTCCTTCTAGTAAATGCAAGCATCATCTCCTTCTAGTAACTTCCAGCATCATCTCCTTCTAGTAACTGGCAGCATCATCTCCTTCTAGTAACTTCCAGCATCATCTTCTTCTAGTAACTTCCAGCATCATCTCCTTCTAGTAACTTCCAACATCATCTCCTTCTAGTAACTTCCAGCATCATCTCCTTCTAGTAAATTCCAACATCATCTCCTTCTAGTAAATTCCAACATCATATCCTTCTAGTAAATTCCAACATCATCTCCTTCTAGTAAATTCCAACATCATATCCTTCTAGTAACTTCCAACATCATCTCCTTCTAGTAAATTCCAGCATCATCTCCTTCTAGTAAATTCCAGCATCATCTCCTTCTAGTAAATTCCAGCATCATCTCATTCTAGTAAATTCCAACATCATATCCTTCTAGTAACTTCCAACATCATCTCCTTCTAGTAAATTCCAACATCATATCCTTCTAGGAAGTTCCAGAATTTTGTGGTTGCATCACTTTGTGCAGACATAAGTTTATTTCTGTAACCATATACATCTCCCTCTTTAATCACATTTCCCCTCTGTGTTTCTATTCCCCTCCCCCCTTAATCACATCTCCAATGTTTACTTCTCCATCTGTATGTACTTTTCTCCCCTCAAATCATATCTCCTTCTGCACCAATCCATCTCTCATTCATCACATCTTTTTCTATGTTCATTTCTCTTATTCAGTCATATCTTTTTATGTTCATTTCTTCCCTTTTATAACATCTCATTGAATGTTCATTTCTCCCCTTTAATAACATCTCATTGAATGTTCATTTCTCCCCTTTAATAACATCTCATTGAATGTTCATTTCTCCCCTTTAATAACATCTCATTGAATGTTCATTTCTCCCCTTTAATAACATCTCATTGAATGTTCATTTCTCCCTTTAATAACATCTCATTGAATGTTCATTTCTCCCCTTTAATAACATCTTCTTCGATGTTCGTTTCTCAACTTTAATGACATCTCCTATATTAATTTCGGTCCTTTACTCACATCTCCTTCCAATGTCATTTTTCATTTTTAATCACACCACTTTCCATGTTCATTCCTCCCTATCAATTACATCTCCTTCCGTGTTCATTTCTATTTTTTAAGCACATTTCCCTTGTTCATTTTTCCCAATTGAACACCTCTCCTTTCATTTTCATTCTCTCCCCCCTCCCTCCCCCCCTTTAATCATATCTCCTTTGTTCATTTTTCCCCATTTAATATCTGTTCATGTCTCCCCTGTAATCGCATCTCGTTCCTTCTTAAATTCTCCCCTTTAATCACATCTCCTTCTATACTTTCTATTTTCCTTTAATCACATCTCCTTCTATACTTTCTATTTTCCTTTAATCACATCTCCTTCTATTTTCCTTTAATCACATCTCCTTCTATACTTTCTATTTTCCTTTAATCACATCTCCTTCTATACTTTCTATTTTCCTTTAATCACATCTCCTTCTATTTTCCTTTAATCACATCTCCTTCTATACTTTCTATTTTCCTTTAATCACATCTCCTTCTATACTTTCTATTTTCCTTTAATCACATCTCCTTCTATACTTTCTATTTTCCTTTAATCACATCTCCTTCTATACTTTCTATTTTCCTTTAATCACATCTCCTTCTATACTTTCTATTTTCCTTTAATCACATCTCCTTCTATACTTTATATTTTCCTTTAATCACATCTCCTTCTATACTTTCTATTTTCCTTTAATCACATCTCCTACTATTTTCCTTTAATCACATCTCCTTCTATACTTTCTATTCTCCTTCCTTGGCTCCCGTTTCCAGGAAATTACCATTGCGCCCCCCTCCCCTCACCTTTTTGTGCGTGCATTTCCCCAGCTGCTCAATACGATCTGACACATACAGAATCACTCTATACATCATTGTCTCCGCTATTTTTAGCTCAAACAACACATGAACGCATACACTCCATCACAAGCAGTATGGAAGAAATGCCACCTATTGTGTGTGACAAAGGATTAGAAAGTATTGGCGCATTTCCCGCTACCTGGTAATGCAATTCTTTTGAATTCACATGAAGGAATATGACAAGAAGCTTGATAAGATGAATTCTAATTGGGATAAGTAAAATAAGAAATGGAAAACCGACACAATTGAATACATTCATAGAAATATCAATTCTACCACAGTCATATCAAGACTGATAGAATCGACGTGTTTAATATTCTCTTCTATTGTACATCAAAGGTATTGATCAGTGCAGATAATGATTACACTTTCGTTGCATTATTTGTATATCTGTGTTTGTTGTATCTGACACTGGCTTACTCTGGTTTATTTCAATCAAATTACTCGACAGTTATAAATGAGAAATGTTGTCACAACGATTACTTAATTCTAATGTTATCACAATTACATTTATAGCAATCCTATAAGTGTTAATTTTGTTCTAATTTTAATTACATTAATTTTATGATTTGTATATTTTTGTGCATAATTGTAAGCTGGTCTGAGGTAAGACTAGAAAAGTCGGAAAAGTACTTAGACAGAAACAGACGTAATTCTGAGATGAAATAGCAGACTATAGAAATAAGTATGACTGGACGGTCGTTGAATTTCTTGTTTCCTGTTATCTGTGAATCAAGTTATAACCCTGCTCTTTCGCTGTGTTTAATGTAATGTTTGTTTTCTCATATATTAAGTTGCTTGTTTTTATTACTGAAGACATTGTTGATGATGTTGTTGTTGTTATTGTTGATGATCTTGTTGTTGATGCTGCTGCTGCTGATGTTGTTACTGATGATGTTGTTGCTGATGATGTTGTTGCTGATGATGATGTTGTTCATGATGTTGTTAATGATGTTGTTGATGACGCTTATGTTGTTGATGATGATGTTGCTGTTGTTGATGTTGTTGCTAATGATTTTTTTTTATGATCTTATTGTTGATGATGTCCTTGCAGATGATGTTGATGATGATAATTGTGTTCATGATGTCCTTGTTGATAATGCTGTCGATGATGATTTTGCTGATGATGTTGTTAGTGATGATGTTGTTGATAGTATTTTTGCTGATGAAGTTGTTGGTAATGTTGCTGCTGTTGTTGATGATATTGTTGCTGATGAAGCTGTTGGTAATGTTGCTGCTGTTGTTGATGTTGTTACTCATAATGTTGTTGATGATGTTGCTTATAATGTTGTTGATGATGTTGTTACTCATAATGTTGTTGATGATGTTGTTACTCATAATGTTGTTGATGATGTTGTTACTCATAATGTTGTTGATGATGTTGTTACTCATAATGTTGTTGATGATGTTGTTACTCATAATGTTGTTGATGATGTTGTTACTCATAATGTTGTTGATGATGTTGTTACTCATAGTGTTGTTGATGATGTTGTTACTCATAATGTTGTTGATGATGTTGTTACTCATAGTGTTGTTGATGATGTTGTTACTCATAATGTTGTTGATGATGTTGTTACTCATAATGTTGTTGATGATGTTGTTACTCATAATGTTGTTGATGATGTTGTTACTCATAATGTTGTTGATGATGTTGTTACTCATAATGTTGTTAATTATGTTGTTGCTTATAATGTTGTTAATGATGTTGTTACTCATAATGTTGTTGATGATGTTGCTTATAATGTTGTTGTTGAGGATGCTGTTGCTGATAATGTTGTTGATGTTGTTGTCGGTGATGTTGTTGATGATGTTGTACGATTGTCGACACAGCAAAATGTTGTTTCTTTATTATGTCTACCTGAAGGGAACTACCACATTCCTCCACACACTTCGTAACCATTGTGTTAGGACATGCGACCTTCATTCTTCCACCCGCAGAAATCCAAAATAGAACCCAGAAAATGAATAATGGAAAGAGAAAAGATGGACATTTTGTCTATAAATGTATGTATTGTTATTTGTTCACTTTAGAATTATTATTCTTGTGTTAATTGTTAGTTTATTTGACGCTAAAGCATCAGGATAATAAGTTCAGTCTGTGATTGTTAATTTAGCTGATGATTGCCAGTTCAGACTATGATTGTTAGTTCATTTGATGATTGCTAATTCAGTTGATGATTGCCAGTTCAGTCTGTGATTGTTAATTGAGTTGATGATTGCTAATTTACTGTATGATTGCCAGTTCAGTCTATGATTGTTAGTTAATTTGATGATTGTTAGTTCAATTAATGATTGTTTGTTGAGTTGGTGATACTTATTTCAGTTGTGTATTGTTAGATGACTCTGTGATTGTTAGTTCAGACTCTCATTGTTCAATCGTCTGTGTTTGTTAGTTCAGTCTCTGACTGTGAGTTCAAGGATTGAAAACTGGCAGAATAAAAATTTAGATAAGAGAAAGAATATCTGGGGCTATGCCCTATGGGCCGGCTACGGCTCGAAAGGTCAATAGATAGATAAGTACCCTGAAAACATACCTGCTCCTCCCCTCCGAATCGCACATATTTTACATTGTATGTGTATTGCATTCAAAGGCGATCCATAATTATGTGTAGAGATGCAGGCTTTGAATTGTCATAAGCACATGTGAGATGAGAGAAAGGAAATAAAAAATTTCTCACTTCCCTGTTTTTTTAAATTTCCTTTCTTGAATATCTAGCATATTATAGCCAATCTGTGTACATATCCTTATATATAATTTTGTGTTGTTGTTTGTTACTCCAGCCGAAGGCCTACTTGGCCGAAACGTCGACTTTTGTTTTGTTAATTATAGGATCGACGTAAAGCTGTTACCATACCACTTTTTTCTTCTTTTTAAAAAATTATCGAGATGAGAGAAACACTTTTACTACGAGGGCACCACTATTTCTCTGAGAGAGAGAGAGAGTATTAGAAGACTGGACCTGTAGGTGATTGACTATTCCTATACAAACATTGAACTTTGTTTTCGCTATCTTTCTATTCTCATCTTTGGAAATTTCGTTGTTTGTATTGTTCTATTGTTTCTCTCTCTCTCTCTCTCTCTCTCTCTCTCTCTTCTTCTTATTCTTTTTACCACTTCGGATATCGATTGATATACCATTTACTTTCATTGCTCTTCTGACAGCTTCAGCCATTGCCACTTTGTGCTGGTGTAACATCTCGGGCGTTGTCACTCTAAATAGTCTGGGTCCAAACTCTGTGTCCTTCTCTTGCTCTGTCTGCCTGGTATGTCATAACTAGACATTCTCTCCAGGTGGGCAATCCATTGTATTTATTTTCTTTGTATGTCATTCACACTTGGTTCTGTGCCAACTACTTCTCTTACAATCTTGCTCAAGATTGTACAGTTCTGGTCAATCCCTAGTCGTTCTCAGATAATTCTCAGAGGGACTGGTTGGTCTAGAGGTATGACGCCGGCTTCGAGACAGAGAGGTTGTGCATTCAAACCCCAGCTGTGCCGGTTGGGATTTTTATTTGCGATTTCTCTCTCCGGCAACCATCCCTAACATCCATTATAAATCTCAGTGCTGTGAGCGCTAACATTCATCATAAATCTGAGTGTTGTGAGCGCTAACATTCATCATAAATCTGAGTGTTGTGAGTGCTAACATCAATCATAAATCTGAGTGTTGTGAGCGCTAACATTCATCATAAATCTGAGTGTTGTGAGTGCTAACATCCATCATAAATCTGAGTGTTGTGAGTGCTAACATACATCATAAATCTGAGTGTTGTGAGCGCTAACATTCATCATAAATCTGAGTGTTGTGAGTGCTAACATCCATCATAAATCTCAGTGCTGTGAGCGCTAACATCCATCATAAATCTCAGTGCTGTGAGTGCTAACATCCATCATAAATCTCAGTGCTGTGAGTGCTAACATCCATCATAAATCTCAGTGCTGTGAGTGCTAACATCCATCATAAATCTGAGTGTTGTGAGTGCTAACATCCATCATAAATCTGAGTGTTGTGAGCGCTAACATTCATCATAAATCTGAGTGTTGTGAGTGCTAACATCCATCATAAATCTCAGTGCTGTGAGCGCTAACATCCATCATAAATCTCAGTGCTGTGAGTGCTAACATCCATCATAAATCTCAGTGCTGTGAGTGCTAACATCCATCATAAATCTCAGTGCTTTGAGTGCTAACATCCATCATAAATCTGAGTGTTGTGAGCGCTAACATCAATCATAAATCTGAGTGTTGTGAGCGCTAACATCCATCATAAATCTGAGTGTTGTGAGTACTAACATCCATCATAAATCTGCGTGTTGTGAGCGCTAACATCCATCATAAATCTGAGTGTTGTGAGCGCTAACATCCATCATAAATCTGAGTGTTGTGAGTTTTAACATCCATCATAAATCTGAGTGTTGTGAGTGCTAACATCCATCATAAATCTGAGTGTTGTGAGCGCTAACATCCATCATAAATCTCAGTGTTGTGAGCGCTAACATCCATCATAAATCTGAGTGTTGTGAGTGCTGGCAATCATCATAAATCTGAGTGTTGTGAGTACTAACATCAATCATAAATCTGAGTGTTTTGAGTGCTGGCATCCATCATAAATCTGAGTGTTGTGAGTGCTAACATCAATCATAAATCTGAGTGTTGTGAGTGCTGGCATCCATCATAAATCATCAGTGTTGTGAGTGCTAACATCCATCATAAATCTGAGTGTTGGCATCCATCATAAATCTGAGTGTTGTGAGTGCTAGCATCCATCATAAATCTGAGTGCTGTAGTGCTGGCATCCATCATAAATCTGAGTGTTGTGAGTGCTGGCATTCATCATAAATCTGAGTGTTGTGAGTGCTAACGTCCATCTTAAATCTCAGTGTTGTGAGTGCTAACATCCTCATAAATCTGAGTGTTGTGAGTGCTAACATCCATCATAAATCTGAGTGTTGTGAGTGCTAACATCCATCATAAATCACAGTTCTGTGAGTGCTAACATCCATCATAAATTTCAGTGCTGTGAGTGATAACAGCAATCATAATCTGAGTGTTGTGAGTGCTGGCATCCATCATAAATCTGAGTGTTGTGAGTGCTAGCATCCATCATAAATCTGAGTGCTGTTAGTGCTGGCATCCATCATAAATCTGAGTGTTGTGAGTGCTGGCATCCATCATCAATCTGAGTGTTATGAGTGCTAACGTCCATCTTAAATCTCAGTGTTGTGAGTGCTAACATCCATCATAAATCTGAGTGTTGTGAGTGCTAACATCCATCATAAATCTGAGTGTTGAGAGTGCTAACATCTATCATAAATCTCAGTGTCGTGAGTGCTAACATCCATCATAAATCTCAGTGCTGTGAGTGATAACAGCAATCATAAATCTGAGTGTTGTGAGTGCTGGCATCCATCATAAATCTGAGTGTTGTGAGTGCTAACATCAATCATAAATCTGAGTGCTGTTAGTGCTGGCATCCATCATAAATCTGAGTGTTGTGAGTGCTGGCATCCATCATCAATCTGAGTGTTGTGAGTGCTAACGTCCATCTTAAATCTCAGTGTTGTGAGTGCTAACATCCATAATAAATCTGAGTGTTGTGAGTGCTAACATCCATCATAAATCTGAGTGTTGAGAGTGCTAACATCTATCATAAATCTCAGTGTCGTGAGTGCTAACATCCATCATAAATCTGAGTGTTGTGAGTGCTAACATCCATCATAAATCTGAGTGTTGTGAGTGCTAACATCCATCATAAATCTCAGTGTTGTGAGCGCTAACATCCATCATAAATCACAGTGCTGTGAGTGCTAACATCCATTATAAATCTCAGTGCTGTGAGTGATAACAGCAATCATAAATCTGAGTGTTGTGAGTGCTGGCATCCATCATAAATCTGAGTGTTGTGAGTGCTAACATCAATCATAAATCTGAGTGCTGTTAGTGCTGGCATCCATCATAAATCTGAGTGTTGTGAGTGCTGGCATCCATCATAAATCTGAGTGTTGTGAGTGCTAACATCCATCATAAATCTGAGTGTTGTGAGTGCTAACATCCATCATAAATCTGAGTGTTGTGAGTGCTAACATCCATCATAAATCTCAGTGTTGTGAGCGCTAACATCCATCATAAATCACAGTGCTGTGAGTGCTAACATCCATCATAAATCTCAGTGCTGTGAGTGATAACAGCAATCATAAATCTGAGTGTTGTGAGTGCTGGCATCCATCATAAATCTGAGTGTTGTGAGTGCTAACATCAATCATAAATCTGAGTGCTGTTAGTGCTGGCATCCATCATAAATCTGAGTGTTGTGAGTGCTGGCATCCATCATAAATCTGAGTGTTGTGAGTGCTAACATCCATCATAAATCTGAGTGTTGTGAGTGCTGGCATCCATCATAAATCTGAGTGTTGTGAGTGCTAACATCCATCATAAATCTGAGTGTTGTGAGTGCTGGCATCCATCATAATTCTGAGTGTTGTGAGTGCTAACATCAATCATAAATCTGAGTGCTGTGAGTGTTGGCATCCATCATAAATCTGAGTGCTGGCATCCATCATAAATCTGAGTGCTGGCATCCATCATAAATCTGAGTGCTGGCATCCATCATAAATCTGAGTGCTGGCATCCATCATAAATCTCAGTGCTGTGAGTGCTGGCAGCCATCATAAATTTGTGTGCTGGCATCATCATAAATCTCAGTACTAATATCCATCCTAAAAATGAAAGCTAACATTCATCATAAATATGAATGCTAGCATCCATTATAAATCTGAGTGCTAACATCCGTCATAAATCTGAGTGTTAATATCCATCATAAATCTGAGTGCTGACATCCATAATAAATCTGAGTGCTGACATCCATAATAAATCTGAGTGCTGACATCCATAATAAATCTGAGTGCTGACATCCATAATAAATCTGAGTGCTGACATCCATTATAAATCTGAGTGTTAACATCAATTTTAAATCTGTTTAAAAACATCCATCATAAATCTGAATAGTGGCATTCACAATAAATTTGAGTGTTAACATCCATCATACTTGACTGGACTACCGACGTTCGGACAATCCGCGTTCGATTCCCGCTGGAAGCAGTGTGAGATGTACTCGTGGTTGAAAAAAAATACCCCCTCGGTTGACCCAGCCACTGGCAGAAATGGGTACCAGGAATAGTAACTCTGGGAAGGTGAGGAATGCCGCCTCGCACCGTGAGTTTCGATGCTTGCAACGACACTGTCTCCGACACTTTTGGATAGGCCGCCGAGTATATATGGGTGGAAACTCGCGTCCTGAGACGTTGATCCAAATCTCGTATTTTACCTTTACCTTTATCCATCATAATTCTGAGTGCTAACATCCCTCATAATTCTAAATGCTGACATCCATTATGAATCTGACAGTGTGTGGACAGCCTAACACATTGATTGACACATATTTAATTTGATTTACAGACACCCAGATTACAAATGGCCCGTGTGTTGCCGGAGCCTCATTATGAGGGAAGTAAAGAATAGTGACACTGTGATCTTCCAGGCATGTCGTAAGAGGCGACTAAGGAGATTGATTGATGGCCTGACAAGCTGTCATTGTAAAAAGTGTTGTTATGGAAACAGAGCCATAGATTTTAGAAGCAGTGATCTCTGCAATATGTGCCATTTTGGCACGCAAGGTTTTTGTTTTTGAGATTGTGGTTCTGCCCTATGTGCCGTTTTCGGCTCGAATGGACGATAGATAGATAGAATACAAATACTGAAGTGATGGATCTCAAGTAGTAGTATATTTTACACCACCAGGACTCAAAGTGTACGCCGCAGAAGCCAGGGGCGTAGCCAAAAAAAATTGGCAGGGGCGTCACGCCGAGGATACTGTCGGGTCCCTATTTAATGGTTTGATACATAAACTGACAAAACCAACATAGGCATTCACATTTTTTAAACACATAAACGAGTGTTTTTGTTTGTAATAATGAAAAAAAAATGTTCTTTGTAATAATCTAAAGAAACGTTTTTGTAATAATAAAAAATATGTTCTTTATAAAAATAATAATTAAAAAAAAACTGTTTTTTTTTTTTGTTTCTAATTTAAAAAAAAACTGTTCTTTGTTTATAACAATTTAATAAAAACTGTTTTTGTTTGTTTGTAACAATTTAATAAAAGCTGTTCTTTGTATGTAACAATTTAATAAAGCTGTTCTTTGTTTGTAACAATTAAATAAAAACTGTTCTTTTTTTGTAACAATTTAATAAAGCTGTTCTTTGTTTGTAACAATTTAATAAAGCTGCTCTTTGTTGGTAAAATTTTAATAAAAACTGTCCTTTGTAACAATTTAATAAAAAAAAAACAGTTCTTTGTAATAATAAAAACTGATCTGTGTAACAAAAGAACTGTTCTTGGTTTTGTAATAATAAAGCTGTTTTTTGTTTGTAATATTTAAAAAAAAACTGCTCCTTGTAATAATAATAATAATAACAACAAAAACCCGTTCCTTGTTAAAAAAAATAAAAGATACATTTATATAAGAAACAAACATATATGAGACTGTGATTAAAATAAATGTGCTAGTGAAGAATTGTGGCAATGTCATTTGTAAACATAAAGGATGCTGCTTTCATTACTACATACAATCACTTTAATATCTTCATTATTGCTAGTCTTCCCGAATGTACATAAAGTAGCATCTGTCCTAGTGTTGACGGATTTCTAAGATCACAGCTGCCGTGAGGGCTTCGCCGGCGTTACATGATCAGCAGGGAAGGTGGACCCCCAATGTCAATGCTTTGGGAACTACTGTATCGGACTTTACACATAATGTTTCTAATCCACTTGAGGCCGGTGTTCAATTGTTAAATTAACTGATGCGTGCCACCGCAGTCTATTGATAACTTGTTAAATTAACTGATGCGTGCCACCGCAGTCTATTGGTAAATTGTTAAATTAACTGATGATTGTCACTGTAGTTTATTGATCAATTGTTAAATTAACTGATGATTGTCACTGTAGTTTATTGATAAATTGTTAAATTAACTGATGATTGTTACTGTAGTTTATTGATAAATTGTTAAATTAACTGATGATTGTCACTGTAGTTTATTAATAAATTGTTAAATTAACTGATGATTGTCACTGTAGTTTATTGATAAATTGTTAAATTAACTGATGATTGTCACTGTAGTTTATTGATCAATTGTTAAATTAACCGCTGATTTTCACTGTAGTTTATTAATAAATTGTTAAATTAACTGATGATTGTCACTGTAGTTTATTGATAAATTAACTAACTGTCAATATAGATGATTGTTAAATTATTGAAATAACAAATGATTCTCCCTGTAATTTATTGTAAATTAACTAGTGATTGTCTCAGTAATTTGTTGTTAAATTTCTAAATTTAAATTAACTGATGATTGTCACAGCAGTGTATTGTAAATTAACGGATGAATGTCACTGCAGTGTATTGTAAATTAACTGATGATTGTCACTGCAGTGTATTGTAAATTAACGGATGAATGTCACTGCAGTGTATTGTAAATTAACTGATGATTGTCACTGCAGTGTATTGTAAATTAACGGATGAATGTCACTGCAGTGTATTGTAAATTAACTGATGATTGTCACTGCAGTGTATTGTAAATTAAATGATGATTGTCACAGCAGTGTATTGTATATTTACTGATGATTGTCACTGCAGTGTATTGTAAATTAACTGATGATTGTCACTGCAGTGCACTATAAATTAACTGATGATTGTTACTGCAGTGCATTGTAAATTAACTGATGATTGTCACTGCAGTGCACTGTAATTTTAACTGACGATTGTCACTGCAGTGCACTGTAAATTAACTGACGATTGTCACGGTAGTCTGTTTTTAAAATATCAAAATGAGTATCACTGTAGGATATTGTTAAATTAACTGACTCTCACTGTAGCCTAAGGTTAAATTAAACGATGATTGTCACTGTAGTCAATTGTTAAATTAACTGAAGAGTGTCACTGTAGTATATTATTAAATTGTTAAATTTACTACTGATAATCCCAATAGTATATTAATAAATTGACTGATGAGTATCACTGCAGTAAATTGTTAAATTGTTAACCGAAGTGTATCACTATAGTTTACTGTTAAATTAACAGATGATTGTCAATGAAGTTAAATCGGTAAATAAACTGTTGACAATCACGCCAGTTAACCCGTTTTTACTTGTTTCTTCACAGTTCCTACAAAATGGCCAATATATTTTTTATGTAAATGCAAATGATTGTGTAATAATATAGCAACAACTACAGAAGATGTAAATTATTTACACATTAATGCAATAATATGGCAACAACTGCAGAAGATGTAAATGATTTACACATTAATGCAATAATATGGCAACAAGTGTGGAAGACAGAAGCGATGCACACACATATGCTAATACGTTAATTCAATCATAACATATAAATATAACATAACATAGAAAATAGTTCTATGTACGCCCATAAAAGAATGATGAAACAGGGAAAGAAAGAGAAGAATGACGAAGTTCTAGCAGAACGTCAATATTTGTGTGTGAAGTTTGCTCTCGTTTTCTGTCTACGTCACAGAAATGATCTGGCTGCCCTCCAGAGTTAGGAACATCGCCAGTATCTAGTCTGTGCTGACTTCAAGTGTCGGTCGCCTGATGAGGAAGTGATATACCCTTCTTTTAACTAAGACAAGATTGCATGGATAAACCCGTATTTCCACGAAGAGAAGATTGCATGGATCGATCTATATTTTAACTAAGAGAAGAATGCATGGATCGACCCATATTTTAACTAAGACAAGATTGCATGGATCGACCCATATTTTAACTAAGACAAGATTGCACGGATCGACCCATATTTTAACTAAGACAAGATTGCACGGATCGACCCATATTTTAACTAAAACAAGATTGCATGGATCGACCCATCTTTTAATTAAGACAAGATTGCATGAATTTTCCCTATCTTTCAACTACGAGAAGATTGCATAAAGCGACTCAACTTTTAACTAAGAATGCATAAAGCGACTCAACTTTTAACTAAGATAAGATTGCATTGATCGACCTATCTTTTAACTAAAGACAAGATTGCTTGTATCGATCCATCTCTTAACTAAAACAAGATTGCGTGAGCGACCCATATTTCAACTAAGAGAAGATTGCATGAATCGACCCATCTTTTAACTAAGACAAGATTGCATGTATCGACCCATCTTTTAACTAAGACAAGATTGCATGTATCGACCCATCTTTTAACTAAGACAAGATTGCATGTATCGACCCATCTTTTAACTAAAAGAAGATTGCATGGTTCGACCCGTGTTTTAACCAAAAGTTGATTGCATAGATAGAAGCTGTATAATCAACAAACTGTCCAAACGACAAGTAAATCAAACAATAATTGAAATAAAAAATATTTCTGGTTACAATGAGGTAGTCTAACAATCCCAAGACTGGCTAAGTTTATGCTTCAACGGAAGACCGTCACGGTAGCCTGTAAGGCAGTCTATATGTAGGATCTGAGCCTATTCACACCCGGCTATGTACATAAACCTCTTATTTAAAGTTTCTGCTTGATCAAGCACATAGATCGTGCTAAGTGCGAACATCCAATGACCGAACTGTGATTGATTCTAGAAGTCTCTCTTTGAGAAGTCTTCACGGTACAAGGAACAGAACTTTAGACGATGAGAGTCCAAGTCAAAATGATGTAGACTTTTATGAGCTCAAATAATTAAACACAAGACGTTTTATAGTTGCTCTTAAATAACCTTCCAATTTTACTACCTCGCATGAGAATATTTGTGTTTTCTCTCATTCCTTCTATTTCCAAGTCTGTTTGTTTGCCTCTCTACCTATCTTTCTATCTTTCTTTCTTTCTTCTTTCTTTCCTTTCTTTCTTTCTTTCTTCTTTCTTTCTTTCTTTCTTTTTTTTCTTTCCTTTTACTTTTATTCTTTCTTTTCTTTCTTTCTTTCTTTTCTTTCTTTCTTTCTTTCTTTCTTCCTTCCTTCCTTCCTTCCTTTCTTCTTTATTCCTTCCTTCCTTTCTTTCTTTCTTTCTTCCTTCCTTCCTTTCTTTCTTTCTTTCTTTCTCTTTTTCTTTCTTTTTTTCTTTCCCTTCCATTTCTATTTCTGTTCTTCCTATTTCGCTCTCTCTCTTTCTCTATTTTCTCTCATTCTCATGTCGTATCTTATATATTTTTTTCCTTCTTTCTCTCAATAATTCTCTCACACTCTTTATACCTGTCACTACTTTGACTTTGTGTCTACTACTGCATCTATAACTTTTCTTTCTATATATTAACTCCCTCATATTAATGCTATTCCTTTCATTCTCTCGATCTCTATAATTTTCTGTATAATCTCTATATAGCACAGCCTCTTTCTCGATCACTATCTGTAGTTGTTTCTCTCTAACTACCACTACTTCTTCTCTCTCTTTTTGCTACCCTTTGTTTCTCATTCTCTTATTATAACACGTCTCTCTATATCCCTCTTTCTCTCTCTCAGTAGTGTTTTTTTTCTATATCACACTATACCATCATTACTTTTTTCACTCTCCTCTATTACCACTCTTCCCATTTTTTAACCTTGCTCTTTATTTCTGTCAATAACTACATTTCCCCCTTCTAATTTTCTTCTTTATTTCTGTCAATAACTACTTTTCTCCCTTCTAATTTTCTTCTTTATTTCTGTCAATAACTACTTTTCCCCCCTTCTAATTTTCTTCTTTATTTCTGTCAATAACTACATTTCCCCCTTCTAATTTTCTTCTTTATTTCTGTCAATAACGACTTTTCCCCCTTCTAATTTTCTTCTTTATTTCGGTCAATAACTACATTTCCCCTTCTAATTTTCTTCTTTATTTCTGTCAATAACTACATTTCCCCCTTCTAATTTTCTTCTTTATTTCTGTCAATAACTACTTTTCCCCCTTCTAATTTTCTTCTTTATTTCAGTCAATATCTACTTTTTCCCCTTCTAATTTTCTTCTTATTTCTGTCAATAACTACTTTTCCCCCTCCTAATTTTCTTCTTTATTTCTGTCAAAAACTACATTTCCCCTTCTAATTTTCTTCTTTATTTCTGTCAATAACTACTTTTCCCCCTTCTCATTTTCTTCTTTATTTCAGTCAATATCTACTTTTCCCCCTTTCAATTTTCTTCTTTATTTCTGTCAATAACTACTTTTCCCCCTTCCAATTTTCTTCTTTATTTCTGTCAATAACTACTTTTCCCCCTTCTAATTTTCTTCTTTATTTCTGTCAATAACTACATTTCCCCCTTCTAATTTTCTTCTTTATTTCTGTCAATAACTACTTTTCCCCCTTCTAATTTTCTTCTTTATTTCTGTCAATAACTACTTTTCCCCCTTCTAATTTTCTTCTTTATTTCTGTCAATAACTACATTTCCCCCTTCTAATTTTCTTCTTTATTTCTGTCAATAACTACTTTTCCCCCTTCTAATTTTCTTCTTTATTTCTGTCAATAACTACATTTCCCCCTTCTAATTTTCTTCTTTATTTCTGTCAATAACTACATTTCTCCCTTCTAATTTTCTTCTTTATTTCTGTCAGTAACTACATTTCCCCCTCCTAATTTTCTTCTTTATTTCTGTCAATAACTACTTTTCCCCCTTCTCATTTTCTTCTTTATTTCTGTCAATAACTACTTTTCCCCCTTCTAATTTTCTTCTTTATTTCTGTCAATAACTACTTTTCCCCCTTCTAATTTTCTTCTTTAATTCTGTCAATAACTACTTTTCCCCCTTCTAATTTTCTTCTTTATTTCTGTCAATAACTGCTTTTCCCCCTTCTAATTTTCTTCTTTATTTCTGTCAATAACTACTTTTCCCTTTCTAATTTTCTTCTTTATTTCTCTATATAACACGTTTTCTCTCATTGTCAACACACATTCTATATTGTATCACTCTTTCTCTGTTCCCAATCTCTACTCTTTCTCTATTTTGCTATCACTTCTCGTTCTCTATCATTATCACGTTTTCTCCCGATTACTCAATTCTCTCTCTCTCTCTCTCTCTCTCTCTCTCTCTCTACTTATCACTCTCATCCCTATTACATTCCATTCCATTCTAATTTCTATCTCCTCTAATATTTTTCCATCACCTACTATTCCCCACCTCGTACTATTTTCTCTCCCCTACTATTCCCCCCATACTATTTCCCTCCCTTACTATTTTCCCTTACCTACTATTACCCCCCTACTATTTTCCCTCATCTACTATTTTCCCTCACCTACTATTACCCCCCCCCCTTACTATTTTCCCTCATCTACTATTTTCCATCACCTACTATTCCACCCCCCCCCCCTACTATTATCCCTCATCTACTATTTTCCCTCCCCTACTATTTTCCCTCGCTAACTATTTTCACTCCCCTACTATTTTCCCTCCCCTACTATTTTCACTCCCCTACTATTTTCACTACCCTACTATTTTCACTCCCCTACTATTTTCACTCCTTAATTTTTTCCCTCCCCTACTATTTTCCCTCCCCTGCTATTTTCCCTCCCCTACTATTTTTTCTCCTCTACTATTTTCCCTCCCCTACTATTTTCACTCCCCTACTATTTTCACTCCCCTACTATTTTCCCTCCCCTACTATTTTCTCTCCCCTACTATTTTCCCTCTCCTACTATTTTATCTCCTCTACTATTTACCCTCCCATATTATTTTCCCTCCCCTACATTTTTCACTCCCCTACTATTTTAACTCCCCTACTATATTCCCTCCCCTACTATTTCCCTCCCCTACTATATTCCCTCCCCTACTATTTTCCCTCCCCTATGATTTTCCCTCCACTACGATTTTTACTACCCTAGAGCTTTCTATCGTCTTATTACTATTCTTTTATTGTACGAGCTACTCTTTCTATCTCTTTATAAATACTTTTCGTCCCTTTTCTTTTTACTCTTGCTTTCCCTCTCTATCACTTATCTCTTTCTTTCCCTTCCAATTTTTCTATGTCTCTCGGTAATACTACTCTTTCCTTCTCTCAATCGTTCTATCTCTCTCTCTCTCTCTCTCTCTCTCTCTCTCTTCATTACCACTCATCTTCTAGCATTTTTTTCACTCAATCTGTCTCTCCCCCAACTTCGTAACAACAACAACAACAACAACAACAACAACAACAACAACAACAACTACTACTACTACTAAACTACAACAAATACAGTAACAACCTCATCCTCAAGCCTCAGACGTCCGTGACCTTGTGACTCTGTATCCTCCATCTTTAGCAATAGCTTGTCCTGTGAACACAAACCGGAAACACGTCAACAAACCTAACCAGGTCTCTCCCCTCAAAGGTTACATGCATCAAGACTAGAGCATCACGGAAGCTAGCACACTGCGACATTACCAATTCCAGGGAAGCAGTCTCGACGACAGAACCTACCTACAAATTGACACAGTCTCTCTTATGGCTTATCAATAAATCAATTCCCGTTTATTTCTTACTAAAGATGTCTTATTTTTAAATGTCTCACTCAGTCTCTCTCTCTCTCTATCTATCTATCTATCTATCTATCTATCTATCTATCTATCTATCTATCTATCTATCTATCTATCTATCTATCTATCTATCTATCTATCTACCTATCTATCTATCTACCTACCTATCTATCTATCTATCTATCTATCTATCTATCTATCTATCTATCTATCTATCTATCTATCTATCTATCTATCTATCTATCTATCTATCTATCTATCTATCTATCTATCTATCTATCTATCTATCTATCTATCTATCTATCTATCTATCTACCTACCTATCTATATATGTATCTATCTATCTATCTACCTATCTATCTATCTACCTACCTATCTATATATGTATCTATCTATCTGTCTACCTACCTATCTACCTATCTATATATATGTATCTATCTATCTATCTACCTACCTATCTATCTATCTATCTATCTATCTATCTATCTATCTATTATATCTATCTATCTATCTATCTATCTATCTATCTATCTATCTATCTATCTATCTATCTATCTATCTATCTATCTATCTATCTATCTATCTATCTATCTATCTATCTATCTATCTATCTATCTATCTATCTACCTATCTATCTATCTATCTATCTATCTATCTATCTATCTATCTATCTATCTATCTATCTATCTATCTATCTATCTATCTATCTATCTATCTATCTATCTATCTATCTATCTATCTATCTATCTACCTATCTATCTACCTATTTATATATCTAATTCATTCCACCGTGGAATCGTTGCTTGGTTCTAGCCACCTGGTCGATGAAAGACGGACAGACGTGTCTTCGCTTCTTTAACACTGACTGTAACCTTTATAGGCGACTCCAGATTCTGTAGATCACTGAACTCTTGTATTTTAAAAGTCAGATAATACACTTATTGTGGGAGTTATATTAATTCAGTCAAAACGGGAGCTAAGATAATTCGGTTGCCGTGGAAGCTAAATTAATTCAGTCATTATAGGACCTAAAAAGACCAATGAGGAAGTTCTCAAAGAGGCCAACACAAAAAGGGAGCTCTTAAAAAACATTAGAAAGAAGCAATCAACATTTTTCGGACATATCATGAGAAGAGGAAAGTTGGAAGACTTGGTTACAACTGGCAACATAAAAGGAAAGAGAGATCGCGGACGACAAAGAGAGAAAATACTGGATAGCTTGGTGTCATGGCATGGAAAACAGTCACCAACAGAACTGATACGATGCACCGTGGATAGAAGATTGTGGAGGAACATGATCGCTACGCCAACCGGTATGGCACATGATGATGATGATAAGACCTAAGATAATTCAGTTATTGTGGGAGCTAAGATAATTCAGTTATTTTGGAAGCAAAGAAAAATCAACTTATGTGGGAGCTAAGAAAATTCAGTTATTTTGGAAGCAAAGAAAAATCAACTAATAGGGAAGCTAAGATAATTCACTTATTATTGGAGCTAAGACAATTGGGTTATTGTGGGAGCTAATATGATTCAGTTATTGTGGAAGCAAACATAATTCAATTATTGTGTGAGCTAAGATATTTCAGTTATTGGGGAACCTAAAATAATTCAGCTATTTGGGAGCTACGATAATTCAGTTATTGCCGGAGCTAAGATAATTCAGTTATTGCCGGAGCTAAGATAATTCAGTTATTGCGGGAGCTAAGGTAATTCAGTTATTGCAGGAGCTAAGGTAATCCAGTTATTGCCTGTGCCGGTATCAATTCCTGTAAAGATGAGCACAAAAAGAGAAACGCCGAGGCTGTCTCATGAGTTAGAATATATCAAAACGACGTCAGAGCTGTTGTGTGTTAGCAGAATGCTTGTGTTGATAGAGTAATATCCGCGTGGATGTGACAGGCCTATGATAAGATGGAGGACACAGGGGAGTGGAGCAGGATTCTCTACCAGCATCACGATGGGGGGGGGGGGGGTCATCGTTAGTTGTTGTTGGTGGTGTTGCAGGAGAGTCGCTCATGTCACGTGACGGTGTGGGGTGTGGGAGATGGTGTCACGTGACGGTGTGGGGTGTGGGAGACGGTTTCACGTGATAGTGTGGGTGTGGGAGAGGGTGTCATGTGATAGTGTGGGGTGTGGAAGAGGGTGTCACGTGATAGTGTGGGGTATGGGAGACGGTGTCACTTGATAGTGTGAGGTATGGGAGACGGTGTCACTTGATAGTGTGGGGTATGGGAGACGGTGTCACTTGATAGTGTGAGGTATGGGAGACGGTGTCACTTGATAGTGTGGGGTATGGGAGACGGTGTCACTTGATAGTGTGGGGTATGGGAGACGGTGTCACTTGATAGTGTGGGGTATGGGAGACGGTGTCACTTGATAGTGTGGGGTATGGGAGACGGTGTCACTTGATAGTGTGGGGTATGGGAGACGGTGTCACTTGATAGTGTGGGGTATGGGAGACGGTGTCACTTGATAGTGTGAGGTATGGGAGACGGTGCCACTTGATAGTGTGGGGTATGGGAGACGGTGCCACTTGATAGTGTGAGGTATGGGAGACGGTGCCACTTGATAGTGTGGGGTATGGGAGACGGTGTCACTTGATAGTGTGAGGTATGGGAGACGGTGCCACTTGATAGTGTGAGGTATGGGAGACGGTGCCACTTGATAGTGTCATGTGGGAGAAGGTATTTATTTGATAGTGTGGGGTCAAAGAGGGTGTCATTTGATAGTGTGGGATTTGGGAGAGGGTGTAATGTGATAGTGTTGGTGTGGGAGAGGGCGTTACGCGATAGTGTGGGAGAAAAAGTCAAGTGCTAGTGTAGGATGTGTGAGTGAGTGTCATGTGATAATGTGTGAAAGAGTATCACGTGAGATGTTGTGATATGTGACTGACACGTGAGATAGTGTCACATATGAGAGGTAGTGCTACGCGATGGGTGAGATATGGGAGAGGTTGTAACTTGACAATAATGAGGGGGGGGGGGTGGAGAAAATGTCACGCGATAATGTGGGGATGTAGGAATGAGTGTCACGCGATAGTGTGGGGTGTGGTGAAAGTAACCTGGTGCCACGTTTTCTTTTATTGATGGGCAGCACCATTGTTGTATCTAACCAACAAGTAACGAAGCCTAACATCAACAACATCACGTTGGCATTCATGAGCCTAATCCAGAACTCGGTTCATTTTACTTATACATCATCATGTGCCATGCCGGTTGGCGTAGGCGATCATCTCTCTCCACATCACTCAGTCCTTCATACATGCCATCATTTCAATCAGTGGTCTTTTATTACGCCATTTAGATATCGCTATCAATATTGAGTCTCTTGGTTTTCCTCTGCTCTTCTTTCCATTCGTTTTGCTTGTTGTTATAGTATTTTCACAGCGATGTAAATATTTGTTTTGTTATTTACTAACATGTTAAATATGACAATTCTGCTAGTCAAGTACACAATTACAGCTGTTGTGAGCACACCTGCTAGCGCAGTGGTATAATTTCAGAAACCAGGTTGAGCGATCGACGTGTAAACACATACACGCACACATATTCACACGCACAGAAACATAGCCATAGACATCACAAGGACGGACAAGTTATCCTGACCGACCAAACGTTGATCCTATCTCGAGGTCAGAGATCAGACGCAGTGAGCGAAAAATGCAAGAACTTAGGAGGAGACTTCTAGCAAGGAAATCGAATTCAATTTTAGATTCTAAAAAATAATACTGGCAGAGTGAGTGAGAGAGAGAAAGAGAGAGAGAGAGAGGAGTGGGGAGAGAGAAAGAGAGAGGGAGTGAAAAAGCGTTATAGGCATGTCTGTCCTGGGTATAGCGTTACTGAAAATCTGCCCAAACGTTGTCCTCTGGTTGGCGTTTATTTCTTGTGTTGAGATCTATAGTTCGATAGTCAGACAGCTTGAGACACATCTAAATCTAGACTTGACACAGCGGCCATGTTCTTTGATTTCCCGACATCTGGGGAGGGGGAGGAGGTGGGGGAGGACACGATTTATTGCAGTTGATGTGGACGGCATGAGGGTAAGCATATCAAGTGTTGAGGGTAGAACGTTGTGTAGACACTCGTAAAGAATAACGAGAGTTGAGGGTAGAACGTTTTGTAGACACTCGTAAAGAATAACGAGAGTTGAGGGTAGAACGTTGTGTAGACACTCGTAAAGAATAACGAGAGTTGAGGGTAGAACGTTGTGTAGACACTCGTAAAGAATAACGAGAGTTGAGGGTAGAATGTTGTGTAGACACTCGTAAAGAATAACGAGAGTTGAGGGTAGAACGTTGTGCAGACACTCGTAAAGAATTACGAGAGTTGAGGGTAGAACGTTGTGTAGACACTCGTAAAGAATAACGAGAGTTGAGGGTAGAACGTTGTGTAGACACTCGTAAAGAATAACGAGAGTTGAGGGTAGAACGTTGTGTAGACACTCGTAAAGAATAACGAGAGTTAAGGTAGAACGTTGTGTAGACTACTCGTAAAGAATAACGAGAGTTGAGGGTAGAACGTTGTGTAGACACTCGTAAAGAATAACGAGAGTTGAGGGTAGAACGTTGTGTAGACTACTCGTAAAGAATAACGAGAGTTGAGGGTAGAACGTTGTGTAGACACTCGTAAAGAATAACGAGAGTTGAGGGTAGAACGTTGTGTAGACTACTCGTAAAGAATAACGAGAGTTGAGGGTAGAACGTTGTGCAGACACTCGTAAAGAATAACGAGAGTTGAGGGTAGAACGTTGTGTAGACACTCGTAAAGAATAACGAGAGTTGAGGGTAGAACGTTGTGTAGACACTCGTAAAGAATAACGAGAGTTGAGGGTAGAACGTTGTGTAGACACTCGTAAAGAATAACGAGAGTTGAGGGTAGAACGTTGTGTAGACACTCGTAAAGAATAACGAGAGTTAAGGGTAGAACGTTGTGTAGACTACTCGTAAAGAATAACGAGAGTTAAGGGTAGAACGTTGTGTAGACTACCCGTAAAGAATAACGAGAGTTGAGGGTAGAACGTTGTGTAGACTACTCGTAAAGAATAACGAGAGTTGAGGGTAGAACGTTGTGTAGACACTCGTAAAGAATAACGAGAGTTGAGGGTAGAACGTTGTGTAGACTACTCGTAAAGAATAACGAGAGTTGAGGGTAGAACGTTGTGCAGACACTCGTAAAGAATAACGAAAGTTGAGGGTAGAACGTTGTGTAGACACTCGTAAAGAATAACGAAAGTTGAGGGTAGAACGTTGTGTAGACACTCGTAAAGAATAACGAAAGTTGAGGGTAGAACGTTGTGTAGACACTCGTAAAGAATAACGAAAGTTGAGGGTAGAACGTTGTGTAGACACTCGTAAAGAATAACGAGAGTTGAGGGTAGAACGTTGTGTAGACTACTCGTAAAGAATAACGAAAGTTGAGGGTAGAACGTTGTGCAGACACTCGTAAAGAAAAACGAGAGTAAAGGGTAGAACTACTATTTTACTATTTTTCGACCGCGCGCTGCCGTGGCCCAAAAGTTAGTAAAGAATATTGGCGCTGTACCCTACCAGGCATGTTCGTAAGAGGCGAGAAAGGAGGGTTGGGCATGGGACTGGCTATCCCATACTGTAAAAAAAAAAGCCGAAAAAACTTCACA
This sequence comes from Megaustenia siamemsis, assembly GCA_032433765.1. Taxonomy (NCBI): domain Eukaryota; kingdom Metazoa; phylum Mollusca; class Gastropoda; order Stylommatophora; family Ariophantidae; genus Megaustenia; species Megaustenia siamemsis. Next base: position 157,405,749 of record JAVIAB010000051.1, on the reverse strand, counting down.
AACATGGACAAGTCAAAGAAATGTACCAGTCATATACCAGTGGATAAAGAGAAACAGCGAAGACGATGGCGCTGGATAGGACACAGATTGAGGAAGCTAACTGAGAGTATTACACAACAGGCCCTTTTTTGGAATCCCCAGGGGAAAAGACAAAGAGGAATCTCAAGGAATTCTTGGAGAAGACAGATAGAAACAGAGATGAGGATGATGGGGAAGACATGGAATGATCTTAAAAGAATGGCAAAAAAAAAACAGAACGACTTGGAAAGTGTTTGTTGAAGACCTATGCTCCACTGGGACCGGAAAAGGTAGAAGAAGAAGAAGGGTAGAACGTTGTGTGGACACTCGTAAAGAATAACGAGAGTTGAGGGTAGAATGTTGTGTAGACATTCGTAATGAATAACGAGAGTTGAGAGTAGAACGTTGTGTAGACACTCGAAAAGAATAACGAGAGTTGAGGGTAGAACGTTGTGTAGACACTCGAAAAGAATAACGAGAGTAAAGAGTAGAATCTTGTGTAGACACTCGTAAAGAATAACGAGAGTTGAGAGTAGAACGTTGTGTAGAGACGCGTGAGAAAGTAGATACATGACGAGAGCTCTATACAGACTGTGCTGTAAATGTCCCAAGGAGCAGAAACGAGTGGGCAGTTGCCGCTGTGACCGAGATCTCGTTATTCTAATGTCAAGGTCACCCCCATTAGCATAGAACGAAAACAACATATCGGAAATGATACTTGTATGTAAATAGTGACACTTCAATGTTGTGTCAACAAATGAAGCAATCAAATATCAATATTAACATATACAAATTATGAAATACCAGGATTGATCCGTCATAGATATTATATTAGAGATGGGTGTACAATGGACGGATGCCTTAAACTTGTACAGACATTTAGAGGGAGGAGAAGTTTTCTTACTTTGATCTCAAGGAAGTAGATTTGAAGAGCTGATAGTATTTATGTTGTGTTCTGAGGGGACTTTAGAGCTTGACAAGAGAGATGCACTGATTGGCTGATTTTAGAGATGGACGAGTGACAGTAGGAAGACGTTGTTGGAATGAAAGATTGGAAGAAGGGATGGATAAATGTCTATAGATTATGGTTTATTGTTGGCTTAGAGTGGGAGTGTGGCTATAGAGAGTGTTTAGGTATGTTAGATAAGAAGAGAGTGGGAGTGTGGCTATAGAGAGTGTTTAGGTATGTTAGATAAGAAGAGAGTGGGAGTGTGGATATAGAGAGTGTTTAGGTATATTAGATAAGAAGAGAGTGGGAGTGTGGCTATAGAGAGTGTTTAGATATGTTAGATAAGAAGAGAGTGGGAGTGTGGCTATAAAGAGTGTTTAGGTGTGTTAGAAAAGAACAGAGTGAGAGTGTGGCTATAGAGAGTGTTTAGGTATGTTAGATAAAAAGAGAGTGGGAGTGTGGCTATAGAGAGTGTTTAGATATGTTAGATAAGAAGAGAGTGGGAGTGTGGCTATAGAGAGTGTTTAGATATGTTAGATAAGAAGAGAGTGGGAGTGTGGCTATAGAGAGTGTTAGGTATGTTAGATAAGAAGAGAGTGGGAGTGTGGCTATAGAGAGTGTTTAGGTATGTTAGATAAGAAGAGAGTGAGAGTGTGGCTATAGAGAGTGTTTAGGTATGTTAGATAAGAAGAGAGTGAGAGTGTGGCTATAGAGAGTGTTTAGGTATGTTAGATAAGAAGAGAGTGGGAGTGTGGCTATAGAGAGTGTTTAGGTATGTTAGATAAGAAGAGAGTGGGAGTGTGGCTATAGAGAGTGTTTAGATATGTTAGATAAGAAGAGAGTGGAGTGTGGCTATAGAGAGTGTTTAGGTATGTTAGATAAGAAGAGAGTGGGAGTGTGGCTATAGAGAGTGTTTAGGTATGTTAGATAAGAAGAGAGTGAGAGTGTGGCTATAGAGAGTGTTTAGGTATGTTAGATAAGAAGAGAGTGGGAGTGTGGCTATAGAGAGTGTTTAGGTATGTTAGATAAGAAGAGAGTGGGAGTGTGGCTATAGAGAGTGTTTAGGTATGTTAGATAAGAAGAGAGTGGGAGTGTGGCTATAGAGAGTGTTTAGGTATGTTAGATAAGAAGAGAGTGGGAGTGTGGCTATAGAGAGTGTTTAGGTATGTTAGATAAGAAGAGAGTGGGAGTGTGGCTATAGAGAGTGTTTAGGTATGTTAGATAAGAAGAGAGTGGGTGTGTGGCTATAGAGAGTGTTTAGGTATGTTAGATAAGAAGAGAGTGGGAGTGTGGCTATAGAGAGTGTTTAGGTATGTTAGATAAGAAGAGAGTGGGAGTGTGGCTATAGAGAGTGTTTAGGTATGTTAGATAAGAACAGAGTGAGAGTGTGGCTATAGAGAGTGTTTAGGTATGTTAGATAAGAACAGAGTGAGAGTGTGGCTATAGAGAGTGTTTAGGTATGTTAGATAAGAACAGAGTGAGAGTGTGGCTATAGAGAGTGTTTAGGTATGTTAGATAAGAAGAGAGTGGGAGTGTGGCTATAGAGAGTGTTTAGGTATGTTAGATAAGAAGAGAGTGGGAGTGTGGCTATAGAGAGTGTTTAGGTGTGTTAGATAAGAAGAGAGTGGGAGTGTGGCTATAGAGAGTGTTTAGGTATGTTAGATAAGAAGAGAGTGGGAGTGTGGCTATAGAGAGTGTTTAGGTATGTTAGATAAGAAGAGAGTGGGTGTGTGGCTATAGAGAGTGTTTAGGTATGTTAGATAAGAAGAGAGTGGGAGTGTGGCTATAGAGAGTGTTTAGGTATGTTAGATAAGAAGAGAGTGGGAGTGTGGCTATAGAGAGTGTTTAGGTATGTTAGATAAGAAGAGAGTGGGAGTGTGGCTATAGAGAGTGTTTAGATATGTTAGATAAGAAGAGAGTGGGAGTGTGGCTATAGAGAGTGTTTAGGTATGTTAGATAAGAAGAGAGTGGAGTGTGGCTATAGAGAGTGTTTAGATATGTTAGATAAGAAGAGAGTGAGAGTGTGGCTATAGAGAGTGTTTAGGTATGTTAGATAAGAAGAGAGTGGGTGTGTGGCTATAGAGAGTGTTTAGATATGTTAGATAAGAAGAGAGTGAGAGTGTGGCTATAGAGAGTGTTTAGGTATGTTAGATAAGAAGAGAGTGGGAGTGTGGCTATAGAGAGTGTTTAGGTATGTTAGATAAGAAGAGAGTGGGAGTGTGGCTATAGAGAGTGTTTAGGTATGTTAGATAAGAAGAGAGTGGGAGTGTGGCTATAGAGAGTGTTTAGGTATGTTAGATAAGAAGAGAGTGGGAGTGTGGCTATAGAGAGTGTTTAGATATGTTAGATAAGAAGAGAGTGGGAGTGTGGCTATAGAG